>BSBM01001018.1:277500-487500 GCA_027924585.1 Larix kaempferi
TGTGCTATGGAATTTACTAAACCATAGCTAATTAAACATTTCCACCTTTTTTCTCAATATGCCCATTTTTCACCGCTCTCTACAGCATGACATGCATGACCATTATTGACGAAATTTTAGGCATAGATAGAATTTTTATGCAGATTCCAAATATGTAACTTTAAAAAAAAAATATTGAGATTTTCTATTTATTTCCTATTTTTCTTATGTCATCACTCCTTAAGTCAAAAAACATACTGTTAGTGTTTATTCTGTAAATTTTTCATTTCACAACCATTTTTAAAGAAAATTGTATGTTGCACTAGTAGACACCGACCTCTAAATGCTATAAAAAATCCAAGTCGAAATAACTGCATTAAGACCTTCAAACGCTGCACCCACATTTGACATACCCTTCTCAAAGTTTGATCACTTACATAATTAAAAAAAATAAAAATTAAACATTTAATTTTGGAAAAATAGTGTTGCACTAGTGCTAAGGGTTCTGTACATGTCTACCAATTTTTGTAGCCCGAAACCGTCATTTAGGCACTGAAAGGATGCACCCACAAAAACATATACCTTATCATTTGCCAAAAAAATAAAAAGTGACTGTTAGAAAACATGAAATTTGACATAGTTATGTAAATTTTCAATACTTAAAACTTATATATTCGGAAATGTGACTCAATTTCCTACGTTTCATCTTTTTTTACTCGATGCAAGATATCATGTGTAAGTATCTAAAAAAAACCAAGTAAGTTGGGGATGCCTAATTTTTCAGTTTTCTATTGCGTCTAACGCACCAAAAGTGACCCTCATTAGCTTGCACATGCCCATGCTTTTCAATCTTGCTTGCTGCATTTTTGCGCCTCGATGAAAGAGAGAAACACCAATTGGAAACATGTTAGCACTTAGAGCATCCTAGTGAAGGAGAGCAGCGTTGTTTGGAAACCATTCTCTAAATCCATATTTATAACACCACTTCTTAGCAATTATTGCACCTTCCATGAGTAAAGAATTTTTTTTTCTCGGCTAGGTTTCTTGGCTCATGCGCGCACTAGGGTTTCTCAGCTCCCCCTTCGACTCTTCCTACTGAGTAAGACGACCTTCAGACTGCAACTCTTGGCTTCTCCCATAGACGCTCCCCCGGGAGGGGCCCCTGGCCCTTCCCATCTATCATCTAAACCAAAACAGCCTTTGAACAGTCACATCAGTGAGTCCATACAGATTGGATCCTTGGATGTACCTCTTGGCAACAACGATAACCGACAGAAAGATACAGAGACTCTACAACCTACTGCAACAACAAAAAACAATACGACATGCATCGCCAAAACCACAGAACGACCAACTCTCTGCCTCCCAGCAGAACGAATAAATGCTCAAGCTCATTACATGAAGGATAATGCCCTTGTAGGCAAGTTCATGGGATTTTGGCCCACTCAACAGGCTCTCAGAGGATGGATCACAGCCAAATGGAAACCTAAAGCGCATTTCGACCTACAACTCGGCTCCAAAGGCTTCTTCACCATCATCTTTGAAAGGCTCGATGACAAATCTAGAGTCGAAGAAGGCGGCCCTTATTTTTTTAACTCAACTGGTCTTTATTTGAAGAACTGGACAGAAAGATTCAGTCCTGAAAAGGAATATTTTACATGGGCTCCGATCTGGATCTGCATGTACTCGCTACCTCAATAATACTTGGACGAAGACACCCTCCGGGACATTGGCAACTCATTGGGAAGCTTTGTCAAAGTCGCAGAACAAATCAAATACAACAGGTACACCTCATATGCCAGAATCTGTGTTTACATGCATATACCCAAAGCACTACCAGACTCTATCATCCTCATTCATGATGACTTTGAATGGATACAACCTTTAGGCTATGAGCACATACCATTCCATTGCAGAAGACGCCAAGAGCATGGACATCTTTACAGAGACTTCCCATTAGGTCAAACTGCCCTGGATGCAAACAAAGATGAAGATGGTTTCCAAAGAATCGGTCGCAGAAAAAAGCATCATCGCAAACCCCAACAAGAAGGAAAAAAGCTCAATACACCTGGCACCAGCAATAGTTTCGATGTACTCATTGATCAATCGGAAGATCTCTCAGCCGGACCTGAAAAAATGGAAATAGCTGTCGAAAATCCCAAATTTCTGCATAAACTAAATGAGACACAGATTCCATCTAAAACCCCTCAAGGAGAAACCTCTATGCTCAAGGAAAATGTCCCAAAATCCTCAGAACAGGAAGAAGCCAAAGCATAGGAAACCGGGGACCTTATCAACGCCGATGCACACATAGATGACTCCATGATGGATCTAGAAACCAGAGATCTAGATATTTTGGGCATGGAAGATGCATGTTCCAAAAAATCCTTCAATTCAATCTCGCCCAAACAAATCTAGCTCCTATCAGAAGTTCTTAAAAAAGTCAAGAACAACAAGCTTGGAATACTGAATCTGCCACAAAAAGACAAACAAAAGCTCCAGAGAGACAATAAGAAAAGAGGCAAAAAAAGAGACCTGCAGAGAATCAGTCAACTGGGTACAAGACTAATCGAGTCTGGGCATTACACCCAACACACGGAATTCTTCCCTACCTTCAATTTCGGTTCTCAATGCAGCTAATCTCTTGGAATGTAAGAGGCCTGAACGGTGCCTCCAAACACCGTATGTTGAAAAGGAAAATAATGCAAGACAAGCCCACCATAATATTTCTACAAGAAACCAAATGTACTGCCGACACTCTCCAAGACCTCTTCTAAAGAAACATATGGAGAGGCTGTCAAACTATGGAAATTGATGCTAAAGGTGCTTCTACAGGGATAGCAATAGCCTGGAACCCCTCAATGATTCAACTCAATGACTTCACCGCTACTGCTCATTCCCTCTCTGCCTCCTTTCATATGGAGGGCACTGATATCTCTGGCTTTGTCATGAATGTCTATGGACCCCAAACCCCTGTCTTAAATACCCAGCTCCTAAATCAATTAACCTAGTTCTCTCAACTTCACACGGAGGATATGCTCATCATCAGAGGGGATTTCAATATGATTACCTCTCTGCAGGAAAAAAAAGTGACGCATGTCGCCCTACGGAAATAAGGTTCTTGCTTAGCAATACACACGACACAAACCACAATGCTCACACAAACAAGGTGTAGAACAAGATGCCTGGATTGGCTTATATTACTTCTCTAAAATCGGTTACAATGTAAAATAACTGTAAGTAAATAACTAACTACAATCGGCCTCAGCCGTTACAAAAATGAAGTAGCTGTGGTGTGTTCTCCTCGTGTGTCGACCTCACCCTCTCCTGGTTCACCTCCGGAACTCTGAGCTATGGTTCGATCTCAACACTCTGCACTCAGCCTGTGTGACTCTTCACAACTCTCTCGGCTTTGCGCTCTGCTTTGCTCAACAATGTCTGGACTGAAGGCCTCTTTTCCCTCTTCTACTCTGCGGGTGCTGTTTCCAAGATCATTACAATCCCGAGACATGTGTTCCCTCCATTTGCTGATCCTGTCCAAATCTTGCGATTCTGCACTATCAACTTCTATCCGTGCTGCACAACCTTTGTCCATGACATCTACTGTCATGTCCTTCACCAACTCGCAATAACTGTCATAACTTCCTCGGAAACCCTGAACAACTACTAAGTACAGTTCATTGACTTTCTGCCCTTCCGACCCTGCTATAGCAGTCAGTCACATCTCGGCTGTCCTGTCGGCTCACTCCTTTCCCCTTTTTCACTTGGCTTTGCTAAACCCTATCGTGTCGTAGTTCGACCACTTGTCGACTACCCTACCTTTTACATCGCTCATCATCTATCGACCATTCCCTGTCGATCCTCAACCTCACGACAGCTGCTGAACCTTCAGTCGGTCACACCCCGACTGCTTCTGCTTGACTTGCTGACTTCGACAAGTCAACCTGCTTCCCGCACCAGTGGTCATCGGCACTCCCGCTGGTCGGCTCCCTCGGTCGATCAATCTTGACTGATCTGCCTAGGTCCCAATGCTCCTGCATTAGTCTCCCCAAGTGAAAAAGAATCTGACTGTTCCGTCAGTCTCCTGAACTCTTCTTCGGAAATCCACGTCGCTTCCTGCAACTCATCATTGGTCCATCACACCAAGTATTCTTTCATGCGTGATCTACGAGTATTCCCTACTTCATGTTCATCGATTACTTCTGCGATCCTTTCTTTATGTCGGTCTGGAATCTGTTATGTCCAGTCGATACTTGTTTCTTCTCCCTTACTGCTGCTCGACCCTTCTTCAAATTTATACAGGTCTAAGACATTGAACGCTGCTGAAATGTTCAAGTCTTCTGGCAATTCCAACACATAGGCATTGTCTGATATCTTCTTTAGAATCCTGCATGGTCCTATCTTCTTCAATTTCAGCTTGTTGTATGTTCCTGTCGAAAATAGTTCCTTCCGCAAATATGCATAGACTAAGTCTCCCTCTTGGAATGACAATAGCCTCTTCCTCCAGTCGGCTCTCAACTTGTAGGCCGCATTACTCTTCTCGATGCGCTTCCGCACATTTTCATGAACTTCATGCATATGCTCCGCGAATGATTCTGCATCCATGCTCTTCCTGGTTTCTGTCGGCAATTCAACCAAATATGTCACTACATGTGGACTCCTCCCTTGAACAATCTGGAATGGGCTCAGTCCTATCGACCGATTCACATAATTGTTATATGCAAACTCTGCCCGGGCTAACACATTCTCCCACTGCTTGGGTCTATCAGCTACTAAACATCTCAGAAGGTTTCCCAAACTTCTGTTTACAACCTCGGTTTGTCTGTCTGTCTACGGATGATATGCCGAACTAAACTCTAACTTCGTGTCGAGTTTCTTCCATAGGGTCCTCCAGAAATTCCCCATGAACTTCGTATCCCTATCCGACATGATACTCTTTGGAAACCCATGCAACTTGACTATTTCCTTAAAGAATAGCACAGCGATCCCTGTGGCATCACTTGTTTTCCTACATGGTATGAAATGTGCCATCTTTGAAAATCTATCAACTACAACAAATATTGAGTCATTCCCTTGCTGAGTCCTTGGTAATCCTAACACAAAATCCATGCTAAGATGCTCCCATAGGTTCTCTGGTACTAGCAATGGTGTATACAACCCTGTGTTCTGACTCTTTCCCTTTGCCAACTGGCAAGCTTGACATTGTCGAACCCATTTTCTGACATCTGTTGACATTCTTGGCGATAAATACTTTTCGTCGATCAGTGCTTTGGTCTTGTCGATCCCAAAGTGCCCTGCTAACCCTCCATTATGAAATTCTCGGATTAGTTTCTCTCTCACTGATCCTCTAGGAATACACAACTGACTTCCCCTAAACAGGTAGCCTTCTTGAATGAGATAACTCAAATATGGAGTTCTGTCGGTGCTCCAAGGCTCATGACACGCCTTCCATGTCTTTTCAAAATCTTCGTCGGCTTCATACTCCGTCTTTATTGACTCTATTCCTGTTGCCTGAACAGTCATTGTGCTCAACAGCACAACCCTCCTGCTCAATGCATCGACAACTTTGTTCGACTTGCCCGACCTGTGTCGCAACACGAACGTATATTCATGTGTCGCTGGTCCAACTTCGACTGAGTATTCAGATACCTCAGTGCTTGGTGATCTGTGTATAACACAAATTCCCATGGCAACAAATAATGCCTCCATTTCTTCAATGCTTGTATGATAGCATAGGATTCCTGGTCATAGACCGAATATTTATGCTTCACTCCACTCAGTTTTTAACTAAAGTATGCAATTGGTCATCCTTCCTAGCTCAACATTGCCCCAATTGCTGTTCCACTTGCATCACAATCGACCTGGAAAACTTTGTCAAAGTCTGGGAGCGCTAACACTGGACTCTCAGTGACCTTTTCCTTCAATTTGTCAAAAGCTTCTTGGGCCTTACTCGTCCACTTGAACTCGCCCTTTCTCATGCATTCTGTTAATGGTGCACAAATCCGACTGAATCCCCGAATGAACTTCCGGTAGAAACTAGCAAGTCCATGGAAACTTCTCACTGCAGTCGTACTTGTCGGTTCCGGCCAATCTACTATTTCCTTCACCTTCTCTAGGTCCATCTCGAACCCCTTACCTGAAATTACAAATCCCAAGTACACTAATTCCTTCTTCATGAAGAAACACTTTTGCAGGTTAATCATCGGCTTCTCTCCCTGCAATTTCTGCAATACTTATCGAACGTGCTCCAAATGTTCTGACTTAGTCCGACTGAAAATCAGAATGTCGTCTGGATAGACTACAACAAACTTTCCCAAGAATGGTTTCAACACTTCATTCATCAATCTCATGAATGTACTGGGTGCATTAGTCAATCCGAATGGCATGACTAACCACTCATATAACCCTTCTCTTATCTTGAATGCTGTCTTCCATTCATCTCCTTCTCTGACCCTGATCTGGTGATATCCACTCTTCAGGTCTAACTTCATGAAGTATGTCGCTCCACTCAGGAAATCCATCAAGTCATCCATCCTTGAAAATGGAAATCGATACTTGATTGTGATCCTGTTTATGGCTCTGGAATCAGTACACATTCTCCACTCGCCACCCTTCTTTGGTGTCAGTACCGCTGGTACTACACACGGGCTCAAAATTTCTCGGATCAATCCTCCGTCCAACAACTCTTGGATCTGTCGATTGAGCTCCTGTCCCTCTGCCGGACTCATCCTATATGGTGCTTTGTTTGGCAGACTCGACCCTGGAATCAAGTCAATCTGATGGGATATGCTCCTTGTCAGTGGCAATCCCGTCGGTTTCTCTTCATCCATTATTTCCTGAAACTCTTCAAGCAACTCCTCGACTTCGACCGGAATGCTTTCCCGATTGGTTGTTCCTTCGACATATGGTCCTTTTGGAATGATTTCATAACATACTGACTGCTTTTCCTCCTCCGCGAGAAATTCCTTGGCGGTGCTCATCAACACTCGCTTTTCCCAAAGATTGCTCTCGCCATCCTTACTGTCAGTTGGCTCTCCTCGCCTCGGCTTAAGAGTCCTTTTCACGCCATTCTTCCACACTGTAACTGTGTTAGCTCGACCATCATAGATCATCTTTCAATCATATTTCCATGGTCTCCCCAACAACAGATGGCATGCATCCATGGGAACTACATCACACAGTACGCTGTCCTCCAATCCTTCAACTCTGAAGTTGATCAGGCACTGTCTGGTCACCTTACCATAGTGTCCTTTCTGCAACCATGAGATCTTGTAAGGGTGTGGGTGTTCACGACACTTCAACCCGATCTTGTCGATAACTTCCATCGACACAAGATCCTCTGTACTCCCACAATAAACTATGGTCTTGCAACGCCATTCCCCGATTTGCACCTTCGTTCGAAAGATTGCCTTCCATTGTGCTGGCTCCATCAGGTCGCGTTGATCTTCTTGGATCAAAGCTCTCTGAACCATCAGATTTCGGTTCTTCTTTTTCTCACCTCCACTGCTATCTGATGCCGACTCTTCCCTCTCGTTGACTTGCTCATCCTTTCTACGTCTGGGTTTCGAATCTTCTGTAGCATGTAGGTTTTCTGGGAATTCATAAGCCTTATGGTCTGTTCCTTGACATTTGTAACAGATTATGGCTGGTCTGTTAACTCCCTTCTTGTCAGATGGACCACTTCGACTATACGCGCCTCGACCACGGTTCTCACAACCATCGTGTCGGTTCTCTTGCGCTCTTTCTTTCGTTGGTGTCCCTTCTGTGCGTCGACTATCTTCAACACCTTCTCTTTTATAGCCACTACCTTGACCTTTCACGGAGACAGTCTTTCCACCCCGACTAGTCATACTGCCTCTGGTCGTTGCATACTTTCTCGACAGTTTCTCTTCCACCTTCAGAGCTAGTTGATAGGCTTCTCCAACTGCTCTGAATCTCGACATGCTGAGCTCATCCTGAACAACATACTTCAGGCCATTTACGTATCTAGCGACAACTTCTTCTCCTTCATCAATTTGTCCTGACCGAATCGACAATCAGTAGACTCCTCCGTGTACTCTTTCACGGTCATCTCTTTCTGTTGAAATTTTTGTAACTTCCTGAACAAGGAAATCACATAGTCATTTAGCAAAAACTTCCCCTTCAACATGGCAACCATCCTGTCCCAAGATTTGATTTTCTCCTTGCCTTTCTTAAGTCTGTCAGCCTGTACATTGTCCCACCACAACGAGGCATGACCCTTCAACCTTAGACATGCAGTCTTAACCCGTTTAGGATCCTCGATCTGCTCCACATCAAAGTATTTATCCATCTCTCTGAACCAGTCGATCAAGTCTTCTGGGTCCAGGCTTCCCGAGTATGTACGCACATCTATCTTTGCCCGACCTCTCATTTCTGTCAGAAGCTTGATGAGTTTTTCCTCTTGTTCTTCTGCTGCGGCTTCCCGAGCTTCCACTTCCTCGGCTTCCTCGTCACTGTGGTCTAGAGCTTCAGGAATGCAACCATGCCTCTGGTTTTCTTTAATCGCTGCGACTTCATTTGTCAAAGTGCACATCATTCAGACGCATTCGTCGAACATCTCAAGATCCACTGTGATGGCTGCTGCGCCACGCGCTCTTCGTCCTCAGACATTAACGCCTCTGTGAGCCATCTTCAACCTCTGCTGAAAATTCTCACACCTTCAACACTGACGCAAGTCAGGTTGGTATGGTCTTCTCTTCTCCAACCAAGCTCGCCTCCGGGCTCTGATACCAACTGATGCAAGTCAGGTTGGTATGGTCTTCTCTTCTCCAACCGGACTTGCCTCCAAGCTCTGATACCAACTGACGCAAGTCGCCCTACGGAAATAAGGTTCTTGCTTAACAATACACATGACACAAACCAAAATGCTCACACAAACAAGGTGTAGAACAAGATGCCTGGATTGGCTTATATTACTTCTCTAAAATCGGTTATAATGTAAAATAACTGTAAGCAAATAAATAACTACAATCGGCCTCAACCATTACAACAACGAAGTAACTTTGGTGTGTTCTCCCCGTGTGTCGACCTCACCCTCTCCTGGTTCACCTCCGGAACTCTGAGCTATGGTTCGATCTCAACACTCTCCACTTGGCCTGTGTGACTCTTCACAACTCCCTCGGCTCTGCGCTCTGCTCTGCTCAACAGTGTCTGGACTGAAGGCCTATTTTCCCTCTTCTACTCTGCGGGTGCTGTTTCCAAGATCATTACAATCTCGAGACACGCATTCCCTCCATTCACTGATCCTGTCCAAATCTTGCGAACCTGCACTGTCAGCTTCTATCCGTGCTGCACAGCCTCTGTCCATGACGTCCACTGTCATGTCCTTCACCAACTCGCAATAACTGTCATAACTTCCTCAGCAACCCCGAATAGCTACTAAGTACAGTTCATTAACTTTCTTCCCTTCTGACCCTGCTACAGCAGTCAGTCACATCTCGACTATCCTGTCGGCTCACTCCTTTCCCCTTTTTCACTTGGCTTCGCTAAACCCTGTCATGTCATAGTTCGACCACTTGTCGACTACCCGACCTTTTACATCGCTCATCATTTGTCGACCATTCCTGTCGATCCTCGACCTCGCGACATCTTCTGATCCTTCAGTTGGTCGCACCCCGACTACTTCTGCTCGACTTGCTGACTTCGACAAGTCAACCTGCTTCCCGCACCAGTGGTCATCGGAACTCCCGCTGGTCGACTCCCTCGGTCGATCAATCTCGACTGATCTGCCTAGGTCCCGATGCTCCTACATCAAAAAGGGGGAAGACACTTTCTCTCCAAGGAGGACATCAGCTTCAAAGACTGCATTGAAGATTGTGACCTCATTGACATTCTTCCCTCAGAAGGTTTCATGACTTGGAATAACAAAAGAGGAGGAAACAATCAAATCTCTTCCAGGCTCGATCGCTTCCTCATCTCCCAGAAAATCATCGACGCTCCAGGAAACATCTCGGCTGCCATCCTTTCGTTTGCAGGCTTTGACCACTGGCCTATCTCACTTTCTTGGAAAAACTCAGGTAATCTCAAATTTCATCCTTTCAGATTTGAAAATTTTTGGCTAACCCACTCCACCTTTCTTAATATGGTAAGCACCTGGTGGATTAACACCAAGGTTGAAGGGCAGTCCAAAATGGCAATAATGCACCAAAAACTTAAACTTCTGAGGGCTAAGCTAAAGATCTGGAATAAAACCTCATTTGGCAACATTTTCAAAGAAAAATATCTCTACAGAAAGAGCTTGAACAAATACAAAAGGATATAATGGAAGAAGGATACTCTGAATCTCTCAAAGAAAAAGAAAAAAACCTCCAAAAGCAGCTGGACGACCGCTGCACTCAGGAGGAAATGCTTTGGAAACAGAAGTCACGCAATAACTGGCTAAAGGAGGGGGAAAAAAATATTGCCTTCTTCCACAGGACTGTGATTCAACACTGAATGTCCAACCGCATCTCAGCCATCAAAGATGAACAAGGCAGTCTACTCAGGACTCAAAATGACATTGAACATGAGCTCACCACTCACTTCCACAACCTTCTCATGGAAGACATCCCTAATAGAGTGGAGGCTATCAATAAAGTCACGAGCCATATTCCTAAACTTGTGACGGCTGAGCACAATGCCTCTCTCATGAAGGCTTTCGCTCTTTAGGAAATTGAAACAGTGGTAATGCAAATGGCGGAAGGCAAATCCCGAGGGCCAGACGGATTCACGATCAATTTCTTTAAGCACTGTGAGATTTCTTAAACAAGATATTCTGGAACTTGTGGATGAATCAAGAAGAAAGCGATGGGTCCTCCCGGCCTTGAACACTAATTTCCTTACATTGATACCCAAACAAGTGGGGACTACTTGCCCTGGTAAGTTCCGGCCCATATCTCTTTGTAATGTCATCTATAAAATCATAACCAAAGTGATTTCCAATAGGTTGAAAGCCTTTCTACCAATCCTCATATCTCCTAAGCAAATTGGGTATGTTGAGGGCCGTCAAATCGTGGATGGCATCATCCTTTCCCACAAAGTGATCCACTCCCTAAAAACAACCAAAACCCCTGGCATTCTTGTAAAACTCGACCTCTCCAAAGCCTTCGATAAGCTCAGCTGGGTTTTCATTCAAAAAATGCTCCAAGCCTATGGTTTCTGCAATGAGTGGATCCAATGGATTCTCACCCTCACCTCCTCTACTTTTTTCTCTATCCTAGTCAACGGCTACCCGACCTCCACCTTCTCTCCCTCCAGAGGCATTCGTCAAGGAGACCCCCTCTCACCCTTTCTCTTCATCCTTATAATGGAAGGCCTAAGCCGCATGCTTAAAACCCTGGTCTCTAATAACACTCTCAAGGGACTTACTCCCCATGGCTGTCCTCCTATCACTCATCAGCAATTTGTTGATGACAACCTCCTCTTTGGCCATCCCTCTGTGCAGGAATCCCAAACCTTGAAAAAATATTTAAATACCTTCTCGGCAGCCTCAGGCACCATTATCAACCTTGAAAAATCACAGATCTTCTTCTTTAATACCAATGCCACAACTCAAAGAAACATTGCGCGCATTCTTGGCTTCCAGATCCCTACTCTACCATCCAAATATCTGGGGGCTCTGCTCTTCGAAACTGTTATCAAGCACTCCTCTTGGAGAGAACTCCTTGACAAACTTGAAGCCAGAATCTCCTCTTGGACCTTCAAAACCTTAAATCTTCCCAGTCGTCTCATCATGCTCAAAGCTATCTTGCAATCCATGCCCCTCTACCTCTTTTTAGTACTTGCTACTCCTAAATGGGTCATCAAATCTATGAAAAAGATGCAACGCTCTTTCGTTTGGGGAGGTAATCATGACAACCGCAAATGGGCCCTTGTTAGCTGGAAAACGCTCTGCAAGCATAAAAACTCTGGAGGTCTAGGCCTCAGAGACCTGGAAATTAATAATCATGTTCTGTCTACCAAAATTTGGTGGAATTGGGTTACAGCAGACAACGCACCTTGGATTCAACTTTGGAACATCAAATACACTAGGGACTGGGCCCCCCAACAAAGAATCCGTTATAATATGGACCCTCCAAGCTCACTCATCTGGTGGGAAGCTAACAATCAACGTGCTCTTGTACAACAACACAATTTCTAGGAAGTGCGTGCAGGAGACCAGGCCCTCTTTTGGCATGATTCCTGGCAACAGAGGCCCAACCTCCACTCAATCACTACACACTTGGACCTACGCCAACATTTACAAGAAAATGCCATCTCTACCATCAATGACTACTGGCTACAGGATGAACATTGTGGAAATAGAATCTGTAAAGATCCCCACACCTAAGACCCAAAGATACCCCCCAATAGTGAGGAGACCATTCAGACTGAACTACAAACTTGACATCAGAAATTCAATGAAAATCATGATATTCTAAGATGGGGGTATTCCACCAAAGTAACCTTCACAATCAAGGAAGCCTATCAGGTTAAAACCCATGATAATAATGACCCTATGGATCCAATCTGAAAAAGAATATGGAGCTCGAACTTCTGGCCCAAAGTTGCCACCTTTCTATGGCTCCTCACTCATCGTAAAATCCTTACATGGGAGAATCTACTCAAAAGAGGATTCCAAGGACCCTCTTGGTGCATCATGTGCAACTCTCAAGCCGAAGACACAGATCACCTCATGGACTCCTGTGACATGGCGGATAAGTTCTGGACGGTCATTGCTAACATATTTCAACACACCAACATAACACAGGGAGACATTGTCAACACCATCTCTATCTGGGACCGCCACCCCTTCCAAAGAAAGCTGCTCAACCGTATCTGGGAACTCACTCTAGGATTGGTCACCTGGAACTTATGGAAAGAAAGAAATCGAAGAATTTTCGAAGGAAAACTCAAAAACTTCACAGAAATTTGGCTCAGCTTCAAAAACAATCTTCAAGAAACTCTAGGCATTTCTATCTGGAACACTACAGATTTCCTTGCCACGTCCGAGGAAAAAATGATCCTACTCATATCGGAACTCAGGATCCATCCTCAAACTCACCCTCATCCTCCGGCTGTACCCAAAATCTCCAGCCCTGACTTCTAGAGTAAACCTCCTACTGATTTCTACAAACTAAATTTTGATGGTACATCAAAAAGAAACCCGGGAGCTGCAGGATTTGGAGTCTTCAGGGACTATTCAGGATCTATCCAATGTATCTTCCATGGTTCATTAGGATACGATACGAACAATGTTGCCGAACTCTCAAGGTTGACTAAAGGATTAAAAATTGTCATTCTTAATAACTACACACCCCTGATCATTGAGGGAGACTCCCAAATTATTATCACTTTGGCAAGCAAAATCCTCCATGGCACTACTGTTAAGAAAGTCTCCCCCAGTTGGAGACTGCAACATTGCCTCCAAGAGCTCTCTGTTCTTTTGATGGATATCAGAACCATCTCATTCCAACATGTAAAATGTAAGGCCAACTTGGTCGCCGACATACTGGCAAACAAAGGTGCAGAAGACAGTTCCCTGCTCACCATTAACACTGCAACCACAAGGGATGATAGAGACCTGCACCAAAGTTGTCAAGAACTTGCAAAAAAAGACCTGTATATCCTGGATGCGGGTGATCATTTGGCACCCTCCTTGGCCATTGCGCCAACGGAGACGCTGCCACCACACCCCCTCGTACATGATGACAGACCCTACATGCATGAGCATACTCGAACTTCGACAGAGACCATCCACCTAGCCACTGCAAACGACGGTCAATGTAGCCACCTAGATGACGGACAGTGAAGCAACCTGGATGACGACGTTTATTTAAGGCTGGAGGACGAGGGCGTTAATCACAATCTCCTTTGCGCGCATCTGGAATGATGTCTCCTCTTGGCTTCTGGGACCTGCATTCATTATCGTCGCCTCCAATGAAGACGACATACTGTGAAATTAATTACCTCGACTCTTTAAAGCCTTTGGTCGATATGAACGGAGCACTGGCTGTTAAAATCTGGATCTTCTCTATTATTTCTCCTCCTGCTTCTGCGAACTTCAGTGAGATTTCTGAGCCACCCACTGCCATGACGAATCGCACCAGGGGGATTTCTCATCGTGGGAGTGGCCACAAGAAGAACAGTTGTCAGCCCAAGGCGGCCATGGATTGGTCGATGATGGATGGTTATGCAAAATTCATCTCCGCGTGGACTCGAAGTCTCATCGACAGGTGGGAGGCTCGTAGGGTGGAGGCACTCCTTGCTGCTGGTAGTAATGGCGGTGCCATCAACCATTACTGGTTGCTCAAAAATATGATGAGCACCCTCATAGAAGAAATGGAAGATAGCTGGCAAGATAGATCCAGCATTGTCCATAACGTCAAGGAAATCCTTAAAGAAGCTGCAGAACACTCCAACACTCTAAACGCCAACATGACCTGGGAGAATTTCTCCATTGGGAGCAATTCAAAATCTGCGAAGAAGGTCAGTAAGAATGAAGATGCTGCACGGGTAACACCGCAAATTGGGTCTGCAACAAAGAAACCCCACCTAAGAAGAACAATGGTTCGGCTCCTGGTCCTGACGCCACTCCAGATGGAATGCATACTCCAGGTTCTCCTTCTCCAACCATGCCCCCTCCGGGGATTTTTGAATATTACTATGCGGCCTGCCCATTACCGAGGAAGAACTAGAGAAACCATCGAAAGAATGAAAGATGGGTAGCCATAGCTCCTGGTCATCTCTGCGACTATCAGCTTTTTTGCTTTTATTACCTGCATAGTCTAGTTTTGAGCACTGTTAGACAGACTAGGTTTTATTTTTTGATGAAAGTCCCTACTTTTTTAAGGGCAGACCATACTCAAGAGGTCTTAATTTTGTATTATGTTAGTCATTACAGTATCTTTGAGCAATTGGGATGGTGGCTTCATCACATGAGGCCTCCCCAATATGCAAAACTCTCTTCGGCTCTAGATGTACATTCAATTTCTGTTAATTAATTTCTGCTCTGCAACTTACAATTTTTTTTTTATTGCACCTTCCATGAAGTAGCATGAGATGTAGTTGAAAGAGAACTCGTCCTTCAACTGAGGCATGGAAAATACATTTAATTATTAAATAATTGAAATAACTTGTCCTTACACTGTTAAGAAATTTAGAAACTCACCTTTAAGCTTGTCGTTAAAGTCACTCTTTATTATTAAATAATTGAAATGGACTCGGGAGTTGAAAAATGAACTCTAGAACTTGCTTGATCTTGTTGTTGAAATCATTTGTTACTATTAAATAAATGAAATAAAATCGTTGAACTCACTGTTTATTATTAAATAATTGAAATGAACTCGATAACTTACCCTTTAGCTTGGAATTGAACTAACTCTTTATTATTAAATAATTGAAATAACCTGGCCTTCCACGGTTAAAAAACTCACAATCTCACCCTTAAGCTCGTTGGTCAAAGTCACTCTTTATTATTAAATAATTTAAATGAACTTGAGAACTCATCCTCAAGCTACTGGTTGAACTCACTCTTTATTATTAAATAATTTAAATGAACTCATTGAACTCACTCTTTATTATTAAATAAATTAAATAAACTTGTTGAACTCACTCTTTATTAATAAATAATTGAAATGAAGTCGAGAACTCACCCTTGAGCTTGGAGTAGAACTAACCCTTTATTATTAAATAATTGAAATAATATGCTCTTTAAATTTTAACTATTAAAAAAACTATAGTCCTTAGTTAAACTCACTCTTTAATTTATTTTTATTTTAGAATTGTTTATTTCTTAGCAGATGGAAATGACAATAAAATCAAGATTACCATCCACATCATTGATATATAAGGTAGTCTGTTTTAAAGTGGAGATGTTTAGAAGTTATAGTCCCTATATTTGTGGCTATATGTATAAAGTTTTCAGTTTTGTGTTAATTATGATTAAAATGTATTAGAATATTCTATGTTTAGAAGACATTTTATGTTAGGGTATTTGCAAAGGTGTATCAATAATCAAATTAAAATTAATATAAAATAAAAATCAAGATAATTTTTTTAAATGTAATATATGAATTTAGTTTTAGAGTAAGATTTAAAACTATTCCCAATTAGTTAAAAGTTTATTTTTTTAATTGATAAAGTAAATAGTAAAATATGTAAATTTACTTTCTTTTATTTAGTATATAAAAAGTTAAAATAGATTTACATTTATTATTGATTAGCTGTAAGTTGTAACTGCAATTCAATGTAGGGACAAGTGAATACAACTCTAGACTTTACTGCAACTTAGTTTTCTAGAGAAAAAATTGTGAGTCAGTCAAGTATATGTATGGTTGCGGGGAAATATGAATGTGGCGATCATGAATGCGCAGAAGCTCTCGATGAAGGAAACCCGCAAGAAAATGTCCCCAAGTTTATGATTTTAGAGGGTAAAAGTTTCCAGTAAGTTTTCAACCATCCGTACGTTGGATTTGGAAAGTTTCCTACGGAAACCAGTTCCCTAAAAGCCCAGAGCGGTTCCGTGCTACATAGGTTTATTTGGAATTTTGAACTAGGACCATAAAATCAATCTACACCATAGCATACACATGTCTTATAGGAAAAGCATAAATGGTAGTCCACCCTAAATTTTAAATTCTAACTAAATTCTAAGATATATAGGAGTCTATTTAAAAAAAATTGTAAAACAAAATTATTAAGCTTTGTTTGATTTATAATTTTAATTTTTGGATAATTAATATTTTTTTTAATTAAATGGGTGTAATAAAATATTAATATTTGTTTAAGGTTAATTAAGTTGTTGTGATCAAATATTGCTATCTTATTATCTTATCATTTGATTTTAAATTTAAATTTTAACATATTGTTAAGCCATTCATTTATGATACATACCATTTTTGAGATTATCCATTTAAATCTATTTCCTATAATAAATATTTAAATTATTATCTGGAAGAAATTATTTAATCATTTGTTAACATCATTAAATATCCACAAAGTGTGAAATAAGTTTTAATGTAAATTCTATAAAAACGTTTTGACAATGTAAACCAAAATTATTAATCCTAACAAAAATATTATTATTATTAAAAACGCTAAGAAAGTAGTACAAAGACAACACCAAATAATATCCCCTGGTTATTTAGAGGACTGTAGCTACTGTCCTGACAATCATTTTAAAAACAGCTTATGACGAGAGAGAAAGCATGAGAAGAGAGAAAATAGATACTGTAGGAAACAGATGAGGTCTTGCAGGAGAAGAGAAAATAGATAACAGTCATGTGATAGGGTTCTGTATAGTGTTCCTTCGTTCTCATCCATGCCGACATAAAATTGATGGCATGGAATTATTCGGGTCTTAGTGAAAAGTCGTTTGCACGGCAGCCTTTTGTCCTTTTGGACTGTAATATGCAGTTCGATTAGCAGTCCAAAACGATGGCCAACTATACCATTGAATAAAATATTGGTTCAGAAAATGTAAGCAATATGTACAAATGCAGAAAACGGTAAAATATGATGACATTGACCTGGACTTCGTTAGCATATAAATACTATTGGAATTTAGATTAGTACATAAACAAAACATTGATAGGAACTTTGCTACCATGCGGCGTTGTTAATAATGAAATGAAATAAAAAGAAAGTAGAGACGTGTTTAAATTGATGTCTGGAATTTCTTCATGCGAGGAACACGAGTTTTACTTCGTTTTGTCTAAGAAATGTCTACGTGATCACGTTTTTGTACAGGGGCTTAGCTTCCTTCCCCTCCTATCGATTTCACCTCATCATCTATAAATCATTGATTCTTTTGCATCACAGCTTCATAACAAGCGTTATGTTACATAGCTTCTGCAAGTTCTCCAGGGTATAGGTTGCTATAATTTGTTCAAGCCTGTCACAATTTCTGTCATATAATCGACATATGTACATAAACAAATTACATTGACACATACTTAATTACCATATAAATACGCTTTGGAATTTTGGATTAGTACATAAACAAAACATTGATAGGGACTTTGCTACCATGCGGCATTGTTAATAATGAAATGGATTAAAAACTAGCAATTGCCCCAAGAGGGGTAAAAGGAACACCCAGGGGAAAAGATGAAAGGTACAAAAAATAATTGTAGTTGTTATCTAATTTCAATGCATGTGCATAAGCAGGTTTGTATAGCCACCCATGAGTAGCACATATTGTAAATGGTGAAGGGATAAGTATTTGAGCAACTCAGTTGATTGTGAGGTAGTAAAATCACCAAATGAGGAGCATATCTAGCAACCTTTTTATCATAAAGTATGTTTTCAGTTCATTAGCAAGTATAAAAGTAACCATAAATCTACTTACAAAATTTTCAGGCTTCATTGGCACTAGAGGAAGAATTCTTTTGCATATTGTAAAAACTGTTCCATTTCATAAAAAAATTACACTTCATTCACTACATGATAAAATTCACTACAAATATGCATATAAAATTCTCACACTTTACTGACATAACAGGAAAAATGTTTATGCAGATTGTAAAAATTGTTCCATCTTATAAAAAATTTACACTTTATTCACTAAATCAAATGCATATGCACTTTGAAAAATCTATACCTACCTCTCGAGTGAACCAAAAAGATGTCATTTCACTTGTATGTCTCATTTGGCTGAAGTTGAATTGGGGCCATATGAGAAATGCAAGTGTAAACTTGATGGGGTCAAAGAACGAAGGTACTTGGGAAGATAGATACAGCTAAAGGAACATATCATGCCTCATACCAATTTTCAAGAGAAGTAGGAACTAAAAAAAGAGCAATTTCCACAATAGAAACTCAGTAGGTTTGACACAAAAGAATAAGTATCATTACCAGAAGATTTAAGACCTGAAATAGAAATTTGATATGAGACGGAAAACTCTATGAAGGCTCATAACTATGTTGCATAGGGAACCAATCAATAACTTGTGTGCTGCTTATTTTTAGCACTTTCCAACAATAATATTTTTGCAGAAGACTCAAGATAGTGTCCAGTATTATTTGTGACATATAAAGATCCATGGTTCACATTGTGATAGAAAACATCCCATAATCCTTCCTATTTTTTTTTTTCTGAATTTTACTACAGAATTAAATGTTAGATTTATAACTTCAAACCAATTAAAAACCATGTACAAATGATAGCAGAGTGCACACAATGCAAAGGTAGCCATTCATTGAACTAAAAATGCATTTAGATTTACAATTTCAAACCATTTAAAAGCCATGTACAAATTAGAGAAGAGTGCACACAATGCAAAGGTAGCCATTCATTGAACTAAAAAAACATTTAGATTTACAATTTCAAACCATTTAAAAGCCATGTACAAATTAGAGAACAGTGCACACAATGCAAGGATAGCCATTCATTGAACTAAAATTGCATGTTCACCAACGCTCTTTACTATGCAAGTTAAAAGGACAAAAAAAATAAATCAAATTTCTATGTTACGATCGTTATAATGTTAAATTTTGAGCATTAATTCACAATACTCTAGGATCTTTACTGAGAGAATAACATGTATAGTATATTAATGCATATCAATCATAACAAGCATGTCAATCATCACAAGAAGCAAAAGCATGAGAGACAATAGA
The DNA here is from genome assembly GCA_027924585.1 of Larix kaempferi. Classification (NCBI taxonomy): domain Eukaryota; kingdom Viridiplantae; phylum Streptophyta; class Pinopsida; order Pinales; family Pinaceae; genus Larix; species Larix kaempferi. Next base: position 297,079 of record BSBM01001018.1, read on the forward strand.
CACAGAGTTTCTGTGGGGAACACCCTAAGGTGAAAAACCCCACAACTTCCTAGAGATAGATAGAGTAATAGCTCAACCAAAGTACAACCAAAGTACAAGAGATAGACTCCTCTTAGCAGCTGATCCTCCTCCTCACATGTGCGCCACTTTCCGAGTGAAGGAAGCGTGAGTTCTGAGTGATCCAAATAGAGATCTCTCGATCTCTATTTATACTTGTCATATTTTCCCAATAACCTTATGGGGCCGACTTGTCTAGCTGGGTACAACAACTTCATATTACATTATATCTGGCCGACCCCTTACAAGGTGGTCTAAGAACCCATCGGCAAGTTAACACACTTGCGACACTTGTCAATACAAATGACGACACTTCCGTATAGAGGAATAATGCATCTCTATAGGGGTACAATAAATATATAGATAAAATACATTCCGAAGTTACATATACATCAACATATACTTCTTATAAACTAACTCCATGTCTGGTTCTGGACTTTATGGCATTTGCATTTTTTCAAAGATAAAAACAGAAACATTAGTCTATGGACTAAATCAATTGCAGAGCATATTAAGTAAAGGGGATATATATTGAATATATATTCTGTATTATTTGTTTCCAGTTACTAAATTACATGGCAAAAAACAGGGGAAATTTTTTTTCTAGTAAACCTGGTGGCATTGCAAAAAAACATTATAACATAGTTTTTGAAGGCAATAAAACTGAGCCACATCGTGAAATACATATATGTCTATGCTATTGCAAATCTATTTTCCATACTGAAAATAGTACACATATATGAAAGTTTCAAATTGATGGTTGTTTGTGGGCCAAGAAAGAATTGGCTACAAAGGATTCTTGATTTCAGTGACGACATAATCCACGTAAATGGAAAATTGTCGATGAGATTCTTTTGTTGTAGTTTTCATAAGTGTTAAGTTTTCAGAATTTACTTCAATCTGATCTAGGATCTTAACTGAGTGAACAACATGTACAGCATATCTACAGCATATCAATCATGAACACAATAATGCAAGCACACAAGAGACACAGAGTTTACTTGGGGAAAACCATAAAGGTGAAAAACCCCAATAACTTCCTCAGAGATAGATAGAGCAATGATACAACCCAAGCATAAGAGATAGACATCTCCTAGCAGCAGCTTCTCCTCCTCCACAAGTGCGCCACTTTCCAAAGAGTGTGTGAGAGAATAGAATGATGAAATAGAGTGCCTCCCGCACTGTATTTATACTTGACTTGACTTTCCTAATAGCCTTTACTAGGTCGGCCTTAACTTAACCACATAACATAATGTTGACTGGGCCGACACCCAATAGAGTGGTATAATAACCCTTTGACCCACATGGCTGACCCCCAATAGGGTGGTATAATAACCTTTCGACCCACATGACTTATACAGGGCCGACCCCAACAAGGTGGTCTAATAACCCATCAAGTATAAGTTGTGACACTTATAATATAAATGACGACACTTCCGTATAAAGGAATAATAACATCTCTATAGGAATACAAACACTTCCGTATAGAGGAGTAATACCATCTCTATAGGAGTATAATATACATATATGAAATACATTCCAAAGTTACATATACATCAACACTCCCTCTTAACTAGGAAGGTATTTCTCGACACAGGTCTTCTAGCACAAGTCTTCTTCTCTGGATCATTGTCACTAGATAATCGTCATCGAGTCATCGTCATCGTCACTGCTGCTGCTATCTCAATCAATCTCTGAATCTACTCATCATAGGAAGTTCTACAGAGCCAGTCCTTTTTCATACTGGATGCAGGCCCACCACCTATAGGTCTTCATCATCACTGGCCATACTGTGGAATCCTCAGGACTTATTACGTGCATCACAAAACCTTAAAAGAGTCTCTTGACTAGCAAGAACCCTAAAGAGCATCTGAGGCCTTTTTCATCTTGTCGAGATCTCCAGGACTTATTACATGTGATTGTCACAAAACCTTAAAAGAGTGTCCCAGGAACGTTTATGTGCATAGCACGACCGGCAAGAACTCTAAAGAGCATCCCAGGAACATTTATGTGCCTAGGCACGACCGGCAAGATCTCGAGGACTGATTACATGTGACCTCTACTACAAACCCTTGAAAGAGCATCCCAAGACTTATTACGGGCACATAGCCCAACCTATCGGATCCCCCAGTTCTTACATGTAGCATCTCACCACAAACCCTCGAAAGAGCATCCTAGGACTTATTACGGGCACACAGCCCAACCTATCGGATCTCTCAGGTCTTACATGTGGCCCACTATCACAAACCCTCAAAAGATTTTCCCAAGACTTATTACGGGCACACAGTCCAACCTATTGGATCTCTGAGGTCTTACATGTGATACACAGTGCCAGTCCTTTTTCATACTGTATGTGACCTAGAACAAATCTAGGATTTCCTTTGCACAACCTGTCCACGAACATAGAGTATCAACATGATACTCACCATACATCATCCTGATGTACACATGATCATCCTGATCATCATCACTGCATCATCCTGATTCAAGTCATCTGGAGCAACATCCTAAAGCTCGTCATGTATGATCATCCTGATCATACAATGCATCTACCTGATGCATACCAAGTATCTACCTGATACATATCACCATACATGATCCACATGATCATACATTGTATCCACCTGATACATACATAGATACATGATCAACACAATGTATCCACCTGGTATATATCAACATACATGATCTACCTGATCATACACAGTATCCACCTGATACATATATAGATACATGATCCACCTGATATATATCAACATACATGATCTACCTGATCATACACAGTATCCACCTAATACATATATAGATACATGGTCCAAGCATCCAACATGATGCATATACAAATACATATAAATGATCCAACTGATCATATCCAGCATCCCACATGATGCGTACATACATATACATATAAATGATCCAACTGATCATATCCAGCATCATCCTGATGCATATATAGAGCAGTAACTGGAGTATCATCATGATACTCATCATCCAACGCTTACATCCACAGCCTTGTGAAGGATCCCCCTTCCACCATGCTAGGAATGGCTATAGCAAATGTCTCCATCACTTCTTCCTTAAAGTGTCATCGATCTAAAGAACACCAAGCCTCTCTCTGAAGTACTCGAACTTCACTCTGGCTAGTGGCTTCGTCAATACATCTGCAATCTTCTCATCCGTCGCAATCATACAGGAGCTTCACTGCTCCTCTCTACACCATATCCCTGATATAGTGATATTTGATCTCTATGTGTTTCGACCTGCTGTGGAACACTGAGTTCTCAGACAGCTTCACACAACTCTGGTTGTCACAAAATATACCAGTAGCCTCCAGCAGTAGATCAAATAACTCAGACAGTAGCTTCCGAAGCCATACTGCCTCACAACTAGCCGAACAGGCTGTAACATACTCTGCTTCGGCTGTACTCAGTGCTACACAGGACTGCTTCCTGCTAAACCAAGAGATCACACCTGATCTCATACTGAAGCAGCACCCAGAAGTGCTCTTCCTATCTACAGCACTGCCTGCCCAATCTGAATCAACATAACCCTGTAGATTAAACTTTTGATTTGCATCATACTTGAGCCCATAATCAATTGTACCCTTCAGGTACCTCAGAATATGCTTTACAGCAACCAGGTGAACACTCCTCGGATCCGTCAGGAACTAGCTCAATGTGTTCACCGCAAAGCAAATATCTGGTCTCATGTTCGTCAGGTACATCAAGGACCCAATCATCTGACGATACATAGTGATATCAACTGGCTCAGATGAAGCATCACACAGAAGCTTCAGGTTTGATGCCATAGGTGTGGCCATGGCCTAGCAATCCATCATCCCGAACCTCTTCAGGATCTCTACTGCATACTTCCCTTGTCCAAGGAAGATTCCATCTGCACTCTGCCACACCTCCATACCTAGAAAATAGAGCATCATCCACAAGTTCTTCATCTCGAACTCAGCAGTAAGCTTCCACTGCATGTCGGCAATCAATCTATCTTCACCTGTAATAAATAGGTCATCCATATACAAAAGTAGTATCACTGGATTGCCTTCCTCAACCTTGTAGTAAAGGTTGGAATCCGCTTTACTCTTGGTAAATCCCAAACTGGATAGAAAGCTGTCTATCCTACCATACCAAGTTTTGCACGTATATGACTCCCTGTCATGTGTCTCAGAACCAAGTGGTTGCTCCACATACACTTCTTCTTCAACTACACCATTCAAGAAAGCTGTCTTGAAATCCACCAAGTGTATCTTCCATTTCATCACTGCAGCCAGAGCAAGTATGGATCTAATGGAAGTGTATCTGGCTACAGGAGCAAAAGTCTTTATGCTACCACCTGCAGCATGCTTGATCTTGTAGATCCTCTTGGAAGTCACTACAGACTCCCCTTCAGGTCTTGGGACTCCATCCCAAACATCTTCAAGATCGACTAGTACTCCTCGATCATGGCATTCTTCCTAGATCTTGGGAACTTCAATATCTTCAATATTTTCAATAGAGAACTTTGTTGCTGAACAAATGTTTTAGTCCTTCTTTTGTAGGTGATGTTATACGATCTTTCCTACACAACAAGTTAAATTGCATGATTAGAAAACATCTCATAGTTTTCAGAACAAATTCTTACACATAAAGAAATATGTCATACAGTCATGCAATTATCTTAGCCAATGCTTCAATACAACATTTATCCATCTCCCATAACTTTCTAGATGCCTTCCAATCTCTACCAGAACATTGTTTAAGAGTGTGCACAACTCCCAACATGTCAGCAAAGAGGTTTCATTCTAGATAAGTAGCAATGGAATGGTGTACAGTGCCATAGGCCACTTACCCATGTATATTAGTAGTATACTGTTCATCAATGCAACTATGCATAATACACAACCTAATTCTAGGAACATGAGCATATAAATTATTGAATAGTATTATTTAAAAAATAAAATATGCAAGGAATGATAATTCAAATACTTATCTTTGTTTGTTTGTTGGGTTGACTCCCTCTCAGTCTTTTCTTATTTTCTACAACTCCATTCTGATGTGGATTGTGAGAAGTGGTCAACTCCCTCTGAATATCTGCATCCTTGCAGAAACTACTGAAGTGTGCTCCTTCTTGATCTTTGCTTCCTTGCAGGAAACAACTAGAGTGTGCTCCCTCTTGATCTTTGCTTCCTGGATTACCTGTCCTTGAACTTATATCCATCACTATGCATGCTTATTAGTATCATCATTGTGTTATCGTCGAGGTCTCATACATAATCACACATTCATTAGTATAATCTTAATACTATCAAAACACAATAATCTTAAACATGTATAGTCATGATCATTTCAAACACAGATAATAAACATTAGTATTCAAGGTTTCAGGGAAGTCTTCTTTTACTCATGCATATTCTTATTTGATCATAGGACTCTTCTGGTTAGTTAAATCATCAATCAAGATAAGAGACATAAAATGCATAAACCCTTGATTACTTACATTTCTAACATACCCACATGATGTCTTCTTGTTCTCTTCAATGACTTGTGCTAGTAACCTGCATATCTCATAGGTTAACCATTATAGAACCAAGTTATACATACCTCGCAAATAGATCTTCTAAGTGATTCATGACAATGGATGAATCTTTGTCCTCATGTCATCATGATCATATGTTCTTGAACTAGAACATGATTTGTCTTTCTTGGTGTACCTTTTATGTTAGCGAACAACATAAACCTCATACAACACCATAATGCATTAGTATAATCATAAGTATCAACACCCTAATCAATGAATATCTTCTATCATGCATTCATAATTTTATTAAGGTGATACGACAAGTCTAAATTTAATCAAGATTGTACTAACCGTAATAACATGAAGACAAACATACCATAAACTTAATCATGAACAAATCTCGAAACATACCTGGATGAGTCATACCTGTCGAGATTGCTTGTAATATTCTTATGTAAGGCCTTAGCCTCATTTCCCTCTGAAACAAGAACTTCTTCACTTATGCAAGTGACCAATCCATTCTATTCTAGGATTAACCCAATCCACTTGATTTGCAGGAACTGGATCTCGAGTTGGATTAGGGTTTGTCAGAGAAACCCTAAAAATTCAAACTTTGAATTTCAAACTTCCGAAAGGATAAAAATATGCACCTTGATGAGTTGATCAAGCTGGTATACTCATAATTTGAAAACTGCAAAGTTTCACCCCTCAAATTTGCCTTTGAAACTTCCGAATTCACTCGACATGACCCCGAACTAGGGTTTGATAAATCCCACCCTTCTGCTCAATCAAAAGGTTCGATCCAAAGCTCTAAGCTTCTATTTTTCTGAGGAGCTTCCAGCCGTGGTCACAGATTTAAAAAATTTCTATTTTTGCAGAAGCCCTAATTTTCCACTTTTCTGATCAAAGTCCCGAACTAGGGTATGATCAAGCCCAACCTTCTGCCCAACCAAAAAATATGATCTTGGTCTCTAAATTTTGATTTTGATGAGTAGCATTCAGGCATAGTCTTTGATTACAAAAATTCCAACTTTCTCCGAAACCCTAAATTCCGGAAGCCATGAATGAAGGTGCTAAAAAATAATTCTATTTTGACAGAAATATGTACCTGATTGTTTCTTGTGTAACTCCGAACTTTTCGATCCATAGGGTCTGAAATTTTTTTTTGTGATAGCCAGACTTGTCATATTTCCAACCCCATAGGTCTGACCTCAAATGGATTCTCTGAGAGAGATTTATGCCAAGTGTCACAACGTGACTTGTTTATGGGATAAAATAGGAGAGCGAACTTGTACGGCATGCCACGTGTCACTGGTTCAGTTTCGGCCTCTAAAAATGTTACCTGAGAAAGTACAGTCATTTGGAGCTTCCTAGCCGAAGTTATGACCTTTTTTCCAAGGTCAACTGTTTATGACTGAGATCTGGAAGAGGCAGAAACCCTATATTGTACATATCATAAATCACAAAGTACAACGAATTAGAGGTTATCCTTTGGACACAAGGTACATGGGGATCTTAGCTTCACCCTGTACTATTTTCAGACCCTGAACCCTTGCCAAAAGTTATTTATAGCGAAAGTGCTACGATGGCTGGTTTTTTCTATATCAAGCCCTAGCTTCACAATTGCAACAAGTGTCATGCATACCATACCATGCCTTCTTTCAGGCTAGCTTTGATACCATGTTAATTTTTCAGAATTTACTTCAATCTGATCTAGAATCTTAAGTGAGAGAACAACATGTACATCATATCTACAGCATATCAATCATGAACACAATAATGCAAGCACACAAGAGGCACAGAGTTTACTTGGGGAAAACCATAAAGGTGAAAAACCCCAATAACTTCGTCAAAGATAGATAGAGCAATGATACAACCCAAGCATAAGAGATAGACATCTCCTAGAAGCAGCTTCTCCTCACAAGTGCACCACTCTCCAAAGAGTTTGTGAGAGAATAGAATGATGAAATAGAGTGCCTCCCATACTATATTTATACTTGACTTAACTTGCCTAATAACCTTTACTAGGTCGGCCTTAACTTAACCACATAGCATAAAGCTGACTGGGCCGACACCCAATAGGGTGTTCTAATAACCCTTTGATCCAAATGGATGACCCCCAATAGGGTGGTCTAATAACCCTTCGATGCACATGACTTATACAGGGCCGACCCCAACAAGGTGGTCTAATAACCCATCAAGTATAAGTTACGACACTTACAATATAAATGAAGACACTTCTGTATAGAGGAATAATAAAATCTCTATAGGAATACAAACACTTCCGTATAGAGGAATAATACCATCTCTATAGGAGTACAATATACATAGATGAAATACATTCCGAAGTTACACATACATCAACAATAAGAAATTTCTGCAACCACCGGACAACATTGTTGGAGCTGTGGCATATGCAATTTGCACTCTATTGGCCCTTCTTCTATGTCTAGAATGCATTCCAAGTAGTGCTCGTATTTGAATGTGAAGACATTTTTGGATTTTAAGACTCCCTCTACCAACAAAAAATTGTTCTTGATAACCTAAATATGTGCAGAAATGATAAAAACAAAAAGTGCAAGTGTTGGTTTGTTGAGATAGATAAAAGGTTAAAAGCAATATAAACAAGAGAGAAAAGGAAACACGAAGGTTGTTTACCACAAGCAATTTCAAGGGCCATGGTCCCATTGATTATGGATTGAAGTTACCAATATGCAAATTGTGTTTTTTTTTGCTTTGTTAGTCAAGGAATTGGGAAATTGTTTTCTTTCCACACAACTTCAAGGCAAAAGAACGAAGTTTTTTTTTTCTATTAGGAATTATATATAGTGTTTGGATTCTCTTTGCAGACATCTGGATGCTGCAACTTTTGGGATTTAGCATGCTGGATTACATTCATATAGAATTCCTTATGAGTAAAAATGTTTAAACTAAAAATATGTGTAAAGCTGAGTATTGTATAACATTTGTAAAAAGTTCTCATGTTTGCAGGTTTTTGGTATTTCTATTGGACAAAAACCTGTAGCTATGAGGAAGAAACTAGCCTATATGTCACTATACAGAATGCAAAATTGAGCAACGAGTGAAGGAAAGTAATTGGATACAAGGGTTTATATTTAATTGTACCATATAGTTGATATAGCTGCTATTAGTCCATTTCTGCAATAGATATATTGTGCCGCATAAGTAATAGTAAGCACAGATCATGGTGTGATAACAATAATAAGACCTAATTGCTCATTTGCAATGAGATTTGAAATAAAAATAATAATAATAATTAAAAATAGTAAATTTGGGTAAGAATTTGAGGAAGCAGGAGATAGTTTTTGAACAGTCAACGATAATTCAAGAAGGCATACAATCTTGGTATGACATGTGCTTTTGAACTTGTGCTATTGTCAAATGATAATGCTACAGTTAAATATATTAGGAATCAACAAAGCTATTTCTTCTTTGCTTTTTACTTAGTCTATAAAATGCACATCACATAGTGACTCATCAGCAAAAAAAAGGCAGGAACCCATGTGGCATTTTCAATCAAAGGATGGCAGTCTGCATTATAATGAAACCTTGCATGATTTTGACACTGTATGAAATGCTGAGAAAACTGTTGTTTCGATGAGAAGAGACTCGCCATTTCTGGTAGCATTGCTGGACCCAGATAGTACTTGTTGATTTGTTTGTTTTGAGTTGAAATGAATCTACAAGAATCAATAAAAGCAATAATTTTGATCAATTTGTCTAAAATGTGTTCAGTTTCTATAGAATGCATGAGAAAAAAAATATGAATGTTAGAAAGAAGAATCTATGAGAAATTAAGGCTACGAGATAAAATGTGATTGAAATCACATGAGGATTCAGGTAAAACACAGGGTTTCATATTCTCCTTGCAACTGTTTGAACCGTTAAGTTCAAATACTAGAAAGTAACATGATCTACAGGGAAGAATTCCATGCTTGGCCTATATTTTAAAGAGTTGTTTGCAAGAGTTCCCTTCTTCGAACTTAGATAACAACAATTACCTTAGGGGTAAATTTGTTTTTTCATATAACACCTTAACCTTGGTGTTTTTGAGATTCCAACAAGAAGAAAGAAATCAAACCACATATATTGAAAACAATTTAACTAATCCAAAATGAAGGAAGCAACCGTTCAAATTATCCATGTATTTGTATGCTGCAGAAAGTAACTTTCCATCATATTTGTATGCTGCATTTTTCTTTTACAAAGGAAAAAAATGCATAAGCAACCACCTCAATATTATGGCACATTGAACAGGTTCATCAGATGAAAATATTTACTTGATCAAACTTCTTTATTGATGACGACATTAAACCAAAAAGGAATTTACTAACATGTAAATATTGTTACTCCGTAGGAGTTGATAGTACTAAAAAAATGATAAATTTACCAAAGTATAAAGAAGTGATAAACCTACCAAAGCATATTCCATATTGAGGACACAATGCATTTAGAGTTAGCATTTTTGTGCATTATTCACATTTTGTGGATACAATGTGAAGCTAAATAATATTATGAAAAACCACATTGTGATACCATAATAAAATGGCCATATTGAAGTTGACATAGCAATAAAAGTAGGAAAATATAGTATTACATAATATTATGAGATAAGACAAGTGAAGGTGCAACAAAGCAAAGTTGAAGTAATAGTTGCATAGGAAGTACTAAGAAAATTAACAGGTGAACAACTGAGAAAAGTATAAAAAAAAGTGTGGATAAAAATCAAAGATCGAATTATATATATTGTCTTCAATACTATGTTAATATAAAGAGTTGAAACATGTTATAAGGGATGTTGATTGTAGAAACTGTTTGTACATTCAAAGTGTTATAAACATGGAAGATAAGAAAAATGTGTACACATGCATACAAGGATCCGCACAAGGGAGATGAAATCTAATGAGCATAGGAGTATAAGTTTGTTAGAAAATAGTACACCAAAAAAGAGTAGGAAAGTGTCTAGAATACAAAAAATCTAATCATGCAGTGCAAATCAATCATATATGCACCAAGATTGTTGGCAGCGACAACACCAAGTATAAGAAATGCAGGGAGCAAGATGTGGATGTCATAGTACCAAGTCTGCTTGTATTCATCTGATTGCATATCTTTCATGCAGGTGAATAACACGTTGAAGCAGGACCCTCAATTCAGAGAGCAATTGAGTTGTTGGCTGAAGGCGAGTAAGTGGAACCAAAGTTGGTGGTTGAATTTGTGTTGATATATGTTGCAAAGCTTCTTGTTGTTCCTTTATTTGTTGAATATAGTGGGCAAGTGTTGTTAGAAAGTCCATATCCATTTCTATTTTGCAATAGGCAAAAAGACAATGTATGCAAACAATGTTACATTCTTTGCATGTTATAAGCAAGAAACGAGATGAGCACATGTAAATTTGAATTGCTTGAAAAATATATTAAAGGCATGTTATATAGCTAATGCAACATGGAAATGTTGAAACAATTGATGGTAGCATATTGAAGTATATAGATGGCAACATTTTATATTTGTTTGGAAAAAGAGTAACATGTCATGAAATGGTGAGTTTTTTTTTTTTCCTTTCGAAACAATAAATGGCAGCACATTGAAGTAAATAAGATAGGCTAGTAATAAAAGATGTATATATGTTGGAAAAAGATAAATTTTGCAATAAAGAAATGTTTCTTTGTATTTGTTGTCTTCTGTAGGAAACTATTCAATCGTGGAAGCAATAGAAATACAAGATCTGCAAAAACATATACAAGTGGTAGTGATTCCAAGGAGAAGGGAAAAAAGTAATATCGGTGGAAAGTATAGGTGGAAAGGGAGAAAAAATGCAAGTTTATGGAAGGTGTGGCTGCAAAGACTTAGAAGCAAGCAAGGTCTCCTCTTGTATTATGTGTTGCACACAGGGATTGTCTTGCATTCGAGAATATCTAGAAAATGAGAAAAGTGGATATATGCGAAGTCCTGACAAATATTTAACTCTGGATACTGCAGTGAATGTAAGTCCTTGTCGGTCAATGTTTCCAATATCTATTGTTGCATTTTGTAGGGTCATTCCTTGTGCTTTATGGATTGTTAAACCCGATGCCATCCGAAGTGGTACTTGCCTCCGTGAACCCCTTGTTATGGGAGGGATGGGGACATAATTTAGATTAGAAGCATCCCATGGGGGGATTTGTAGTGGAGGATGTCGATAACATCAAAATATGGAAAGGTAGGTAGTTGATCGTTGGAGTTGTAGACAATTGCAATGAATTTTCCAAGTGAGCCGTTAACGAGGCCTGCTCCAACGCACAAGTTAGCTGTCAACATTACCTACTGACCAACTACTAGTAGAACCTTGAAGGGAAGTCGTTCATCGTCTATGGAGGCATGCACGTGTTGCTTCTTTTTCTCTATGAAGCAATGTACAATTGACATGTTAAGGAGTTTTAGCATGTGTTTTTTGTGCAATGCAATAGAGCTATTAGTTGCGTACAAGTGAGTGAACTCTTCAAATGCATGGTCCTCTTCTTGTGAAAGGGAGGAAGTTGTCCTTGACATGAGGAGGGTCCAATATTCAAGAGTTTGTGTTGCATTTCGAAGGTTGAGTAGGAGTTGGCGAAAGGAAATTTGAGAAGGGGTGTTGCCTTGTTGTCGAAAGATCGTTGAAAGGGTCACAAAAGTGTCAAAAGTACGTCGAAGAGCATTGCCACGCAAGGTGCCAGCATACATGGGGATGTCCTTTACAAGGGGAAATTGTCCAAAATCACCAAGAATGATGATGGAACAACCCCCAAAGGGGATTGTACATTGGGAAGGGAAGGATTTACGTAAGAGGTCATCCATATGGGTTAATATTTTTGGGCCAATGGAACTCATTTCATCAATGAGGATGTATCGAATATGGCAGAACTGTTCTTGGAGGATTGAAAAGGATTGGCCTTCAAGAGGGTGCATCTCAGAAATGGGTATGTGAAGGGTATAATGTATTGTAAGTGCATGTATGTTAAAGGAAGCAATACCAGTTGGATCAAGGAGGAGCAAGGGGTAAACATTGTGGGTAGAGGCATTTCGGAGTGCTGATTTAAGGCAAGAAATCAAGTAAGACTTTCCTCTTCGTGTAGTGCCTTGAATGACCATTTTTAGTGGGGCAATACTTGAAATATTTGTGAAGTGCGGAAGAACAAGATCAAAGGCCATGCGTTGTGTGGGAGACAAGGAGGCAGGAGAACATGGAGATGAAGAGGTATCTTGTTGCACTTGGGTGGATAAGAGACTGAAGTCAATGAATGATATGGTTAACTCATGCGTGTGTGAAGGGATATGGTTTTGGGTCCAATTGTGGATTTTGTCAAAATCACGATGCCCAAGCATGTTAAGGTCATCGACATGGAGGTTGTTTCCAGGGCAGAGTTGAGAAAGGAGTTCCCATTCAGCCATGTTAGGGGGTAAGGGAAAGGGAATTGGATCATAAGTAGAGTCATCAGAGGGAGTTGTAGAGGGATATTCTAGTAAGAGATCAACATGCCATGCACAATGAGTGTCTTTAATGCGAAGCCAGTGAGAAGTTATGGCCAATACTGTGGATCCAATGTCATCAAGGAGGGTACGAAAAGGTTCATATAGGAGGAGCTCGCTCCAATAGAATGAAACGAAGGATTCTGCATCAAATGGTGGAATGGTAGTGAAGCGAGGAAAGACGCGAACAATATTGGGAGGGTAGGTTGGTTTCCATTGGGAGTGTTTTCTACGAGGTGAGAATGACCAAGAGCATGCAGTTTCAAGAAGGGTAAGTTGTTCAAGTGTAGGGGGTCTTTGCATGTATGCAGAAATGAAGTTGGTTATTGGAGGGGTGTCAGGCGAGTCGTCAAAAACACGTCGAAAAACACTTCGACTAATATTCAAGGAAACAAAGGAGCGGATGCAAAGGGAAAGAGGGAGTTTTTGGAGCATGTGGCAAGTCTCTTGTGCACCAATGTTGCGATATGAAACTGTTTCTGATAGGAAGCGCCTGATTAGTTGAAGGATAGGGCCATCATTCATTGTTGCATGTGCGAGACGAGAGAGAATTTCGTGGTAGCTTTTTGACTTTTGCTCTATCTTTGCTGCATATTTGAAATGTATTTAAGGACAACATGTCTAGAAAGAACAGGTTGGAAATCAACATTAGCTCTTCATATCGATAGCATGTCAAGGTTATGAATGTTTAAGAGAGCATTGTTCCTTGCAGGGTTGTATGTTTTACGCCCATTTGCATCAATGAACAAAGAAGAGGTAGGTTGTAGATTGAAGGGGAAACCATAACAACATTTAAGGGATGACCCTTTTTTGTGGAGGCAAGAAGATTCTGAACATTTTGTGTGCCGTTGGATGCAATTAACAAGCTCTTCATAGTCATCCAAGTGATCAGCTGCAAGTATGGAATGCGATTCAAGGGCACGTGGATCATTTACAATAGAGTGATGGAAGCCAAGGCTTCACAAGTGGTTGGCACGGGTATTCCATGCTGTAACAAATTTGTCAAAGTAATGTTTTGCATCTTCAACCCTGGAAGCATCTCCCTATTCTAATGTGTCCATATTGGGTGCATTTTCCAACCATAAGAAGCCATGTATATGCGCAGAGCTCCTGTGTTTCCACTCATACCTACATGGAAAACATAAATATTAGAAAGGAAAACTTTGAGGTTTTGAATACAAAAAGAAGGAAAAGGAACATGATTTGTTACAAACCTGCACCAGTAGTCTTTTGTAGCAAGCCCTTTTTGAATAACCTCTTCAAGGAATATTTTGAATATATTGTGCATGTATTGAGATGAAACATGTGGATTGGCTATAAGGTTGTGAATCCTCCATTGGCGGTGTTGATTTGAAGTGGGTGGAACTTGTCCATGCATCAAAGAATGCAAACTGCGCTAAGGGTGAAGAAGAAGGTTGGTGTCCCTTGTTGGGTGATCATATCAGTGAGCTCACCCCTGCTTTTGTTCCAGTAGGAGCGTGTCCCATGAAGGGTAGATCCAAAGCACATGACTCGTTCAATGATTTTAGCATCGAGCAAGTCTTGTAATTGATGTACAAGTTATGATATTGTTGGAGGCAATGTATCTTCAAGGTTGCGTTTGACAAACACAGAAGCAATAGCATGGCTATGATGGTGCATCATGAGGTTATATATGTAATAGAGAAAATGAGGATGTTGGCCGAGTCTATTGTCATGGTATCGAATTAGGTGCAATGCATAATCGTGCATCCCAACCTCTTGAATGTGTGGTTGTTTGAGAATTTCAACACCGGTGGGAAACAAGGTTGGGAAGGCCAATTAGAGAGGAGGCCTATTGTGTTGTACTCATTGATAGGGGAAATGTCTATTGGGGTCCAAGCAATGGAAGCTGGAAGTGGGGAATCTCCTATGTGCAAGAAGCGTCTTATTTCCTCAACCTTAGTTCTACAATTTGATTGTGTAGAAATAAAGGAGGAGGATTGTACTTCATGGGGTTCAGTGAAGTTGGGTGATTGAATAGTAGAAGTTGAGGTACAGTGAACAAATGGTGTACCATGGGGGCTAACATGATGAAGAGGGGAGGGAACATCTGTTGGTTCAAGAGGAAAAGAAGATAATGAAATTGGGTTAACTTGAACATCTTTGTAGTAGGGATCATTTGATAATTTGTATTGGAGAGCAGCAAGAACACGTGCTCGACTAACAAAGAATTCATAAGGATTGTTTGTAGGACTGCATTTGTGAACAATAAGGATGTCAATGTTTGAAAGTAAATGAGGGAGGGAGGTGGCAATGCTAGAAATGACTTGAGGGAAGCTAATAGTGTGGCCAAAATATGTATATTGTCCACCATGGGCATGGGTGACTTGTAGGATTGGGTTAACATGAGAAATGAGCATTTCTTCAACTTGAGTAAGTATGGCAAGGGGAAATGGTTGTATGCCAGGATCCATGTTGTTTGTCAAGGAAAAGTGATGGCCATTTCTTTCCAAAATACAACGAGAACATGCATATGCACCACAAAAGGTTTTTGTTTTAATGCTAGGATAAGATTCCATTCATACCGAGCATACATTCATGGGAGATAGTTTTTCCAATCTTGTATGGAAACGTTGTTGTGCACCATTGAGGGGGGTGTTCGATGGATTATGCAGTGGGTGGATATCTAATTTTGGTGTAGATGTGGATGGTGGAGAGGGTGTCAGGGAATGTTGAACAATCTGAAATGGAGTAGGGATATGAACAAGTTGATGAGCAGCTCTATAAAGAAGATGTTTTCGCTTGTTGTTTTGTTGTTTTTTTTGAGCATATACAACTTTTCTATGTGCATTAATTTGATCAGTGTCATGATTGTTTGACATGCCTACAATAAAAGTGTGAGGTAGTTATGAAATTGATGGTGGCATTGGTGGAAGAGAGACATATTATATATCTAACCATTGGAAGAGTAAACACAGATATATTGCAAGATATAAATTAAGCATACACAAATATGGTAAGTTGTTGCAAGAAAAAAAGTAGGTCCCATGAACATTGTGCATAAAAAAATGAATTAGAAAATAAGTGCATATGTAAGATTGTTCATGAAGGTTACAAATAGCATTTGAGACCACAATGTTAATTCCAGGTTTGTATTTGATAAATATGACAAAGCAAGCATATTCAAAAGTGACCATATAGGTTACAATAAATATGCAACTCAACAAATGGTATTTGATTATGAAACTAAACAAATGGAAAAAGAAAATAATATAATATTCAAAAGTGTCCATGTTGGCTACAAATAACACTTAAGTAAAAAATGTTGATAGAAATTTTGTAGATGCTAAGTATGACAAAGCAAGTAAGAAACGTTGGAAGTTAAAAGTAGCAAGTATAAAAAAGGAAGGTATATATGATGAGAAAAAGTGCATGTGAAGTTGGAGTTCAAAGCATGTGGGAAACTGGACGCTTATTGAGAGCAATGTCATGACTTTTATTAAGTGGAGCGATCATTGCCGACGATGGTAAAACATCCTCTGACATGACAATGAGCACCTTCAAGCGATCATTTGCATTAAAAGTGCCCGTCTTGACTGATAATGTGAAAAGGAAGTGTCGAGCACAAACACTTTGAACAATTTACGGGAGAGATGTCGGTTCATTTGCGAGAAGGCACAAATATTTTGTAGAGAGCCCCATGAGTTGATTTGTAGGATCATCAAAAGCTATGACACTATATAGTTTTCCAGTAGCATCTTTAAGTTCAAGTTTTTGTATGTATCGGTAATCACACTCTGGAAACTCCCCATCACATTTAGTACAATGCTAAACATTGGCAATTCTGTGGGAAAAAATTTTCATGCATTATATCCCATCAACAAATAGAGGGCATGCAAGGAAATGAAAGTCATCCATGTTAATATTTGTGATGGTAGCAAGGACTGAATACCAGGTTGGCTTCTCAGAGGGTTGGATATATTGCAACTCAGAGATGGTAATGCATTTGCACGAACTAGAAGGAGAGGAGTTGTATTTTCGGCTCAAGGACGGGGAGGCTAAATGGAATCCATTGTCATCAAACCATGCTTGGAGAAGTAAAGTTTCTTCAATACTTGGTTTTATAAGAAAATTGGTATTTAATATGGTTACAATAGTTTCTCCATTGAAATTTGTAAGGAGACCACCTTTGATTGCAAGGTTCGGGGCAGTAGCCAAACCTCGAAGGTTAGCAAGTTTGACAACCTCAATTTTGCAGTGTCCCCCCCAAAGTGTTATGTCTATGCTATAGCCGGACATGTCTCTCATGCTGACTATTCAGCGGATGGTTTCTGAGGCATCCCTTTTGCATATAGTTGATGCAGGGGAAACGGAAATGACAATCCCAATTAGGTCAAGCATGGAATTGAGGGGTGTAATTTGGATGTCATGGATAGACTTAAAGTGGAAGGAATGAAAAGGGATCAAGGGGTATTCCTCCAAGCATGCTTGGAATGTTGAAAAGGGACTTAGGAAAATCTCAATATCACTTTTCAAGTGGTTGTATGTTGGGTTGGACAGTTTGATTGTGACATTTGAGACCATGTAGACTATGCCAACTTGTATTTGGTCATACAATGATGTTGCTAATTCATTGAACGCAGAGATATGGACCTCATGTCTTGAAGCACTAATAAGGTCAAACCCATAGAATTTACCTGGCCCTTTTTTTATTAGTGTATGCATTCATATTTGTCTTGGAAATTACTCGCCCTTGAATGGCCTAAGTTTTGTTGCAAGGGTTGAGTGATGTGAATTGAATAGTAGGTGAAACAAGGGTTCGTGTTGGAATTGGTGAGGAAGGTATGGAAAGTGAAGGGGTTTGGGGATCATGGAGGATGTTTTCTGAAATAAAGGAACAACTTTGGGAGGTGAAGCCAGTCGTAAAGTTGAAAGGGGATGGTTCTGCAATAATTGGTGCTTCGAATGTGACAATTTCAATTGTGAGCAATGTGACAGTCCTGGTAAGAAGAACGAAGTCAAATAAGTATAATAATAAATGTTTTTTACAAGTATTGGGAGTGAAAAAGCCATTAAGTGAAAATAATAAAGGGAAAAATGAAGCATGCGTTGCATTGTGTAGAATGTTGCATGTACATTTGGTGACTTTGATGATATAACCTTCTTGTAGTTTTTGATCCTCCACAATGCTATTGTAGATAGTTGGAAGCAACGTTTGGTGCTTATGAATCCCATCAGAGATAGAGATTCGGAATTGAGCGGTTGCTGAGTTAAAAGAGATTACTCAGTTGAGAGTAACAACTTGTAGAAGTGGGAAAAGGTCAACAACACCATGCAACAGAAGTGAAACAACATTTTCGGTCAACAAAGTGTCCATAACATAGTAGTGGTAGATAAATGGATTACAAATCTGAGCTGCAAAAAAAAAGAAAACAATTGGTATTAAGAGTAAATAATAAAGAAAATGAGGGTATGTATGTAGGTAGTTTTGTTTCATGTAAGAGAGGATGAGAGAAGTTAGATTGATTTCTCATTCTAGAGAAATGAAAAGGTAGATCATTTATTTCCCAATTGTCCATGTTCAAAATATTTGTGGAAATAATACTTCAAGCAATCATTAGGTTAGCAACATGGGAAAAAATAATGTATGGAGTGCTTTGAAACTTGGATAAAAGACAACTATGTCAAAGGTCATGGAGCTTTTCCCTACTTTGTTCTTTGAGTGTTGTATCTATGTAGGAATAAGATGATATTTGAATACAGCTAATTGATAATTGGTGAGGTAACTAATACAATCAAATTGTATTATAAAGAAAGTTGGTGAAAAAAAGAAGACAATATGTCAAGCAAGATTAAAGGGATATCATGGGCATCATGTTTGTTGCAAACTACAAGTTGATCATGGAAGCAATGATAGAAGGATGAAAAAATTAATAAATGCCAAATATGTGGCAGAAGGGACCACTAAAGTAGTGGGTAAAAAAATGGATGTGATTTATATAATACAGTTGTTACATTTTTATTAATAACCAAAGAATCACCCTCGCTCAACAAGGAGACAAATGTAGGGAGGTAGATGTCTTATGGATGATCTATTATGTAAAATAAAGTGAATAAGAAACATGTTTTGGCTACAGAACCATTGATTTTTTTTTGTGCTTTTTGAAGACCTAAAAAAATTCCTTGATAACTAAAAATGTGTATGTATTTTTTAAAAAAGCGCGTCATGGAAATCAAAGAGAACCGATTCATTGTTGATTTTGAGTCAAAGTTGAGTTTACCCTCGATCGGGTGCAAGTCTAAGTCTAAGTTTTAAAACATTGGCCTAAATCCTAAATGCAAGTTATAAAGAGAACCTCCCCAATTTCCCTAACACTTTTCTCATTGACCATTTGTGAGTATTGAAGATTGTGATGTGATTTGGAAAAAATAAAAGTTGTGAATGATCTTTAGTTTTTATGCCTTCCTTTTATCTCTATGACATGTTACATGGATTTCTGATTGACTTGGAAAGGTTTTCATCTCTAAAAGTATAAGAGAAGAAAAATATGTGAAGCCATGAAGTGTTTGGATTTTGCGAAAATATATTCTTCTGTTTGCTTATGATATTGTAGGAATATTACCTTCTTGTGATAGTTGTTATCCTTTTGAAACGAGTCTTTTTTGGGTGGCGAGTGTGGTTCCTACATATTGTATTCAACTTGGGCACTCTTACAACATCAAACATAGATTAGGGGCCCTTTTATTCAAGAAACGGGGGTGTAAACAACCTTTTAAAATCAATTATGGGCATGAAAAACAATGTTAGAGCCCTAAACTTCAAATCTGAGCACATGAGAAGGCCTCTTGGGCAGTTCTGGGAGAAATTTGGTAAGTTGGATGATGTAAACAACAGAGAACAACCTCATATCCACCTCGGAAAATCGTTGATCCCTATACCTATCTAATTTTCCTTTCCATCAATATATATCTTTTTATTTGTTTAATTATGGCTCCATTTACGAAAATGCATAGTATGACGAGCCTTTATTTAAAATAAAACCTTAATTTTAAATAAATTTTTGTTTTAACTATTTATACAAAGATGGAGTATATATAGGATATTTTATATAATAATTATAAGGTAATGAATAGTAAACAGGTCAAGTAATGCGAATATTTTAAGTTGGTGTATTTCAGGGAATATTTAAGTAATGAATATTTTAAGGTAAAATAATTGAGGTAATTTCAAAGTATCATGAAACGTGGTAAGCATAATACAAGTTAAGTTACAATTTGTAACGTGGAAAGCAGCATGCAACATAATTTTCATCGCTTGCCACTATGCTAATTATCTAGAATAACATTGATTTTGAGGTAATGTGGACAACAGCCTGTACCTTTCTAGTACAAATTGACACATTTTTGGGTTAGATGCCTTGCACATTCATGGGCTTGCATTCCTTCGAAGCAATCCTTTTACAACCGTTGAAGCAACACTGGGCTAGATGGTGTGTGAGAAGTTGCAAGTGTGAGGAAGGCATCTGATATCCTATATTATTATTGAAGGAAGACACCCTCACCTACAACTTGTTCTCAGCCTTGGAGGAGGACGCATATGCAGATAAGAAGCGCTTGAAGCAATTGTAGTCAAAGGGATATTTGTAGGAATCCTAGAATATAGGATACAACTACAATATCAACGCCCATCCTAAGTGCCTCATTTCAGTGCATTAATGAGGTCGGTGGCCTTGGTTGAAGTTCCTCTTTCTTTGCTAAAACATTTCCACTATTGTGCTCGGTGATAGATATGCTGGAGATGGGACTCTCCATGTGGAAAAACATCCCATGACAAAACAAACACATTTCAGTTGTCACAATGAAGGAGCTTTGCGACTTCCCATAATGGGAGACAGTTTTTGGAGTTCTTTCAGACTCTAGACAACATGGGAATCATTATCAAAACAAAGAGATATATATGGGAAATGATGGAAACCCTAGTGGGAGGGTCAAAGATAGCACCAGGTAAATTTCATTGCATAAGAAGATGATGGGGAATGTTACAAATCAAAGGTAAATTTAATTGCATTACGTAAATTTAATTGCAGAGTAACTCCCTCTTCAACTATTTGTTTTTTATTGCAGGGATAGGTGATGAACCCAAGATTTCCTTATCCCGACGGGTATGACTTCAGAAAAACATGTTTGAAGACTTCACACACCGAATGTGAAAGGTACCCATTGCCATTTTAGTGGTAGGAAAGAAATAAAGTGAATGACTCGGGAACCTTTGAGGTTCAATTCTAAGTTTTTGTTTGGGTCACTTGCTTGCATATGTCCTGGAAGATTTCAACTTTGGAAATAAGGCTAGAGCAATGCACCAGGGGAATGAATCAATCCCTCTCGACAAGGAATAGTCTATGCTACGGACTTGAGACTATGGCCCTCGATCTCTAACCTGAAAGGAGTTTTTTTTTCTGGTGCAGTATATGTTTGTAAAGTTCTGCCAATTTCCCAATTAATGACCTTGTTAATTTTGTGTGGATTCTTAGTTTTGCAACACAACTCAAAGCACCTCATTTCTCTGTGTAGTAATAATTGTTGTAACTTGCAAATATTATAGGAATGGGATAAGACAACTACGAACTGGGTGGAATGATGGACCGACTTATATTACACAGTGCCCCATTCAGTCAGGGCAGTGTTATGTTTACAAGTTTACGATCATGGGATAATGGGAAACTCCGTGGTGGCACACTTATATTTCAAGGCTCACAGAAACTTGACATGGAGTGATTATTATTTATCCAAAAAACTTGACATGGAGTGATTATTATTTATCCAAAAGATGGCGTTCCTTATCCATTTCCTCATTCGAAGAACTGATATTACCATTATTTTAGGTTCAAGGATAGAAATGATGTTTTTTTTATGGAAAAAAATTGAATCATGCATTGAAATATGAGGTACAATAGGATGCAATTTACCAATTGTTTTGTTTTCGGAGAATGGTGGAATAGAGAGGTGGAACAACTTGTTGTTAAAGAAAATATTACAAGGAAAACACCAAGCATCATAGAACCGCTGACCTCACAACTCATAGTGATCCTTTGCTCTGCAGAAACAACAAACCCAAATCTTGCAAATTGCTTGAAGTCACTTTATCTTTGCAAATCGCCACTAAACTGACAGCTCACAGTGCTCCTCTGCTCAGCAGAAATAAGGAACCCAAATCCTGCAAATTGTTTCAAGTCGCTTTGTCTATGCAAATCGGCTAGAATTCTCATATCACCAAAACTATTTGTCACCCCCCAACAGTATATGAATGAGGGAGGGTTGCTAGATTGACAAGATGTCCAGCAACCTCCATGAATGGCTTCAATGAAAACTGACAAACCCATATTCTCTTTCCTGGGAGTCTATCTACTCGAGGAGAATTGAATAACGATTAGATGGGCGAAGTTGCAGTCGGTCTTCTCTTTGCAGCCAGGGAAAAACCTTAGAGCAAGCTATCTCTTGGTAGGTGGTAGGTAAATTCAAGCCTTAATGGAAACAACATGACCAGGAGGGCGAGGATAAACCCAGAAGACACGAGGAAAAGAGGCAGGAAGATATATGGTGACATCTCATTGGCGAGAGGGATGCACATGTGGCAGCATTCCATTGGCTCAATGAGCGAGGAATCTACTGTAGTGGCGAGGATTCTCTTGCGTTGTTTGAATGCCTACGACATAATAAAGTAGAGATGTGTTTAAATTGATGTCTGGAATATATTTGTGCGAGGAACACTAGTTTTACTTCATTTGGTCTATGAAATTGTTCATGTTTTTGTATTCCCTCCCCTACTATCCAGTTCATCTCATCATCTATAATTCATTTCTTCTTGTGCATCGCAACTTCATAACAAGTGATATGTTACACAACTTCTGCAATTTCTGCCATATTTCATAGAATTTTTTGATAGAATTTGTTCATATTTCATATCCTATTGCGAGTTCTTCCATATTTCATGGATTCCACTAATTCACGGTCGTCGTTAGTGCAAAGAACACATGAGATATAGGTTGTAGTGGTACCTTTTCCAACAAATGGACACCTTAATCAATTGCTTCATCTTTCCAGGGTTATTACTGAACGAGGACTAAATTTCCTCTTTGTCTCCATTTCTACTCATATTCAACAAGCTCGATGTCATGTTCAGGATGGAATCCCAATCAGTTTTCCATTCATTTCCATGAATTTTCCGGACTATCTTCCTCAGATCCGAAGTCGGATCTTGAAAATAAAGAGCATACTTTTCCAGTGCATTTAATTCCTCTATTCGAAGCTTCTGAAGAGCTTCAAGAGCCCTTTGATCATCTGATGCAGAGCTTATGCTTATCGAGATTGAATAGAATCATGATTTTGCATGACCCGTTGGTCGGGTGGGTTCAAAGTGTGGCAGCTAAATAATGAAGCCTCTACCTACTTTTTCAATTGCTTCAACACCTATTGCTTTGTGGTAAAGGAGAAAGGGATTGGAATTCCGGATTGTGTTGTATCAAGAAAACACTGCCTCCCATAGATATTTATTCCCTTCTTGTCTCTCCAAGTAGAATGTATAGGTCCTACGGCAGGACAACTCATCAACAGTTTTCATTTTCTGGAATTTCAATTCATCGATGCCTGGTAGGAAATACGACAAGAAAATTACCGTCCTGGTATGCCACTGTGGGACATCGTTTCTCTTCTTCCTTAGTTGATCTTGAATGGTAAGAGGTGTAATTCATATGTTGAAATTTTCTTGAGATGGCTCGATAGACAAGCTCTAGCTTTAGTTGTTTATGTTTCTTTTGGTACAATGTCTTTTTTATCTCGGAAAGAACTCCAAGAATTGGCTCTAGGTATAGAGGCAAGCCAAAATCCCTTCCTATGGGTAGTTAGGGTTGTAGACAGTGCCAATTTCCTAGTGTTGGATGAAGAGCAAAGGGATTGGATTAACGAGCTGCTTCTAGAAGGGTACGAGCGGTGAAGTGCAGGACACGACTTTGTGGTGAGAAACTGGGATTTGCAACTTGATCTCTTATCACATGAGTCCACCAGAGGGTTCGTAACGCACTACGGATGGGTGGAATTCGACGTTGGAGAGCATCAACGGGGGGTTCCCATGGTATCCTAGCCTCTGCATTCTGATAAATTCGTAGACTCGATATTGGTGGTGAGGGAGTTGAAGGTGGGTGTGGAAGTCAATAAGTGGACCAAGGAAGACAAGAGTGAGTTAGTAATAGTCAAAGAGGTGGAAAAGGTGATCAAATGAGTGATGTTAGAGGATGAAAAAGGAATGGAAATGAGGAGGAGAGCCAAGGAACTCAAATAAGCTGCAATGAGTTGGAGTCGTTTATCCATCATTTTACTTCCTTACTGAATGAACGAAGCAATTCCAATGGGAAAAGTATGATGTAGGCCAATAATGACCATTAGTGGGCATGCCTTCAAAGCTTGAAAATAGCATTTGATATCTAGATTTAGAGTTAGAGGTAATAAGATCACACAAACATGAGAGCTGAACTTGAAAACGGGTATGATGGTTGCAGTCTATGTAGAGACATGGAGATGCCTTAGAAACCCTACTTCCACGCTACCCTAACTAGATCTGGTATTGTGTATTGAACTATGGTTCTGGAGACCATCTCGTTCCTGTGATGAGCCTAGTACCAACCAGACTACAAAAGTGAGAATTTATTTACACCATTGTTCATCACTATTTTCGGACTAGTTTATTTTCTTATCGTTTTTTAGGGTTTTACTTGTTGTCAGGTTTTTACCATGAATGAATGGATTTAATACAGTGAAAAGGATTCCCAGTCACTGTATGGGGGTTTGGATGGGTTCTGTTTCCCCATTCTTGGGCCACTCTCCATTACAAGTTAAAACAAACCCTAGTGAGAAGGTCATTTTTGAACCTTTCACGTCATCCACAACCCACAAGATGATCGGAAAGGTTCGGTTGGTAGTTTTGATGTGGTTGACAGAGGTCCGGAATGGTGTAGGTTTTCATTTGAGAACTGGGGTTTGGCTAAGGGTCAGTTTTTAAAATTTGAGAGGGTTAAAAAGGGATGACCTCTATGTGTATTGGGAAAGGATATTACCTTCAATATGGTTACGGATTTGACACAACGGGCACTGGTTGGAAAATTCAAGTACATTAAACCTTTAGGATTGGAAATCCTAAATTGGATTAGGGCCAAATGGAATCCATTTATTGAAAACATTCCTCGGGTCCTAATGCTTGTCAATTGAAGGATGGTTTTCCAATTCCTATCAGAGGATGATAGGAAAAATGTAGAAGAGCGCTTCTCGGTTCTGGGTAGATGGTCACTAGTTATCTCTCGGTGGAATTTGGGTTTTGATCCTCGAAAAGAAAAGTTTTCGGGGAGACACCTGTGGGTGATCCTTCCTGGATTTACCTTGCAATGTTGGAACCTAAATGGTTTCATGGCAGTAGCACATTCTTTTGGTCGCTTCATCATGATCAAAGATGAACATCTGTTTGGGGCTGATAGAAACTCACCAGGAATCTTAGTGGAAATTGATTCGGCTAGTGGTTTTCCAGGGAAATTAAAGTGCTTTGGGAAGGTGGCTCTTTTATATAGACTTTGGACTATTGGAAAGTCTTGTTCTGCTACCATTGTTGTAATGAGACAGGTCATTTTAAGCTGCAATGCAAAAATGAACTAGTGGGGGAATTAAAGGGTCAAGAATATGAGACACAATCGAAGGCATCTTCTGACGAGTTAGAGGACGATATTACCTTTCCACTACCTTTGGATCATCAGTTGACATATTCGTTTGTTGGTAATTTTGCACAGTCCCTTCATGTTCTGCTAAAATGTTTATCTGCCGATGAAATTCTTAGTTCTATGGTGTTTAATGGGGATATGAATTTGAATGTGGCCGAGGGGGGCGGGGTGGACTCGTTCCCTGTCAGTAGGACCTTTTGGAATCAGTCCCCCATGAATTAGACTCTTGACTTGTTTCTGATGTTGGGTTAGGGTTTGATTATGTTTATCAAAGGGGGATTTTATCGTAAATTTTATGTGATCTTTCTAGGAAGCCATTTGATCATGTGGGTGATATTACCTATGATAATTTTAAACCCTCATACTTTCCGCCTCTCTCAGGGATTCCAAATAACTCTTTGGGCATTGAATTGTCAAACTCACCGATTTGAGACTCTCCCATTGCGACCCGTGGTACCTCTTTGGTTAACAACTCTCCTATACCTACCTTTTCTACTTGTGCCCCCGAAAACTCAGAAATAATTCCTTTTTCATCTATTTTTAATGGAAATGTCATAGTGAGGAAACCAAAAAAAATAAAAAAGGAAAAGTGTCTGACAAAAAACTACTAGTTCCTAATAAGGGGGTTCCAAAAACCAAAAACCTAGTTTATCTTATTTATTTGATAAGGATTTTCCAAGGGTTTCCTCTTCTGTTGATACACAATATATTGGTCTCTTAGAGTGGATGTGGCCCGATAAGATATTATCCAATGAAACTGATCTCTTTTAATATACACGGGCTAGGCAATGATCGTAAACGAGCTTCTCTCAAACGCTTTCTAGAGATTGTACACCATTGTGTTGTATTACTACAAGAGACTATGTCCTCCTCCTTGGATGCTTGTGACTATTTCCTCAAAATCAATCCACACTGGCGTGTATGTACAGTGGATGCATCTGGGTTGTCGAGTGGGACCCTTGTCTCCTACAAACCGACTGTTGCTGATATGAAAGATTACAAAACCTTTGCAGGTATTCTTATTGAAGGCAAGCTCAAAGGATTACAAAGGATGATTAGAATTTTAAACATCTACGGGCCGTACCAGCATGGGAGAACATTTTGGGAACATGTTTCAAAGTTGGATTTATTAGAGGACAACTCTCTTATTCTAGCGGGAGACTTAAATTTCACCCGGTCTACTGAGGAAACTTGGGGGGCTGGGAATATCCATGACTCACTTGCTGATTTGTTTTTATCACTATTTGAGAATACTTCTTTGGTGGATATTGTACCTAATGTATTGGTACCTACTTGGTCGAATGTGCGTTGTGGAGGCACAACCATTGCAAAAATACTAGATTAGTTTTTTATGTCTGAATCAATGTGTGACCCTTTGGGTCGTTATCACTCTTGGTCCTACTCGGTGGGAATATCAGTTCATAAGGCGGTTATACTCGAGTAGGATTTTGAAAAAAGTTTATCTTTATATCCTTTCAAATTTAATCTTGTTTGGTTGGGTGATCCATCCTTTTGTGAGTTGGTGCGAAAACAGTAGTGCGATATCTCATAGGAATCTCAACTTTCTCCATTAAACGTAATGCTTAAAAAATTGTCTCAGCTCAAAGAGATAGTTCTTTCATGGCAGCATGAGAATAAGGATGAGAATAATAAAATCCTTGTGGCAATCGAGGAGGAGATTCACTCGTTATCGATCTGTGTTGACAATGATATCTTTTCTATGGAAAGGAAGGAGAATTTGTTTTCTTTAGAATTAAAAAAATAGTTTATCTTGAAACAAATAGAGGAAACGTGATGACATAAGAGCAGTGTTGTTTGGCTTCTTTCTAGTGCTAACAACACTAAATTATTCCATCATTTTTCCAACCAAAGAATACTTTTGAATGCAATTTGGGACATTAAAACGGAGTAGGATGAGCTTACTAATTATCAAGCCTCTTTGAAAAGGGATACAATCCAACATTTCCAGGAGGTTTACACTAATAGAAACAAAAATAATCTGGAAATTCAACTAACTACTATAAATCATTTCTCCCGTTACTTCAACGAGGAAGATTGTCAAGATAGGAAGTATCATTACAGAAGATGAGGTCTTGAAGGTTTTAAAAAATATTTACAAAGACAAGAGCCCTGACCCGGAGGGGTGTACAGTGGAATTCTATTTGCATTTCTTTGATTTGTTTGTAAGGGAGCATACAAAGGCTATTGATGAGACTAGGAAAAAAGAGTAGGCTCCTAGTAGCTTAAATTCTACATATATCACTCTTATTCCTAAAAAATATGGACCTACCGACTTCAACGACTACATAACCATCTCATTGTGCAATTTATTTTACAAGATTGTAACAAAGATAATTTATGAGAGAATAAAACCGGTTTTCGGCAGATTTAGCTTGGAGGAGCAATTTGGATTTTTTCTAAATAGACAAATCCTAGATGCGGTAGGAGTTGCTCAAGAAGTTTTACATTCCATAAAACATAAGAAGATTAATGCTTTTATACTAAATATTGACCTTGTGAAGGCCTATGACAGAATGGATTGAACATATTTGAGATTTATCCTCCTACAAATTGGTATTTTAGTGGAAATTGTTAATTGGATCATGGCTTGTATCACTTCGGCCAAGTATGCAGTTTTGATTAATGCTTCACCATCATCATTTTTCAATGGAAACCACGGACTTCGACAGGGTTTACCTCTCTCACCCTATTTGTTCATTCTGGCGATTGAAGGACTTAGTCTTCCCATTAAGGAGGCATAAGTTCAAAACAATATTTCTGGAACCATAGTGGCTAGCACAATTCACATTACACAATTATTGTTTGTGGATGACGTTTTGTTATTTGGTTAAGGTAATATCTCATAATGGATTCATGGAATCATTTCCATTCGATTATAACTAACTTTTTTGATGCCTCACGTATGGCTATTAACCCTCTCACGTCTTGTTTCATACATAATTGTAAAGTCAGTTGTATTCTGGAACATATCGGTATCTTGCTTCCATATAAGATGACACAACTCGAGGAAGGTATTAAGTACCTTGGATAATACTTGAAACCTAACGATTACAAGCTCAATGACTGGAATAGTTAATCAAGAAGATACAAAAAAGGATCAATTCTTGGTCTTATAGATGGATGGCTTTGGGTGGATGCCTTGTCTTAATTACTTTTGTCTTGCAGAGTATTTCGGTCTTTTGGTTCTCATATTTTTCTATTCCAGAAGCAGTGATCTCAGTGATTAGAAGGAATATTTTCAGTTTCTTTGTGCTGGTAAACTGGGTGTTTCAAAGTTTCATTTGGCTTCTTGGGAGATCTTATAAAAAACTAAGACTGTTGGAGAGTGGGGTATCAAGCATTTGGGCAGTTTTAATCGTGCACTACGTGCCAAAAGTATGTGGAGGTGCATATTCAATAAGGGTTTATGGGGAAATGTGGTGAAAGCGAAGTATTTAAAAATACTTCCTCCTGTGTATTGGCTTCGATCTCATAACTTGAATACTTCCTGCAGATCTTTTGTTTGTCGCAGTTTGTTAAAATCCTTTCCAATTATTAACCAGGCTATTTGTTGGGCAGTTCAAAGAGGTACACAAATATTTATAGTGTTGATGTATATGTAACTTTGGAATGTATTTCATCTATGTATTTCATATATATTTATTGTACCCTTATAAGAGATGTGTTATTCCTCTATAAGGAAGTGTTGTCATGTGTATTGACAAGTGTCGCAAGTGTGTGTACTTGCCGATGGGTTATTAGACCACCATTTGTGGGGTCGGCCCTGAAATATATATTATATTGTGGATGTACCTAGATAGACAAGTTGGCCCCATAGTGTAACTGGGCAAACAGGTTAAGTATAAATAGAGATCGGGAGATCTCTACTTGATCACTCAGAAACTCATACTTCTCTCACTCAGAAAGTGGCGCACTAGTGAGGAGGAGGATCATTTGCTACTAGGAGACTATCTCAGAGTATGTTGGTTGTACTTTGGTTGAGCCATTGCTCTCTCTATCTCTGAGGAAGTTGTGGGGTTTTTCACCTTAGGGTTTTCCCCATGGAAACTCTGTGTCTCTTGTCTCTCATGCTTTTGATTCTTGTGATGCTTGACATGCTTGATATGATTATTATGCATTGATATACTGTACATGTTATTCTCTCAGTAAAGATCCTAGAGTATATTGAATTAATTCTCAAAATTTAACATGGTATCAGAGCTAACCTGAGAAGAAGACATTGTGCAGTGACGGAAACTAGTGTTTCTTGTTTATTGGGTTTCTCTCCACAAATTTTGGAAAAACAGTATAGTAGATTGACTCTACTCATCAAGGAGAATCTATCTGTCCAAACAGAATTCAATTCTGAGCATTTTCAGATTTGGCGCTAAAAATTAGGGTTTCCACAAAAATAGGAATTTCTGAAATCTGAAGACATAACTGGAAGTGCCTTGCAAAAGTCAAAGTTTAGAGATTTGGATCGAGATTTTTGGCTGGGTAGATCTCCGGGAAACGCAAACCCTAATTCAGGGCTCTCCTTAGTGAATCCGAGAAGACAGAAAGGTAGTTTTGAAGGGTCTATCTTTGCAGATCTCAATTTCGGATTACACCAGGTTGATCATCTCATCAAGGCGCATATTTCTAGCCTTTCAGAAAGTTGAAATTCACATTTTGAATTTTTAAGGCTTTTCCAACAAACCCTAATCCGGGACGAGATCCAGTTTTCAGCAATTCAAGTGGTAAGACCTAAATCTTTTCTATTTCCATTTGAAGTACTCTATAAAGATGTCTCACCACACCAAGCTTGAGGATAAGCTTGAAGGGGCTGATAACTTCCAAGCGTGGAAGTATAGGATTGGGTTAATCCTGGAAGAGAATGAGTTGGTCTCATATATAAAAGAAGACGTCCCTATCCTAGAGGATAAAGAGGCTAAGATATTGCATAAGAAGAACTTGGTCAAGGCAAAGAGAATCATTGTTGATTCTATCAAAGACCATCTCATTCCCCATGTGTCATCTCTGAAGACACCCAAAGAGATGTTTGACTCCCTGACCAAGTTATTTGAAGGGAAGAACATAAACCGGAAGATGACTCCGCGGAATCAATTGAAAGGGGTCAAGATGTTGAATGGAGAAACCATTCAATCTTACTTCTCCGAGGTCTCTCAGATCAAGGAACAACTTGAAGCTGTGGATGAAGTAGTGGAAAATGGTGAAGTTGTTATGACCACTCTGAATGGCCTACCTAGGTCATGGGACTCCTTTATTCAAGGAATCTGTGCAAGAAAGAAATTGATCTCTTTCAGTAAACTGTGGGAGGAATGCTCTCAAGAAGAAGCTAGGCTTGTGGCTCGTGAAGAAAAGATGGGAGGTGAAGATCAAGCTCTCGCAGCCCACACCAAAAGAAGCAAGCCCAAGAAGGAGCACTCTCACTTCAAAAGATCCTATCACAACCAACAAAAGAATAAGAAGGATATAAGATGTTTCACATGCAATGAGAAGGGTCACTTTGCTTCAGAATGTCCCAAGAACAAAAGGGATAACATCAACTCCATCAAGAAGAAGAAGGGAAACAAAAGAAAGTTCCATGCTCATGCTTCCGAAGATGATGAACCTCCAAAGAAGAAGGCTAGGGAAGAAAGTGATGATGACTCATCAAGTGAAGAAGAGTATGTTCTAATCTCTGCTATCACAGGTACTATCTCTCATGGTTGTAATGATTGGTTAATTGACAGTGGGGCTTCCAAACACATGACTGGGTTTAAGGAATCTTTTGTAAACCTATCTGAGCATGAATCACCCCATAAGGTGAAACTTGGGGATGATTATCAATACCCAATCAAAGGAAGTGGTGAAACCTCTTATAACCTAGATTCTGGAAAATATTTGAAGATGAAAGAAGTCCTTTATGTACCTAGGCTCAAGAAGAATCTTCTCTCCATCTTTGCATTGGATGCAAAAGGAATGAGGGTTGCATTTGTAGATGGCCAAGTCCTAATGTGGCCAAAGGGTAAAACAATTGATGATGCAATAGTGATTGGAGAGAAAGAGGGAGGATTATATAAACTGAAGGGTCAACCTGAACATGCCATGGTACATGACTCCATGGAGCCAAGTGAACTTTGGCATAGAAGAATTGCACATATGCACTACAGAGCATTACCAATTGCAAGAAAGGTTGTAGAGGGCCTTCCTGAAATCAAGACCAAACATGAAGGTGTTTGCAAAGGATGTGCAAAGGGTAAGAACATTAAGAAGGATTTCCCAAGCAGTGAAAGCAAGGAAAAAGGTATCCTGGAAATCATCCACTCAGATGTATGTGGTCCTATGTCATCCAGTTCTCTGAGTGGGTATGTTTACTATGTCTCATTTATTGATGACTTCTCAAGGAATACTTGGGTATACTTATTGAAGAACAAAGATGAGGTGTTTGATAAGTTCAAGGAATTCAAAACCTTGATGGAGAATCAAACTGACAAGAATATCAAAACATTCAGATCCGACAATGGTGGAGAATTTACCTCAGGTGACTTCAAGAAGTTTTACAGTGATTCAGGGATTAAGAGGGAGTTGACTGCTCCTTACAATCCACAACAAAATGGAGTTGCAGAAAGAAAGAACAGAACAATCATGGAAGTAGCAAGGGCAATGCTGCATGACCAGGATCTACCTATGCATCTATGGGCAGAAGCAGCTAGAACAGTTGTATATGTACAAAACAGAACACCCCACAAGATATTGGACAACAAAACACCAGAAGAGGTCTTTTCTGGTAAGAAACTTGAAGTCAGCCATCTCAGAATATTTGGTTGTCCAGTATACACACATGTCCCAAAGGAAAAGAGGACCAAGCTAGATCCTTCAAGAAAAAAGGGTATCTTTGTGGGTTACAGTGAAAGCTCGAAGGCTTACAGAATATACTTTCCAGGGTTCAAGAAGATTGATTTCAGCAGCGATGTAACATTTGATGAAAACTCAGCATTCATCAAATGAAGGAAGGAACATATCGAAGTTTATGAAGAACCTAAGGAAACTAGATTTCAAGACACTACCATGACTGAAGCAATTCCAGAAGTTGTTTGTGAGTTTGAAGATCCGCAAGAACCTGTAGAACCACCCCGTGAAGATAACTCTCACAAGAGGAAACCTGCATGGGCTAGAGAGCTCATTCAAGATGCGGAAAGATTTGGCATTCCATAAGAAGAACACAGAGCAAAGAAAAGAACCAGATCACATACCAGCTATGTTGCTTTACTCTGTGACATTATGAACAAAGAACCTTGTAGTTATGAAGAAGCAGCGGAAAAGAAAGAATGGAAGGATGCCATGGCTGAGGAATACCAATCAATAATGAAGAATGATGTTTGGGATGTTGTCCCAAGACCTAAAGAGAAGTCTGTTGTGACTTCCAAATGGATCTACAAAATCAAGCATGCTGCAGATGGCAGCATAGAGAAATACAAGGCAAGATTCGTAGCTCATGGCTTCTCTCAGAAAGAGGGAATAGATTATGAAGAAACTTTTGCACCTATAGCCAGGTATACTTCCATCAGAACAGTACTTGCCCTGGCTGCAGCAATGAAATGGAAGATACACCAGATGGATGTCTTGAATGGTGTAGTTGAAGAGGAAGTATATGTGGAGCAGCCACTCGGTTTTGAAATACATGACAAGGAGTCATATGTATGCAGATTGAAGAAAGCCTTGTATGGCTTGAAGAAAGCTTAGAGAACTTGGTACGGTAGGATGGACAGTTTCCTATCTAGTTTGGGCTTTACCAAGAGTAAAGCAGATTCCAACCTTTACTACAAGGTTGAGGAAGGGAATCCTGTGATTCTACTCCTGTATGTGGATGACTTATTTGTAATAGGAGATGACAGATTGATTGCAGAAACAAAGAGGAAGCTTGTTGCTGAGTTCGATATGAAGGACTTAGGGATGATGCATTATTTCCTAGGTATGGAGGTGTGGCAGAGTACAGATGGGATCTTCCTTGGACAAGGGAAGTATACTGTAGATATCCTAAAGAGGTTCGGGATGATGGATTGCAAGGCCATGGCCACACCTATGGCATCGAATCTGAAGCTTCTTTGTGATGCTTCATCTGAGACGGTTGATGTCTCTATGTATTGTCAGATGATTGGGTCCTTGATGTACCTGACGAACACGAGACCAGATATTTGCTTTGCGGTGAACACATTGAGCCAGTTCCTGACGGATCCGAGGAGTGTTCACCTGGTTGCTGTAAAGCATATTCTGAGGTACCTCAAGGGTACAGTTGATTATGGGCTCAAGTATGAAGCGAATCAAAAGTTTAACCTGTAGGGTTATGTTGATTCAGATTGGGCAGGCAGTGCTGCAGATAGGAAGAGCACATCTGGGTGCTGCTTCAGTATGGGATCAGGTGTGATCTCTTGGTTTAGCAGGAAGCAGTCCTGCATAGCATTGAGTACATCTGAGGCAGAGTATGTTGCATCTTGTTCAGCTAGTTGTGAGGTAGTATGGCTATGGAAGCTACTATCCAAGTTATTTGATCTCCCATTGGATGCTACTGGTATCTTCTGTGATAACCAGAGTTGTGTGAAGCTGTTTGAGAACCTAGTATTTCATGACAGGTCGAAACACATAGAGATCAAATATCACTATATCAGGGATATTGTGCATAGATGAGCTGTGAAGCTCCTGTATGTTGCGACGGATGAGCAGGTTGCAGATGTGCTGATGAAACCACTAGCCAGATTGAAGTTCGAGTACTTTAGAGAGAGGCTTGGTGTTCTTCGGATTGATGACACTTCAAGGAAGAAGTGATGGACACATTTGCAGAATCCATTCCAAGCATGTTGGAAGGAGGATCCTTCACATGGCTGTGGATGTAAGCGCTGGATGATGAGCATCAGGATGATGCTCCAGTTACTGCTCTATATATGCATCAGGAGGATGCTGGATATGATCAGTTGGATCATTTATATGTATATGTATATATGCATCAGGAGGATGCTGAATATGATTAGTTGGATCATTTATATGTATGTACGCATCATGTTGGATGCTGGATATGATCAGTTGGATCATTTATATGTATATGTATGTACGCATCATGTTGGATGCTGGATATGATCAGTTGGATCATTTATATGTATATTTATGTACGCATCATATTGGATGCTGGATATGATCGGTTGGATCATTTGTATGTATTTTGTATATGCATCATGTTGGATGCTTGGACCATGTATCTATATATATATCAGGTGGATGCATTGTATGATCAGGTAGATCATGTATGATCAGGTGGATCATGTATTTGTATTTGTATCAGGTGGATACATTGTATGATTAGGTGGATCATGTATGATGATATGTATCAGGTAGATACTTGGTATGCATCAGGTAGATGCATTGTATGATTAGGATGATCATGGATGACAAGCTTCAGGATGTTGCTCCAGATGATATGCAGCAGGATGTTGCAGTGATGATGATCAAGATGATCATGTGTACATCAGGATGATGTATGGTGAGCATCAGGTTGATACTCTATGGCCGTGGATCACGTTGTGCAGATGAGCATATAATTTGGCCCTGGGAGATTTGCAGATAATCTTGCAAGGTTTTGCCTATGGCATGTAATTTGGCCCTGGGATATCTGGCAAATGATCTTTCGAGGTTTTGCTCTGGGAGGACATATAATTTGGCCCTGGGAGATCTACAGATAGTCTTGCAAGGTTTTTCCTATGGCATATAATTTGGCCTTGGGATATCTAGCAGATGCTCTTTCGAGGTTTTGTCCTATGGCATATAATCTGTCCCTAGGAGATCCAATAGGTTGGGCTGTGTGCCCGTAATAAGTCATGGGATGCTCTTGCAAGGTTTTTCCATGACCACATATAATCTGTCACTAGGAGATCCTATAGGTAGAGCAATGTGCTCGTAATAGCCTGGGATGCTCTTGCGAGGTTTTGTGGTGACCACATGTAATCTGTCCCTGGGAGATACTATAGGTAGAGCTGTGTGCTCATAACAGCCTGGGATGCTCTTGCAATGTTTTTTGGTGAGGTCACATATAATATGGCCCGGGAAGATCCTATAGGTAGAGCTGTGTACTCGTAATAGCCTGGGATGCTCTTGCAAGGTTTTGTGATGCACATAATAAGTCCTGAGGATTCCACAGTATGGCCAATGATGATGAAGACCTGGAGGTGGTGGGCCTACATCCAATATGAAAAAGGACTAGCTCTGTAGAACTTCCTATGACGAGTAGAGTCAGAGATTGGTTGAGATAGCAGCAGCAGTGACGGTGATGATGACGATGATCCTGAGAAGAAGACTTGTCTAGCAGATCTGTGTCGAGAAATACCTTCCTTGTTAAGAGGGAGTGTTGATGTATATGTAACTTCGGAATGTATTTCATCTATGTATTTCATATATATTTATTGTACCCTTATAAGAGATGTGTTATTCTTCTATAAGGAAGTGTCGTCATGTGTATTGACAAGTGTCACAAGTGTGTGTACTTGCCGATGGGTTATTAGACCACCATGTGTGGGGTCGGCCCTGAAATATATATTATATTGTGGATGTACCTAGCTAGACAAGTTGGCCCCATAGTGTAATTGGGAAAACAGGTTAGGTATAAATAGAGATCGGGAGATCTCTATTTGATCACTCAGAAACTCATACTTCTCTCACTCAGAAAGTGGCGCACTAGTGAGGAGGAGGATCATCTGCTACTAGGAGACTATCTCAGTGTATTTTGGTTGTACTTTGGTCGAGCCATTGCTCTCTCTATCTCTGAGGAAGTTGTGGGGTTTTTCACCTTAGGGTTTTCCCCACGGAAACTTTGTGTCTCTTGTCTCTCATGCTTTTGATTCTTGTAATTCTTGACATGCTTGATATGATTATTCTGCATTGATATACTGTACATGTTATTCTCTTAGTAAAGATCCTCGAGTATATTGAATTAATGCTCAAAATTTAACATATAGGATTGGATCCTTTGATTCGTTTGAATGAAGGATACAAGTTATCGAGTGGTTTAATTGAGGTGCTACATAACAAAATTCTCTTTGTCCTAAAACATGTGGCTTTGGTTCAGAATGATGGTGAGTTGGTTCGATACACAGTGCAAGACTTAGTTTTGGGACCGAGGTATGCTAATGAATTGGACATTTATGTGCATCATTTATATCAAGCAAGAATTAACCTGAGTACAAATGAGGACATGTTGGTATCGGGTTATAATATTAGAGATGGTTCAATCATAGCTCATTTAGCCTGCCATTTTATTATGGAGTCTGAGGTGAGATCACAGGTTGATTGGTAGAATAAGTATGTTTGGGGTACAAATTTACCATTGAATATTAAATATTTTTCTTGTCTAAGCTTCAATGATAAAATTCTTACCTGGAAAAATATACAAAAGAGGGGATTCATAGGGTCGGGTGTGTGTTCTTTATGCAAGAGTCTACATTGGAGTTGGTGGATCTATTTGGCGGTTGTCCTTTCTTTCAATCTACTTCGACTGAGTTGTGCAACACATTCAATCTGCATTTCCCATGGGAATGTGATTCGTTTAAGTAGAAAATGAAGCTTTGGTTCTCTCTTCATAGTAATTATAAATAGTTGATTTTATTTTTTAATCTGGGAATTGTGGAGGGCATGAAACACCTATATTTTTCGTAACATCTTTCCCAACACTACTTGGATTAGTATCAAGACTTTTACTTATTTCTAGGCCTTTCATAAGGAACATTCGTTGAATACTGGAGGGATTTTTACAGGTACTGAACCAAATATTGGTTTTCCTCTGGGTTTCTTTTACAGTGCTGAGCAACGTGGTTTGTGCAGAGATGGAATGGTTATAAAGCTAGATAGGTCTCCAGTTTACTTTCTATCTTTTAGAGCAGGCATTGGTACTAATACTAGAGCAGAGCTCCTAACCCTTTGGGATTTGTTATGGTTTGCAAAGAGTTTGGGAATTATTGCTTTACATGTTGTTGGAGATCCTCTTCTTTGTAGTCTCTCTCATTGGCACCATGGATTACCCAAGTCAAAAATATGATTGCATCCTTTGCTCAAATAAATTTATTGCATATTTTCAGGGAGCTTAATGGTGTAGCGGATCAGCTCTGGAAGTACACTATTGGCTCTATGGATGGTATCTTATCTGTCGAAGAGTTCATAGATGGGGCTTTAATCTCTTCAAACAACACTTCTTTCTTTGATAGAGGCTATTTTTGTTATGCCTCTATTTATTTGAAGTATTGTGGCGTTGGCCTTTCGCTTGTAAACGAGATTATAGAGGTATGCTACATAAAGGATGTAGATGTAGTCTACATATTTGAGTCTCATTTCATATGTATTTTGAGACTACATATTACATAATGTAGACACAGTCATTGTTTTTAAGGTTTTTTGAACTGGTGAAAGATGTCACTTTTTTGGACAGATTGGTTCAAGGATATAGAGAAGACCTCGCTTCTCTATCGCTTAGATGTAATATTTGATACAAATTTTACTTTAATATAAAGTTGTTTTTTTTAGTGTGAAAAAAAAACCAACCTTATTGTTTTAGTTTGTTAAAATTTGCAATAAATTGGTTGCTCACAAACATGAACTACAAAGTGAATGGTTGGGCAAGGTAACATTCATATATTTGTTTGACTTTCACATCATCCATAATATGTTACCAACATCTACCCGCCATTAACACACTTTATTGTATGCCCTAATTCCTTACACCCATCATTGATTTTATGATGTTCAGAAGCCTTTATTGCTACTAGCAAATAGTCCATTGTTTTCATATGTTCTGGTGCTCTTCGAGGCTAACAATCTCAAGGATTTTTATTGCGGTTGTTTTTTTTTACTTTCTGCATTTACATGGGTATGTAAACACACACACTTAAATTTTAAGTACCTGTTAGAGTGTTATTAGTCCCTGGCGTGGGACTCTTAGTTTTCATGAAGGCATATTACTTGGGAGGATGGCATCCAAGATTTTTTGTTTTTGCAAAGTATTCTTAGGTTAGATTTTTCGCTGGATTAAACGGAATTTTTTAAAATGCTATTTTTCCGAATGCCCATAGGTGTCGTGCAATTGACGTATTCCTAGGGTCATGTTCCGCAGGACCCGATGGTGAGCTATCATCAGCAATGTATTGGTTTCTGATCGGTGTGACTGGCAGCAATTCTAGTATTTTCCATCTCTCTATCTCTGCAGTACATTTCCACTGTTGTTGACACAACCTACGATGGACAGGGGCTTTGCATCCATATGTTTCAAACATCACAATATGGGCACGATGAATGCAGTGAAGATATGGGACACACCTTTCACAACCCTCTGAGCCAGCATTACTAGATGGTTCCAACTAGCCAGTTTTCCAGAATCCAAATCCAAAAGGGTCTTATGAGATTTTTTTTGCTAATTGAGTGCACTTAATATGCTGTGTTGTTCTAATTCCAAAGAGCTTAGCATAATTTGATATAGCTCCAAGCTCTCTTGCTTCCTTTCAAAGAATGGATGGATCGCATATGAAATCGTTGCAAGTTCCGTTGCGAGGAGTAGGCCTTGTCTATCCAGCAAATCAAATGCACTTTCTTGGCCAGCCCTCGTTGAAATATGGGTAATCTTCATGGTTCTGATCTTCAGGTTAGCGTCAATGTTTTATTAGTTCACAGGTTGAAAATACTTTCATGGTTTCATTTGGTGGGTTTCGCAGTTCATGAGGTCACAAAAAGACCTAACTAGTAACGACGACTTGCACTTCTAGTTTTCCTTTTCTCTATCATTATGCATCTCTTCTGCATTGCTTGTAATGGAAATTTTATATTAAGGGGGTTCTCTCATTCAACGAATGTCCTTACTAGTAACAATTCACAATTCTAGTTTTCCCTTTGCATCTCTTCTGGATTGCTTGTAATGGAAATTTTATATTAAGGAAATTCTCTTATTCAACGAATGACCTTAATAGTAACGACTTGTAGTTCTATTTTTCCCTTACTCTATCACTATGCATCTCTTTTGGATTGTTTGTAATGGGAATTTTATATTAAGGGCATATGTAGAAAGAAAAAATTGCAATGGAATTTGCACAGGAAGGGCATATGCATATGCAGAAAGAAAAAATTGTAATGGAAATTGCACAACAAAGGCATATGCAGAAAGAAAAAAATGTAATGGAATTTGCACAACAAAGGAATATGTAGAAAGAAAAAAATTGTAATGGAATTTGCACATGAAAATTAAACAAACTTCTGGATTGCTTGTAATGGAATTCTTCCCTTCCATGGGGGAGGATCTTGGAATAATGGAATAGAAGGGGGTGGCCGCACGCTGGAGTCACATGGCCTCCACATGGGCGGCATGCAGGAAATTAACGCAAATGGAGCATGTTGTTTAAATGCATGTTGCTGGGAAGATTGGCAGCATTCCCTCCTGCACTCTGAGACCATGAATATGGCTGGTCTTAATGTTGTCTCCCACTGCCTTCTCTGCAAAAAGAACATCCCCCGTTCTGGAGGCGCGGTAATGCCGGATTGTAGGAAGAAACTCCTCACAATGCTTGGGAATCATGGTGGTTCGGCTCACTTGCAGCACAGGGCGCATGAAGATGGCGGTTTGACTTAGGATTATGACTCGAGATCCCCCCTTGGTTCATTTGTTGGTGGTTGTTCTGGGGAGAACCACAATATTGTCCCTAATGAAGTGACGAAGCACTTGGCTGAACTGGATTCTTAGGTTCGTTTATTGAGAGGCAAGAACTACGAAATGAAAAAGGCACTGTAGCACATGTTTACGCTGGAGCAGGATGCAAAAAAAGAGGCTCGAGACAACAACACTAAGATATCCGAGAAAGTTGACATTCTTGCCAAAGTTCTGAACAAAGGATACCCCTGTTCAGTTACCCTAGATGCGCAAGTCAAGGTAGTTCACAACACTGCAAAAATCATGGAGGGAAAGATAGATCGAATGCATGTCGAGTTAAGAAGTTTGAAATAGGATCTCCAGAACCACTTCGGCACTATTGGTGGAAAGGATTGTGAACCTGAGCATCGTTGACAGTCTTAGCTTGTATATTTGGTATTTTCTTAGGTTTTTTTGGGGACCTTGTTAAGCTATGCCCTAGATGTTTAAAGGTTGTATGTTTCCCAATTTTGGGCCTTTGTATTTAGCAGCAGTAGGCTTAGATCTCAGTTTGAAGACATTTAAATAATGTTATGTTTCTGTTTAAAGTTGTTAGGGAAGTTCATTTGAATATATAGCTATCATAGGTTAGATTTTGTCAAGGATGTTGCAGAACCGTCAAAGATGATTGTAGAGACATGTCAGTTCCCCACTATCAAGGAATAGACAAGCTCTCACACTATGTAACTTTGTTTTGCCACTCTTTTTATATATAAAATCTCTTAACCGTTGTTGTAAAAAAAAAAAAATTGCATCTTTGGGATCACAAACGGATAGTTCTCGGGCACACGAATCTCCATTTGAAATGTTCCTCTTCATAAGGAGTACCCGCAGGGCCTCCAATAGTGGCGCACAGGTGTATCGAATCATTGTCTTCGCACAACTTGATGCTTATCCATGTTAAATGTTTTTTTTTCTCTATATGATTTATCTCCTTCTATACGCGTTAACCACCCTACACCATTGTTCCCTGTAACACTCCAACCAAGTTGAATGCACACAGCTTTTAAATTCTCTTCCTTTAAAGTTCAAGTTCTCTGGATACATTGGTTCGTCTGAATAGAGGGTCTTTCGTGACTCTGAATCATCCATGATGAAGTGGCCGAGGTCATATGGCGACGATTTTATGGACGACGATGGTAATAGTAGATATTGGGGGTGAAGGGAGTTTGAGGAAGTGAATATTTGATCGCTTAAGGGTTTGGACGGTGAGAGCAGTTGACCCGACAACTATAAGAAAAGATACAATGACGGAAGCCAAAGTTTCGACTAAGAAAAATCCATGGAAAATAGTTGGATGTCGAGGAAGATAATTGAACACAAGACCGATGGAGGGCTTGAGAGATGCAGGGATAGTTACGGTAGAGGTCCTACCAGGATGGATCGTCATGGTTCGAGAAAGGGGTTCGATAGAGCAGAGACCCCAAGATCAAACCATGAGTCTTGTTATAATAGATATGGCCCATGGGAGCGATTCTACAAAGCTATATCCATGTGGATTGCATTCGGCTAAGAGGGTTCCATGTGGATTGCATTCGGTTGAGACGGTTCGTAGATCGAGTATCTTTTCGATTAGATGTGGTTCCAAGAGGGGGAATTATGAGTCCCTTCAATTTTATAATTGGGTCTTTGAATCAATGCAGATGGACAAAATTACAGTTTTAGCGATTTCAGAGCTCTCAAAATTCTTAATTGCGGGACAGATTCTCAGAATGAATCACAATTACACAATTCCTCAGAGTTCCTATGCGCTCAGTTTCTTCATAAGCAATTTTTCAAACATAAGTTGTCCCTATACATCATCCAACCTATCATCTGTTGTGTATGGAAGATAGAAACACAGCTTATATAAGCAACTAAATTTATTCTTAAAACCCATGTAATGATATCATCATTGTTTGATCAATTATTTTTAGGCGGGTCAAATTCTGTTGGAACTCCTCATTCAATAATTTGATAAAGTCATCTACACCTAAAGCCTTTTCTGCAATTTTTGTCTAGATTTTATTGATTTAATTTTCTCCATGTTGCCTTGAACATCATTCTGAGCTACAGGTACATGTTTTTTTGATAGAAACATTTTGAATAAGGGATAAGTTATTTATTTTTTTCCATAGCAATAGTACAAATAATACAAAGGGAGGTCGCTGTGTCCTGTAGCAATAGATTATCATGCTCATAACTATCCAGTCTTATGAGTTTACGATTGTGGGGAGTCTCATCCACTAAGGAACAAGATACAATGCATTATGAATCCTCTCCTTTATCGAAATGAACTTCACGTTTTCTTATTATAGAAACTAACGAATATGAACCAGTGGTCTCATGCTCTTGATCAAACTCAATATATTGCACTAGAAGAGGAAGTTTCTGGGGACCAGACGAAGCATCTAAAGCGATGGAAGACTTCTCCTCATTGGCTATATCGCTTGATGACCAATAATCATAGATCAGATATCTTTTAGCAACCTCTGTTAAAGGCATGGTATTCCAATAAGATTCGGTCTCAATGGAATGTCCGATAGAAAACAACAGTCTATGTAACATGGGACAAAAAATGAAGCTAGTTGTTCCAATTTTCCTCTTTAGTGGATTCTATACCTCTAGCTTCCTATTTAATATCATAATTTTTAATCTGATTAGTACTTTCTCTTGATGTTAAGGCTAGTTTAAAATTCTATACTGGTGTCTCTCTGGTCTCTTGTTTCTTAATTTTAGAGATATTGTGCAACATCATCTCATTTAATTCATTTTGATCCTCTTGTGCTTTCATAAGATTTTTGTTATCGGCCTTATAGCTTTTTAGTTCATCTATAAGGCTCCTCATGGTCTCTAAGACCAACACCCCTCATCAAAATTGATTCATCCACACCTTCAGTAGCCATATTTGGTGGGTTCACAACCATACGCGAAGAGAGATATTGGAAGGCCCAATTATCTTATTGAGAGGAAGGACATTAGGTCAATAGAATCACATCATTGTTTCTTTAAATTACAACAAATTGTGCATA
This sequence comes from Larix kaempferi, assembly GCA_027924585.1. Classification (NCBI taxonomy): domain Eukaryota; kingdom Viridiplantae; phylum Streptophyta; class Pinopsida; order Pinales; family Pinaceae; genus Larix; species Larix kaempferi. The sequence goes on from BSBM01001018.1 coordinate 340,569, forward strand.
ATTGAGAATACATACTATAATTGACATTAAATGTTACATTGAAAGACACATACCTATGCCATGTTCCATTTGTCATATTTTTTATCATATTGTTGCATTTGTCAATTATAGTTATTTCCTATTGCACACATAATATGAATTTATTCCCTCAAAGTAGGAATCATAGCGAATTCATTGCAATCTTGAAATTCCTTGAGGCTTCAAGGCCTCTCTCCCATCAGAGGAGGATTCCTACTACCATTGCCCTACATCTCAAACAAAATTAGCCACCACTCAACACTCACATATGTGCATATGCTATCATATATGTTATTCATGGACATACATTTCTCAATACCCCCATTAATATTCTTGTTTCCATCTCTTCAACATCTAGTAGAAGCTTCTGTATATGCGCTGCGCATATACGGAAGCTTCTATATATGCGCAACAACTTCCGTATATGCGATGCACATATATGGAAGATTCCGTATATGCGCTGCTTTCGCACATGTGTTCTGCATTTACAGAAGCTTCTTTATATACGCAGCTGCTTCTATATATGTATATGCGCAACAACTTCCATATATACGGAAGCTGTTGCGCATATACGGAAGCAGCTGCGTATATACGGAAGCTTCCATATATGTGCATATACAGAAGCAATGCATATACAAAAGCTTCCGTATATGCATATATGGAAGCTTCTGTATATACGCAACGCATATACGGACGCTGGGCATATACAAAAGCTTCCGTATATGTGTTGCACATATATGGAAGCTTCTATATATGCACATATTCAGAGAGAAAATTGCATACATTCAGAGGTTGAGATCCAGATCTTGATTGGATGCAAGTCATTAATGATTAGTAAGTTGCATCTAGCCCATGATTATAAGACTAACACTAAATGGAGAAATTATTGGTCCACATGGAGGGTACAAGATAATAAGTGTCCATTGACAGGGGTCTCCTAATGCCATGGATTTTAGGGGTAAACCATGGTGTTGCGGTAGGGGGAGATAGAGGGGGGTTAGGGGTAGTGAGAATGTTAGAGAGAGAGAGAAGTTTTAGGGGGATGGGGGTGAGAGAGAAGGGTGGGGGTTAAGTGTAGGTGGAGGAGTAGGGGGGAGAGAGATATGGAAAGAGGGGGTTAGTAAGGGTTGGAAGAGCTGAGAGAAAGAGAGAAGGAGGAGGAGCTAGAGAGTTGGTTAGTAAGAGTTAGGGGTGCACACAAGAGAGAGAGAGAGAGAGAGATAGAGAGAGTAGGAGGTGGTGGTGGTGGGGGGGGATAGAGGCAATGAGAGGAGTAGGGGGGTAAGAGTGGGAGAGAGAAGGGGGGTGTTAGGGGATTGGGGGAGATCTAGAGAGGGTTAGGAGTTATGGGTAAGTAGAGGAGTATGGGAGAGCGAGAGAGAGTGAGCGAGGAGGATAAGTGTTGGAATTGGCTTGTTGATGATAACAAATGAGAACATTAAAAGTATTTTGATGGCTAGGTGTATATAGAATGAACATATTTCATGAAGAAATCAAATATGACTTGGTGTGTTAGACTTCGCTTGGTGATGATTTAACATGAAAAATATTTGTATGGATAGGTATATAGAATGACACTAATGATAAGTAAGGGTTAGGGGGAAGGGGGGAAATAAATAAAGAGAGGATTAGGGGAGAGAGAGAGAGAGGCAGGGGTTTAGGGGTTTGGGGAGTAGTAGGGAGATTAGAGAGAAAGGAGGGTATAGGTGAGGAGTGTGGGTGTTGGGGTTAGAGAGAAAGAGAGAGACAGACAAAGAGAGAGATCAAGGGGGTTAAGTGTTTGGAGAGGAGTAGGGATATTAAAGAGAAAGGGGCTATAGGTGAGGAGTGTGGCTGTTCGGGTTAGAGGGAGAAGGAGAGAGAGAGGTAAATGGAGATACATTGGCGGGTGATATGGGGTTTTAGGTACAGGGAGAAGGGGGTGTTAAGGGGTTAGAGGTAGCACTAGACGGGGGTGTTAGGAGATTGAGATTAAGTGGAGCAAGGGAGAAAGAGAGTGAGAGAAGCAGTTAGTAAGGGTTAGAGAGAGAGGAGGGGGGTTACAAGTATATACATGTAGTATATACAGATATACAGTATATACACAGGTGTATATATACCAGTATATACACCATTGTATACCAGTATATACACCAATTTATATACTTGTATATACAAGTATATACATAGTATATACTGGTATATACACTGGTGTATATACCAGTATCTACATCGATGTATATACATTACAAGTATACAGTATACACTGGTGTATATAATAGTATATACACTGGTATATATACTGGTATATACACCAGTGTATATACCAATATATACAATAATGTATATACGAGTATATACACCAATATATACCAGTATATACACCAATGTATATACTAGTATATATGTATATATACTAGGTATATATTGGTATATATACTAGTAGGTATATACTGGTATATACATTAATGTATATACTAGTATATGCACTAGTGCATGTATCTAGTGTATATTAGTAATGTAGTATATACATATATATAGTGTATATATCAGTATATATACAGGTGCATATACTAGTATATACATCAATGTATATACTGGTATATAAACACTAGTAGAGTCTTAATGGTAGCGGTAAGGGTTAGGGGTTAGGGTTAGGGATGTAGGGGGTATGGGGGTGAGGCATGGGGAGTTAGGGGAGGGATCAAGATAAAGTTGAGAGAGGAGGGGGGATTAGTTGTAAGGGGAGGAGATGGGGAGTGGGGGGGGATTAGTATATCCCCATACCCATAATCATCAACACACTCCTTTAACCAACCATGAAACATTATGCAAATTGGGATGCGGAAAACATTTCAAATTTATCTTATGTACCATTCTTGTAGACATCAAATTCTTTGTGCTTCCTCCAACTATGATAATATTTACAACACTTTCCTTTGGAATTGCATTTTGTTCTCAAATTGAGTTTTGTCAACCATGGTCCTTCCTCTTTCTTCTTGGGTTCTAAAAGCACTCTTCTAATAATTAATTTCTCTCCATGGTCACGTTTGGACACAACCATTTATTCTGATCTAATGTCTCTTCTTTGTTTTCTAGTGTGTTCTTGCATTTTTGTCTTCTAATTTCATTATTTTCTTTGGACTGGCACGTATATACACTGTTGTATATACATTGGTGTATACACTGGTGTATATACATTGGTATATACACTCACACTAGTATATACATTAGCAGTATATACACTAGTGTATATACATTGGTAGAAGGTATTAGTGGTAGCGGTAGGGGGTTCAATTCTCAACAAGAAGAGTATATACACTAGTGTAGTGGTAGTGGTATATATACTAGTGTATACACCAATGTATGCATCGTATTGTAACTAGTATATATATATATACCTAGTTACAGAAGATATATACACTAGTGTATATATACTAGACAATATATATACTTGTAGATACACTAGTATATATACTAATGTATAATGCTACAAAATCATTCTTACAAATGCTCCTAATGAAGGAAAATAAAAATTAAAGACTTTATTTACAATGCAAGAGCAATGTAAAAATGATGCAACTTCATCTAAGAATGCTTCTATAGCTAAGAAATCCCCCCCAACCCCCTAACACACCACCACCCCATTGGTTCTCTCTCTCTCTCTCCCTCACACACACATCCCTATGCATCCCCCTACCACTAACCCCCCTCCTCTATCTCTCTCTATATCCCCCCTCCTCTCCCTAACCCTTACTAACCCCTTCTCTCACTCTCTTTCTCCTGTGCTCCACTTAACCCCAATCTCCTAAGAACCCCCTCTTTCTCTACCTCAAACCCCTTAAAACCCACCTTTGTCTCTACCTCGAACCCCTTATCAGCCCCCCTCTCTCTCTCCCTCTAACCCTTTTACCACCCCCCAATATCTCTCTCTCTCTCTCTCTCTCTAACCCCAACACCCACACTCCTCACCTATACCCCCTTTCTCTCTTATTTACCTACTCCTCCACCTACACCTAAACTCCACCCCTCTCTCTCTCTCACCCAACCCTTTAACACACCACCTCCCCTTACCAACAATATATACACTAGTGTATATTACTAGTGTATACCGGTATATACCAATATATACACCTAATATATACACTAGTGTATATACCAGTATATAACACTAGTTGTTTATGAAGCCTGGTGTATATACCGGTATATACACCAGTGCATATACCGGTATATACACCAGTGTATACACCAATGTATATATCAGTATATACATTGGTGTATATACCAATGTATGCACTGGTGTATACACCAGTATATACACAAGTAGTTTATGAAGCCTGTGCAACTTATCAAGTTGTTTATGAATCGACAACCGATATATACACCAGTGCATATACATGTATACATACACTAGTGTATATACGAGTGTATACACCAGTGTATATACCAGTATATACACTGGTGTATATACTAGTATATACACCAGTGTAGATAAATGTATCCATACACTAGTGTATATACCAGTATATACACTAAGTGTATATACCAGTATATACACTAAGTGTATATACCAATGTAACACCAATGTATATAATAGTATATAAAATACCAATATATACACTAGTGTATATACCAATATATAACACTAGTAGTTTATGAAGCTTGTGCAATTTATCAATTTGTGTATGAATATGAGGACAAATCCATAACAAAGCTTGTACAATTTGGAAGAGCCTGAAGAAAATCTAGTTGAGCTGTCCTCCATAGCACTCTTCCTCTTTGGACCCCCAAACACTGCCAAATCTTCCCAAAACCTCTGTAACTTTTTCCCAATAGTATATTAGGGGGTAATTACCTGATATCCACCTTTTGGTTTCTTTCAAGTGTAAGCGGATGAAGCTAGTATGCATATGTCGGTGTACCCAGAAAGCCTTGGAGTAGACTTCAGTGGTAGCTGTTGTTGAAACATAAATGGTCCCAGTACCTTGTGCATAGGATTATGAAGCTGGCCTTGATTCTGTTTTTTATGTTGATGTACACTCATTATCATATCTTGTAGATCCAAAAGAGTCCAACTCTTAAGTTCTGGGAGGGTTTAACCGTGTTTAGTACTAGTTTCCCAATTCTAGTTTTAATAACTAGTCTCCCATCTTGCAAATTTATGATCTAAATTTTTTGTGGTTTAGTTAATAGTCTCAAATCTGATTTGGGGATATTAAACCGAAATACAAAAGATTCCATGAATCTTTTGGTTTTTTCTTAAATAGGATACATGTTGGGCATGCTTGTTTCTTATGTATGATAAGCCTTTGAAATCCTTATCAATTTCAAGGGATCAAAGAGCTATCTACTATAAATGTACTCATTTACAACTTAAGTTGGGGAAGATTCCAAATTTCACACAATTAGGATTAGTATTAAGAAAGCTGCAAACTAAAGAATGTAATTTGAAGTGTTCATTAATGAATAAATTACTAGTCTTTTTAGTTGAGTTCAAGTTAGGATCTAATTGAAGAGATCAGTGTTGGTGAACACACCTTCTTGTGTATGTTGCAAATTTTTTTTCTTCTAGTTATCATGTGGTTTGTAAAACCATTGACAAACATCTCATATTCTTGAGTGGTCCTGGAATCGTTCATACACTAGTGTATAAACTAGTGTACACTAGTGTATATACTACTGGTATACACTAGTAAGGGGAAGTGGTGTGTTAGGGGATTGGGTCAAAGAGAGAGAGGGGTGGGGGTTAGGTGTAGGTGGAGTAGGGAAATAAGAGAGAAAGGGGGGTATAGATGAGAAGTGTGGGTGTTAGGGTTAGAGAGAGAGAGAGAGAGAGAGAGAGAGAGAGAGAGAGATATTGGGGGGTGGCAAGGGGTTAGAGGGAGAGAGAGGGGGGTTATTAAGGGGTTAGAGGTAGAGCCAGAGGGAGGGAGGTGTTAAGGGGTTATAGGTAGAGACAAAGGGGGGTGTTAGAATATTGGGTGTAAGTGGATCAGGGGAGAAAGAGAGTGAGAGAAGGGGTTATTAATGGTTAGGGAGAGGAGGGGAGATAAAGAGAAATAAAGGAGGGGGGTTAGTGGTAGGGGGATGCATAGGGATGCATGTGTGTATGTGCATGTGAGGGAGAGATAGAGATAGAGAGAGAGAGAACCAATGGGAAAATTGTGTGTTAGGGGGATGGGGGAGAGAGAAAGGTGTGGGGATTAGGTGTAGGGGAGTGAGAGAGGGGGTCAGTAAGAGTTAGGGGAAGATGGGAGAGAGAGAGAGAGAGAGGGTTTTGGGTTTGGGGAGGAGTATGAAAATTAGAGATAAAGGGGGGTACGGGTAAGGAGTGTGGGTGTTGGGGTTAGAGAGTTGGAGAGGGTGTGGGTAATCATGAGTATGGTTTAGGGTTTAGGTATTAGGGTTTAGGGTGTTAGGCGGTTGGTGAGGGTGTGTTAGGAGTTTGGGGGAGAGAGATGCATGGGGGTTAGGTGTAGGTGGAGATGTAGGGGAGTGAGAGAGAGTGATAGAGGGGGTTAGTAAGATTTAGGGGGAAGATGGGGTCAGAGAGAGAGAGAGTTAGGGTTTTGGGAAGGTATGCTAGAGCCTTCAAGGAACTAGAAATAAGATTGCATCTGATCCTCAAATTCCTGAAGACAAGTTGTAGTATGAATACAAGAAGAATGGAAAATGGGGAAATACTCTTTCTAATGTTGTAGGAATATGCAATTTTGAGCTTGAAGCCTATAATGAGTGAGCAATCAAACTCCCTCCCACATATTTATTTTCTTTCATTAGTTCTATTTATTTTATTGTGAATAACCAAAGATAAGGGGGAGCTAGTAGATAAAGAGGTTGAACACGTGTTAAAAGGGTGAAGAAAACAACCTTTGATGTTGCTAAATATCCAACAGGTTTGGATGGTAAGGTCAACAATCTGAAGATATAATCCTATTGCAACAAAATCAAAGTGGGAAACTTCATCTCTTGGGGATCGTGGGGCTATACCATGTTGGAAAAATAATTGTTCAATACAAATAGTTAATATTATACTATATCCATTATAGGACTAAATCATCTAGGTATTAGGTTATCTGTCAAAGCAGACAGACTTGTGTGGGTTTGGAACAGATCTGATGGACAAATCAATACCAAACTTGGATATGAGGACATTTCAGTTTCTAATGCGTTCATTCCAAGGTAATGGTGGCTTAAAAAACTATGGAAGTTTTCCATGCCACTGAAAATTAAATGCTTAATCTCGCTTCTCCTGGAAAGCACAATTATGACATGGGATAATTTAAGTAAAAGAGGCTTTGAAGGTCCAAACATGTGTGTTATGTGCAAGAAAGAGTCCGAGACTATAAAACATATGTTTGTGGATTATTTTTTTATAGAGATTTATGGGTAGAGGTGCTATCAGAATTTAATATTTATGAATCTCGGTCCTTGGCAAATTTTGAAGAAAATTTGGAAAATGGGATTCTTCAGGTACCACATCACAAGGAACTTCCCTTTTTTGTTTGTTGGGTTTTGTGGAAGCGAGGAATTTTTGGATCTTTGACGGGGTTTTCCAACAAATACAATACATTTGTATTAAAATGTTGGGCATTTATAGAGACTACCACATAAACTAGGCCTTTCCTAAGCTGAGGAGATTGACTAAGCCCAACTTTCCAACTAATGTCATCTTGGGTTTCTTTGATGGTGTTGCTTTTGTTGGACACTGTGGGGTTGGAATGGTTATCAATTCTTTTGAGAGAAATTAGTTTTCTCTATGGATGGGGTGTGGTGCCAGAACCAATACTCGAACCAAGTTACTTTCATTATGGGGTCTTCTCTTCTTTTCTCACTCAAGAGGATTGGCTATAAAGCAAGTCTATGGGGATTCCATGTCAGAGGTTGATTGGGATGATAACAAATCTCTCCTTCATGTGACAATTTTGGAGTAAAGGTGTGCGAGGCTTCAAGTCCTAAAAGTTAGTTTTCATAGTCTTGCAATTTAACATATATATAGGAATTTAAATGTGGAGGCAGATCTCCTATCCAAAAACGTTGTAGGTTCTCTTGAGGGGGTACTCCTTAGTGCTCACAAATCCTCCAAAGATACCAATATTTACATAATTGGAAGTGCTTCTAACCTGCTCCAACCCTGTATGCTCTTTCACCCATACACTGAGCATTATAGTGTGTTCGTAGCTACCTTTGATTATGTTGATTGATCAATGCCAGGATCCCACACCACAGACACACATCCCACCAATTAAAACAAATCCGTAGTACGTTGGTGCAGTCGAGAGAAATAAAGTTGTAGCTATTTGTTGAAATCAGTTCAAAACCTCGTTACAAATATCTATCCGGTGATTCAACCCATGTGAAAACTAAGCGGGGTAATGGAATCACAGGGGCTGAATATCTCTCCCCTCCCAGGTCTATTCAAATCGAAATAGCAAGCGGGAAAATTTAAACCTAATTCCATTGCACCTTCCAAAATTCAAAATTTAAATTCAGATCACATCCATCGAATGGGGTAACATTCATCCATTTGAATGGATGACTTCACGGATCCCGAAGCCATGAATCATGGATCCGTCATCCATGTGTTTACTACACACAGCATGTATGTATGGGATCGATGTGTTTACACACCATCATGCATGTACAATTTAGGCTGAACGTTTCACTGCCGGATTTTTTTTTCGGAGAAACACTCCACACGAGGTTGACAGTTAGGAAGATGTCAGAAGGCCCCAACAGCAGTCTTAATGAGACTGTTGTGGGGTGCATATTGGTTGCCGACATGGCAAGCAATGCGTGGTTAACTGAAACAACGCCATCATTACATAACCTCCACCACTACCTTAAAGAATCCTCAGTTTAATTAATTAATCATTTAATCTACTTTAACTAGTATGACGACAATAGAAGTAATCTCGGTCGCACACTTGTCACCTACTCCTGGATCTTGATGATCGACTATTCCTGGTCCATCCCCCAAAATACCAGATATAAACCCTTATCGGAGTAATTAATAAGAAATAAAAATTAGTGTTAATGTATTTAATATTTAATGATATTATAATTCAATGGAAGATCGTAAGGGTTCATAATCCGGCAAAACATTTCCAAACTGAACCACAATTATTTCCTCATATGAAATATTAGAATGATTTCTGAATTATTACCAATGTGGTACCTAATCTCTACATTGAATTAATTCTTGGGTACTAAGGGTAAATTCCATTTAATAACATAATTTGCATCCATATGTGTATATAATTACCATAATGCTGTAGTCCTTGAATGTTGAACATAATAATAGTTTTCAGATTGCTTTTGCATAGCATAGCAAGGTTTCCATCATAATAGTAATTAGTAATTATCTGGCAAGGGAAAAAAAATAATTGCATTATTTGCATTCATGTGTATATATAACTGCCATGTAATGTTTTAGTTGTTGGATGTTAATCATAATAAAAATAAAATAAATTATTTTACTTAACATAATAGGTTTTCATTATCATAATAATAATCAAATAGAAAATTTGATGAAGGAAAAAAAATTAATAGTAAACATTTCATAAACACAAACATATGTATAGATATACATTTAAAATTTAAAGTAATATTTTAAAATATAGTATATATTATAATAACTGAAAATAGATATTAATGACTACCACATGGAACAACAATCACAAAACTATTTGATTATGTGATTTGAGTTTATAACTATTTATATGAAAGAATATATAAGTTGAAGATCAGTCATATCGTCATTGTCTTTTGATGATGAAGTTACAAATAGTATGAAACTTGAGTTAACATTGAATACATTGTTATTATAATTTCATTCTTTTATTAATAGTGAATGATTAATTGAATTGTTAAATAAATAAATTACCAAATTAAATGAAATTAGTTTATCTTAACAATTAAATTTTAATAATATCATTTTATTAACCTTTAACCACATTTAAGTAAAAAATGTCATTTTCCTATGGATATATATTAGCAACATTATATATTTCTTTCTTATGTTTGGTTTTGGTAGAAACTTGTGAGGGAAAATGTTGCCATGCAATTTGGTAGAAACTTGTGAGGGAAAATGTTGTCGTGCAATCTCTTCTATTGATGTTTTTCACCAATGATCAGATTTCTTTAGAGGGAGATTGATTTTTTGGATACCTTGCGCAAGAGAATCATCTCAATGAAGTTGCAATCGTCGATATTTTATACCATGAACAATCAAATATAACTGGGGCATCTGTGTCTTGGGATGAGGATGGTCGGGGGTTAAGACACTTCAACTGTCAATCGATTCCTCAACTTCAGCTATTGATGCATAATTTTTTCAGGTCTTTGTCAATCAATCTATGGAATTGGAAGTATAAAACAAAATCCTACCCTCCCTTGGTGAAAATTATTCATCCTACTGCAGACCATTTAACGTTGTGGTAGCATCCCTGCTGGCTGTTTGCTTGAGATCCAATGACCAACAATGTTTTACCCACAACATTAAATGGCATGCACGATTCTTAATAATGTTCACAATCTCCCTCCACGTAAAGGATTACCAAAAAGTTAATATGGTGTACAAATATGATTGATTGGTGGGTGAAGGCGACTAAGGCCTTTGACTATTGATCCAAAATTCATCTGTCTATCCATAATTTTCAGTGGTCCTTATCAAGCAAGCTCTGTTAAGTAATAAAACCAAAATCCCACAAGGATTACCAACAATTTGATATTTTGTACAAACATGATTGATTAAACTTTAGTTTAATCAATTGTAGTTGGAAAGGAAACATGTGGTGAAATTATATTAACAAGGCCTATAATGAAGGAGGAGGGTAAATGAGAGAGAACGCATAACTAAGGCCACATCAACGAGAAGGAAACACAAAAGTAGGAGAGGGGGAGGTCATAAATGAAAATATTCAAAGGAAGAAAGCTCAATCAAGTTAAGAAGAAAGGAATAATGAAGAAAAGAAAAAGGAAAGAAGAAAGGAATAACAGAGAAAAGAAAAAGGTTGATGAGATAGGAAAAGATTATGGGAGTTGTGTTTGAAGATTGAGAGATATAAAATGAAGAAGAAAAGAAGGGAAAATGTAAGAAAGGAGTGCTAAGGAAGAATATTAGAGTAGAGTTGGAGAAATTTTGTAGTAGATATATGAAAAATATTTCTTTTCATAAATTGTAGAAGAATTATTGTGAATTCCTAGCTAAGATTGAGACAAATAGGCTTGGTAAAAAAATTGAAGGGTGTTCAACCCACTTGTAATAACTAAATAAAAAATCCTTTCAAGGCATTGTAACTATAAATTTGTAAACTTCAAATAACTAATGGGTGTCTTATTGATCCCATGATTATAAGAAAGATTTATGTGTCTTTCTATGTGTGACATGTATGTTAAGTTCTAAGTATTTAATCCACTACATTTTATCATTGTTTCTCATATTAATCTCAAAGTGTTTTGTGATCTCTTATTTGAAATTGTGGGTTGGTTTGTGTATTTGTGTTTGTGGTGAAAGAAATATGTATGGGACTAAGGACTCCTTTGCATCATTTGGTACTAGGGATTATTTATCACTTGATCTTAGGGATTAGACAATTCATGTTAGAAGATGAAGAGGGAATGGAAATGAGGAGCAGAACCAAGGAATTCAAAGAAGCTGCTCGCAATTCTGTTGGAGAGGGAGGATCGTCCTTGAATGAGTTGGACTCATTTATTTATCATTTTACTTCCATTATACTAGATCTATATTATCAAATAGGCACATGCACTATCGAGTTGAATACTACCATTCCCATTCTCTAGATATTATATCTTAGTTTCAAGTCGATGTAGGAGCATTAGATTTTGATATCAGCATTTTGGTTTTGGTAGAAATTTGTGAGGGAAAACATTGTCGTGCAATCGCTTCTATGGAAAGTACAAAACAAAACTGCTACCTTCCCTCCGCTTGAAGGATTATCGACAATTTAATATGGTGTACAAATATGATCGATTGGGGGTAGAAGATGGATAATACCTTTGACTATTGATCCAATACTCATCTATCTATCCATAATTTTTCGGTGTAGTTGTCAAGTTAATGCAGTCATATATACAAATTTCATTTTATATAAAAACAATGTAATAAAATTCTTCAATATAGTGACAAAATGTGTATCATTCCACCTAATAGTTTTTAATAAGCAATGTCATTTAATTTAATTTGAGTGAGTTAAATAACCCAAGAGTCCATAGTTAAATTACTCTATATACCAAGTAGATTTTTTCTAGAATTGAATGTTTTGGATCATTTTTTTGTAAGGGAATGATGAAAATAAAATGTGGGTATTGATATTCACAAGTTTATTCAAAATTGTCTAGCTAAGGTGGTGATGGTTTATGCTATGCTATGGCTTATGCAATGCTATATACATCATTCCTAGAGAAAAAATTGCGATAGTAGGCCAAGGAAAAATCACTAGCTATCTATATACTAGAGTGGGTATGCAGGTAAGACCCTTATTTAGGAAGGGTTTGGAGAAATATATCTCTTTCACATCTCTCTAGATACTCAAGGAATAAGGGTATCTAACTAATGTTAGGTCAATTTTAGATCAGCCACACAAACAACTAACTAGTCCAATCAACAAACCAAATGTTCCAGTTTTCATTCACAGGAACAACCCAACCTTATATAATATATGTTTCTGGCGGCTCAGTGCTGCAAACAAGAGGAGAGACAAACTCTTATGGAAAAACAATCATTATGGGAGGTGTCTTTTTCTATTTTTAGTGACAATGTGGACTTATGTAGGTCAGTGGTGGATCGGTAGTGTTGGAGTGGTTGTGTCCTTCCTTTGCTCAGGAACAACCATATAAGGTATAGTTCAATATTATTTTTACTCAAGAAGAGAAGGGTCAAAGTATGAAGAGAATATGATATACCCTATGAATGAAGAGGCCAAGAAAGTTTGGAAGTAGCTTGAGCATGGTTCGATGGTGATGATGGAAACATCCTAAGCAAGGGACAATAGTGGACGCAACCTAAGTAGGGGTTGTTACTCTGATTCAAACGTGGAAGCAACTTGAGTAAGAGTTGTTACTCCGATTTTAACATGTGATTTTGATAGAAATGACCCCAAAATAGTATACAACAAGAGGGAACAGGTATAGCAGAAACTGAGGATAATTATAATTGTGATATTTTAGAAGTAGGATCGATCAGCTATAGAAGACCTCACTAAAACTCACTCAAGAAGTGCAGAAAGAAGAAGAAGAAAAGTTGATTCAATAATCACTCATACACAAGAAAATAACAAAAACTGTTGTATCATACATCAGTTGTAAGCTGGCACTCTTAATGGTGAATAATAACTGAATACAATCAAATGAATTCGAATGCCTCCTAAGGTCATTCGAATTCTCCTCAATGTGTGGCTTGGATGACATTGGAGACATCATCCAAATAGTAGTAGTGGTCACAAGTGGTCAAACATCAGTCAAATGAGTCCAATTGAGTCTAACTGGTGCATGTGGCAAAAATGTAGGGAAGGAGACTCCAATGTGGGCGCATGAGGAGTAGTCAGTAGCCAGTATAGTTGATCTAGTATCTCTAGTGGTCTATCTAAGTGGTTCACTTAGTTAAACTAGTAATAAGTCCTCAAATCAAGGAACAGATCCACTAATCATGGAACTAACTGAAGAATATCCTAAATAGGTGGAAGAGGGCACACTTGTACTCCAATGATGAAAACAAGGGCGCATCTATGGCTAGGAGGGCTGGAACTAAGCAGAAACAGGCCCCTGGGGATGAAAAATTAAGGACTAGGTGTTGGGAGACTACTACACTGATGACTGGATGCATGCATATGCATGCATGATGACTCGATGCATGCATATGCATGCATGATGAATGGATGCATGTAGAATTCATGCAGGTATGCAAAATATAAAAATGATGGTGAGAATATTCCAACACCCCCCCGCAAGCCAAACTATGAGGAACAAATGAAAGAACTAATGGTAGCCCTGGCCCTGGTTACTGTGATCAAATATCACCCCGTACAACAATATAAATAAATAAAGTGAGGAAAGAGGGATAAACTAGTGGGAAGAAAGCCCTCCCTCAAAATAGACTGTGGTAGGATAATCAATCATGTACATCACTAGCCCCAAATGGTAAGTGCACTTCTCCACCGAAGAAAGATCTATCAGCAAGAAATGGAGATCTGTAATGTGAGAAGGATGAAACCTTCCATTCTTAAAATTAGATATGGTTCTCCTCAGATCAAGTTCTTCAAATGGGTTATGGTACTTCTTCCCCTTGAGTACCCACTTCCCAATGCTCTCTTGTGATTCTTCAAATGGTTTATGGTACTTCTTCCCCTTGAGTACCCACTATCCATTACTCTCTTTTGCAAGCAGTTTATAATACCTCTTCCCCTCTATTGAATCTCAGAGCTACCTAAACCCTGACATCAGATACCTCCTCCTATCCAACTACCATAACTCTTCCATGTACTAAAACACAAAGCAAGATAGGAATGCAAAATTGGAATAGGCTTGAGATTCGACAGTGACCACGGAATCAACCTAAGTAAGAGTTCAAGTGTTTGGAACAGAGATAAAAAAAAATATGAAAACATCCAAAAGATATGAAAACAGACATAACATGTAAATAATGTATAGGAAAAACGTGTACAAGATCCCATAATCATCCATAGAACACTGTTTAAAAAGCCTCAAATAGAGTTTTATATATATATCATGTTGATAAAATACAAAAGTGGTCTTGGTACAAAATATGAAGCTCATGAGCTTTCAGTAAGAGTCCCCTCTATAAGATGTGAAGCCCGTAGCTTTCAGTACAATACATATATGCATGAGCCTAATCCCTAGGACGCTCATGATATTAGACTATGGCCCTAGATACCTTCCTAAGTAGTGCGCCAAAATGATCAGATACACCCACGGCGTGTCGTTGGTAGTGACGAGGTAGCTCATGGATACGTGGATCCGGTATGTCGAGAGTCAACCGCTGGAGGTTATCCTCCAGATCATCAAGATCCTCCATGGAATCACGGTCTGTTTCCTCCATCTCCCGTACTGCTCCTCTCCATGCAATCAGAGAAGCGCCCATTGGAGGGGATGGGCCAACATCTGCATAAAACATGTACCAATCATCAATACTACACCAAAAACATCAAAAAAGCATAAAATATAAAAACATAACAGAATTGTCATTCTTACCGAGGTCTTCCCACTGTGCATCCTCAGGAAGAATCAGGTCTGGGTCCCCTCTGAAATCAGTTCCCTCATAGGGGTATTCCTCCACCATGAGGAGTTTTCCCCTCAACCAGCTGAAGAAAGAAGCACCATAGCTAATGATGGGTCCCCCACCACCATGACGAGCCATCACCTCAGACCACTGTACCATGTGTGGATCCCTCGGATCTATCTCATCTAGCTCGGGCTGTGGGCATAAGTGTGGGACCCGATCCAAGAAGCATGATACAACGATTGATCCATATCTGAACTGTTTCAGCTCACCATGCCGACACATGGTGAGCTTCTATCTGAGGGACACCAGGAGTCCCTCACACCAGTTAAAACCCGTGGGAGCCATGCACTCCTCTGCGTATAGCATATGGACCTTTCTGGCCAAGTGAGGTGCTCTACTTCATGCTACCCTCTCAATGTGAACATGACTGTACGCAAAGGACAATCCCTCACATATTTGATGGGGATCTTCCCACCAACTACCTATGTGTCTGGGGTACACCATTGGACCACTACATCCTCGGTAGTCCGATCACTCCCTCATGATCCTGTCAGAGACACGGGAGCCCCTCGTCGGGACAACCTCGTCAGAAAATAGATATCCTCGATATCTATGGTCATTGTATGCACACCAACCCGTAAGTGTTGTGGGATCAAGTATTCTAGTAGCTGCACTTGGGCCCTCATGCCCTGGATGTGGAAGTATTTCAGTAGGCTGCAATTCCTCAATGCATTCATGTGAGGGTCATTTACTGCTTGGGCATCATCCAACTCATGCTCTCTTTCATGCCATTGGACCATTTTTATCACCTAAACCTGTCCAAATATCAACAAGACACTCATTAGAAGTGGATCCAACTACCCAACTCCTTAATTTTTGGTTTTTGCTTGAGTTTATGGGGGCATTCGACGTCGACGCACGACATCCCCATAAGGATGGCGCCAGGAAGCCCTCGGCGCACATCTCGAAAGGGAGAAGTGCACCGAGCTAAAGGCACAATTTCCCCCATCCACATGAGCCAAAAACTAAGAAATTGGAAACAAAAATCAATTCTACTCCAATGAAAATGTAAAAGGAAAAGTTTAGAGTTACCTGACGCTGACGGCACTACAAATGGTTGACCGGAGCTCATGTAAGCAACACTTGAAAAACGGCTTCACAATCCTATTTTCACCTCCCAATTTGGTAAAAAACAAATAGTAACTAGTTTTTACTATTTACCCCTATTTTATATATTTGAAAAAGGAATATTCCCTTTTTTATTTATTCTTTTATGGGTTATTTTGCTATAGTTGGGGTTATTTGTTTGTCTATATACCTAATTGATCATTCTGACCTAGTTTTGAAGTCTACAGGTGAAGTAAAGTGCCGTACTTAACTTTTGATTCTGATTATGGTCATTTTACACCTGCTACCAGGTGCGAACAACTCTTTGAGTGTTTTTGTGTTTGAATATTAATGACACCGAGATTACTTTTTGTTCCTTCTAGTGCTCATAAAATTATCATAATAAGTTACCGAGTTGTCTTTTATCACTTTTTTGGGCTCATAAAACTCTCACGAAAAAGAGACCCCACAGGAGTCTCCCTTTAAGCTCTTTTCAGTATCCCTAAATACGAAAATATCACCAAGCAAACTTGATGCTTTCATGCTTGTAAAAGTATCTGAATGATCGTTTTTCTGGTGATATTTTACCCCTTTTTCTGACCAGAAGGTACTATTTACGAAAAAGGAGCACTTTGGCCAAGCTTGACTGGAAGAGTTCTCTCTCACATTGTTTTATCCTATTTCGAGTGAGGAGACTAAATTTTATGAAAAGAAACTTTGGAGTCTTCTTTAGTTCTTTCAGAATCTCTAAACATGAAATGATGCCGAGTTTTCCTTCTTTGGACTCGTTAAAATCTAACATAGAAGGGCCCGTTTTGGGATGAACCCCTCCTATCCTAAGTTCGTAGAACATTTCGGATTGGACTCATCCAGAGGATGAGCTATACCGAGCATCTGTTACCCTCCTCAAGATCGTTAAAAAACAAAATAGGTACTCATTAATCATGATGGGGACAAGGAAAGAGGTTGTGTTACATTGTAATTTACGACAGTACATAGTCCCATGAGTTGTCTTCATCCTTTGGCTCATCCAAAGAATGCTTCCAACATTAGTTCCATTAGGGGGTCAACATCATTCTCGTCATGTCAATACTTTCAAGTCATGCCATGCCCATGTTCAAGAGGATTTTTGTTCATTCATTCACTATCTGCAGTCAGTTTACCTTCCATCATGTCGGTCGTCCTTGAGTCAGTCCCACATATTACTGTTTGATTTACTTCAAACATCTATGATCGCTTTTCATGTCGATGATGGGGGATGCATCATTTCCATCCTTCGACAGATTCATCCTTGTTGACTTCAACACCTCATCCAAGGATTGAATCTAGAAACCAATCAAGTACCTTGGACTTTCATGCCTTAATGGCAGGTTACCTCGCTTTCAACATTAGTTCACATCATTGAATATTGATTGAAAGATTCCATCGATTGTTCAACCTCAGCTCATTAATTCACATTTGATGGTATGTATTGTGATACCTTTGGAATCATTAACATCAATGGTGATTTCCCTCGTGCTTGTTAACGGTATATATCATTGACCGGTAATCGAGTGGTTTCTACCATGTTTGACTCCAAGACATTTGTAATCACATGGTTAGATTCATATCATTGCGGGTTCAGCTTGAAGACCCTAGGGAAATCATATCTTACCTAGGTTGCGATGGAGATTGTTTGAGTCATATTGCACGGATCTACTTTGTAATGGAAATGGTTGTGTTATCATCTCATCATGGATCTACGATTGTGTCCAATAGCCATGATTGTGTTCATTCGGTCCCTACAACCATGGATCTGCAGTGTATTGGTTGGCATCCATGTTACGAGTCATGTGAGAATAGTATATCAAAGTCGGTTGTACTGTAGTAACTCCTTCCATCCAACAAGTCCTTGCCGTCAATCCTTACAAAGCATTTCAGCTGTCTTATTTTACCAGCTTCATGCTTTGGGGGGCATTCTGTTATAACAAAATCTTGTCATCATGAGCCATGTATTAACTCAGTGCCTTAATCCCTGAAGTTTCCTTGGATAAAACATCATTGAGCAAGTTGTTGACCTTGTCTTCCACCTTTCCTAGTGGGGTTGGCGCATCCTATTGCCTATCAAGGGGCGCCAAACCTTGGATGGTGCTTGATGCACACTAGCAGCCTACGCTAGTGGCTCTTTCTGACCTCATGCAGCCTGAGCATGACCCTTCCTGGCTCCTATTGTCTTTAGAAAGAGTGCACCAGGGTTGGTTAGAGTGGATAACAAGGGGCTTCGAGCAAATTCTCGAAGCTGGGTGACATGGATACCTATCCCTATTTGGTAGGAACAGCTGGTATTCAGTTCCTAACCTAATGGAAAGATCCCTTAGACCTCTCCCCCTAATCCTCAACCTACTCTATACTCCTATCCTTATAAATAAGACCTCTATCTCCATTGAGAAGGGAGGAAGGACTATAGCACTTACATGCTGGTGGAATTACCCTAGGTGATCCCTATTCATCTCTTGGGAGGCACACACACCCTTTGGATGCTTTGCTTGGACTATTGGAGGAATATTACAGCGTTAAGGCTTAGGTTGTAATCATCAGTGTTCTATGTATTTACCACTTATTTACAATAATATAATCTCTTTCCATAAATGTCTTTGTGTTAATGATATTTAAAGATTTCTTCCTTTACTTCTAGCTTAGATCAGTTAGTGTTTAGATGTGCTTTTACCGTTTGTTTGTCTCTATATGCTTGAGAGGGTTTTGCAGCTCTAGATCTGAAGACTATGGAGCTTGGAGCGACAAAGAGAAGAAGGATTCGTGAATCTGAAGGTAAGCAATCTATCTACTTTAATCTCTAATCGATCTAGGAAATTAGATCTTTATTCTAGATTCATTTGTTCTAGATCCACCTGGACTAGGGAGATCACCCTCACGTATGCTCAAGTAGATTATCCGTAAACAACAACCATTGCATAAATCCAAAATATATTGCCAATGTTTTTTGGAGGTTCCCATTTTATAAGGAGGTTTGGACTTTGGATACTAGATAGAACACCTTTTTATACATTTTTGCATAATAATCTACAGATTTTGTGACAACAACTGTGAGATGAGGGTTGTTTTTGGAGGTTCACATTTGCTAAGAAGGTCCAGACTTGGATAGTAGATACAACACTTTATCCACATGAATTTAGATTAGAACTCGACGCGGTTTTATAATAAACTTATGGATGTTGTGTATGTAGTTGGCTTGAATATATTAAAAATTTTCATATATTTAGGAAATTGGATGCCTTGGATTACTCTAAAACAAATGTTGCAACAACTAAAGAAAAAATGAAATTTTTAATGAATTGAAAAATATTCTATTAGTCCTTGAAGTGGAAAATCTTCAATTTTGAAGATCATTTGATGAGCTGGTGGAAGAGGTGTAACATTGAAGATCATTGGTGATGTATTCGAACATCGTAATTAACCTACAAAAAGTTGTGACAATTTACCTTATGCATAGATTTGAAGGGCATATAGACTTGGCAGGAGGCACATTGTTACACATTTGAACAAGTCCATAACTTTTCCCACATTTTCCTTCATGATCATCTGGACACTTGTTGAGATACTTTTGGAGACTTATTCCACATGTATTTCAATAGTAAACTCAGCCCTAAATTAACATAGTTTTTGCATTGTTCTATATTTTTTCCTATGAGTGAATTAATCTATTGGTTTCACTATTATTTGTTAACGCCCTCTTTTGTTGTTAATTTGTCATGGGATGTTGTTGATCTAGTTAGAGATGAAATTCTTTCAAACTTTGTTGTTGACAGTCATGCTAAGTCCTGGCCTAAAGGTTCTAACACAAAGGAAAAACATGAATTCCTTTCTAAGGATGAATCCTCCCATTTGAGCCATTCTTCTGATCTAGAGGCTCAAACCACTTACCTTTGTTATGTTTTTTCTCTAGAAAAATTCTCTATAATTGTTTGAGTCCCCCTAGCTAGTTTAATTCATTTTTGTGCTAATATTGATCTCAACATTTCATTTTCAAGTCTTGTCCCAAGATACATTAAGGAAGTACATTACTTAGGAGAAGCTTAATGTGTTCCCAAAATTACATGATGTGGATTTGGAAAAGTTGACACATGTACATGCAGATATGCAGTGGGAATCATAGGTATACAAATAGAACTGATTTAGTATGTGTTACAAATTGCATGGCATAGATATTTGAATTTGCACCTACTAATTAATCTTGTTTGTCCTTTGCTTCCTGGTTTCAACATGGTCAAAGGTTCTTTTTCATCCATCTTGTGTGTGACCAAGTGTAAATATGTATAGGCTACCATAGGAGACAATAGAGAAATAGAGAACTCTCTAGAATATTTAGAGATAGATAAACTTTTAGAAGCTTGAATAAGTCAGAAGAAGTTTCAAGAAGCATCATATTTCAAAATTATTCTATTTGGTAGCACATACAACAATTCATACTCATCCTTATGCACTTGGATGGAGGGATAATGGTTCATCTATGTAGATCACACACACACACATGCACCATGCTATTTATTTTCCATCCTAATTCTGTGGGAAAATTCACATGTGATGTGACCGATATAGACTCTTGTAGTCTATTTCTTGACTAACTTTATCTATATTTTTGGAAGGCCCAATATGATGCATTAAACAATACCTACATACTTCTTAAATATAACACCAAGTATCTTATTTGCAAAACACTTGAACAACCACATAAGGTTGATCCTAAAATTAATAAACATTATTTGACCTTTATTCATATGCATTATCCATGACCTCTTTCTTCTCCAAATTTGCAGTCTAAGCTCCATTCCATAGTTTTCAGTTTTTGTTTTTCTTTCTCATTAGTCTCAATTACCTTGAGACATCACTTGAAGAGGAAAATATAAACATTCATGAGTATATCCTATGTTACAAACTTCCCTCCTCACTCGGAAGTTCCAATTTGGTGGCATCTTCTTATTGGTTCATAGTCCATTTTGACATTAACTATCACATGAAGGTTCCCTTCAAGTTCACAATTCTTTTTGTCATAATCTTCTAGATAAATTGAGCATCCATGATTTTGTCCACACATATCATGAATCAACTTTGGACACTGAGATCCTAGGGTGAAAACATGAAGTTGGGAATTTTGGCTTGTTTTTTACAAACAAAACTGCTAAATTTTATGTTTTTCAACTTCGACCTCTTCAAACCCATATATCCTTTAGGAATTTCAACTTGAAGTAAACACAAAGGTTTTAGAGAATTGAATTAGCTTTCTACTCGTATTTTTTTAATTTTTTTTATGGACATATCGTGGGACAAAGTTGCTGCACACCAACGGCATATACTTGAAAATTTTAGGTATGGATATTGAGTGACTTGTCTGCACATCAATTTTTTGATACATGGTTATTCATTTTAGGAAAAACAATTGTAGGCTCATAATATACACACACTACACTTGTGCATGGACTAATTTTGATTTTTTTAAGACTTGGGAACTATTTTTTATTATTTATCGAAACAACATATGTACAAAAAATGGTTCCTTATTGACAGATGATTTTGTCTTCGCATTTTCTTTCAAATGTGACTCTTATCAAACAAATAAAAACTAACCCATTGAAGAGGACACTGCAAGGAACATCCTTGTGATTTTTTATATTTTTTTGCTTCGTCATTATGATATTGAATTTTCATTGTGACTGATTTTTAAGTCACTAAATTTTTTAATGATAAAGTTTAGAAAAAAAATAGAAATCCTAAATGAAATTCAAATTTTTTTATATTATGAGAAAGTAGATTGAACGATGAATATATTGGTATAAACTCTGACGTGTAATTCTCATGTTTTGTAGTGTTTCCACCTTGTTAAAGTGACACATTTCTGAATACTGCAGAAATGGTGTTGGAATTGTTGACCAGAAACTCTTGGCCGAGAAAATGTCTCGGGAAAGAAATTTAAAATATCTCGGGTGAGAGGTATTCCCGCTCTAAAATTAACCCAGAGTTAATGAAAACTCTCGGCTGAAAGTTAGTTTAAACTCTCGTCCTAGAGTGTAAAACATGTCTCGACCGAGAGTTTTGTCACATAATGCCCCGAGAATATTTTAGGGGATGAAACATTAAATGCCCATGATATTTCGATGGGATTCAACAATTGCTCGAATGAGAGTTGTATATAAAAATCTCTCTGCCGAGATAGTTTTCCAAAATATCTCAATTGAGAATCTTTTTCTATGATTTTTTCAGCTAAGAGTTCGCATTATCTATACTTTTTTTCAGTCGAGAGTTTTCATTATCTATGTTTGTTTTAGCCGAGAGTTTGCATTATCCTAGTTCACACATTTGAAGGGCATAAAAACAAAAGGACATTTCATAAGGCCACAAAGACATTTTTCTTAACAAGGTATTTTCTTTATAAGGTATTAAAACATTTTTCTTTATAAAGTATTTTCTTTATAAGAGCACAAGGACATTTTTTCTTATAAGGTAGAGCATGGTAGTTTTAGATTATTTTTATCATTCACCCATTAGGTACGGCGGGAATTTTCCCAAGGCCACCTAAGCCAGTTTTCCAACACTTAGTCATTTTCAAGACTTTCTCCAAAGTTTATCTTGAAACCCTATTTTGGAAGATCCATAACTTTTTATTTAGACATGCTTAATGAAAACTGAGATCATGGTTAGGTAGACAAATCAATACACTACATCCTGATCATATGCTACGGGCATTTACTTTAACCTATGATTTATGGCAGGCATTTTCCTGAGACTACTTAGGTAATTTTACTTTCTCTGATGCAAAACCCTGTTTTGGCAGACGTATAATTTTTTCCTCAGAAGTGATTAAGGAAAACTGAGACCATGAATAGATAGCCACTTCAACAAGCTATAGCCTAGTATCATGGTGCGGGTATTTTAGTCAAACCATGAATTATGGTGGGCATTCTCTTAGAGCAGTTTTGACTAATTTTTCCATACTTAGTAAATTTCCAAAGTTTCACAAACTTGCCATTCTTTTCCAGAATGATGTCAGATTGCAACACTGACTTAATGATAGCAACATGACACCATCATGTGTCTTTCTAGACTCATCACATATGCCACATCATCATACTTTCCATGTCATCACTTCCTTTTTCATTCCTTTGTCTTTCACTGAGTTTTGCCCTGCCATCATGTCCTTGGTTATTCCTTTGTCATTATTGAACTCCTTTGACATCAATGACAACCACATTCAACAATTTGGTAAATTTTTCCTACAAGAGTGCTTAGCATATTACTCTTGTTGGGTCAATACTATTCTTTTTTTTAGCATATAACTCTCAATTATCATATCTTTTCATGCATTGGATTTTAGGTTTTTAATGCTTTCAAGATGGGAAACTGAAGTAAACATGAAAGAAAATATGATCGCACCAAAACTGATAAAGAGACAAGGAAAGAGAGAAACCATGAAAACATGAGAAATTTAAGAGAAAAAAGAGCAATGGAAAGAAACGTGGAGGCACATGGCAGTGACGAAGAAATGAAAAATGTGAATGCACATGCCAGTGATGAAGGAATGCAAATTGTCGAGGAACATGTTGATGAAAGAAATTAAGAACATGGAGGTGATGAGGAAATGACAAATGTGGAGCAAACTATGGGTAGCGTCGATATTGAGACCATGATTGGTGAGTAAATAATTTTTTATATGTTTATAATTTACTTTATAGTACTTGAGTATATATATATTTGATTTGAAATTTCACAATCTTATAAATTTATATTTATTTTTATGCAAAGTCGACGTCCAACATACACCATACTACCACACTTACCAATTTACAGAGATTAACTGGAAGTTGCAACAATATCGTCATTGACGATAATTGTTTGGAGAATATGGATTCAAGTAAAATTGAAGAAATGGGACCTCCGATTCCTGATCATACAACTCGTTATAGAGCAAAAAAGATAGTCAAAGAATATTTTGAAGGTATTTATGTCATAGAACAAGCTCAATTGTGACATAGGTTGTTAAAGCAAAAATGTCTAAGAGATGCAATTACATTATTTGGCATTCATAGTGCCAAAGAGGCTAAATCAAATGAGATTGTATCACAAAATACGACCTCGGTCCTTGCATCACTTGCAAGAAAACGATCTCATAATTTCATGGTTGCTCGTAAAGCAATTCTAACAGGGGTTGTGGCAAAAAACACTATAACCAATCATTTGTTGACTACGACTGCAAGAAGGTTAAAAACATCAAGAAAACGTTCATGGAAGCATTAAAACCTTAGGGTTCAATTAGATGAGGATGATGAAGTTGCATGTTGGGGTGTTATCTGTAGGCAACCTTATCAAGATAGACTTCCAGATAATGTGAGGGAGAGGGTGAAATAGTTTTGGCATTTAAACTCATGTGTCTTACCAAATGAAAAGGATGTTGTGCGAGGTTGTATATCGAAAGGAAACTATGAAAATCATGCAAAACACATAACATAGATCACTCAAGTGGAAATGTTCAAAACGTTTATGGAGAGTAATGTTGATGTGATGATTTCCCTTAGTACATTTGTGAAGCTTAAACCATGGTATGTCAGGCCCATCGTTGCTCGCGACACATGTTGTTTTTGATACCATGTAGAATTTGAATTATATTATGAGACATTTCTAACTTTTGGCATGGAGTGTTGGCCAAATAACCCCCCTCCTTCGAGTGTTCGTGAATTTGTATCTATAATATTATGTGAGCGAGAGAATGATCAAGTATTCTATAAGAAACAATGCGTCGGAGGTCAAAAATGTGAGGAATGTTCTGATTTGGCCCTTTTTAATGCTAACTACCCCATTGATTCCAATGATCCTCAATTGTCAAATCGCATTCTGAAATAGAAGAGATATGTTTATGTTGATTATACTCATGTTACAGATTCAACAACAACATCAAGAAAGCTTAATTTAGTTGAAAGTGATATCTCTTTGATAGATTTTATGAATTTGTTCAGGGATCAAATATATAAATATATCAACCACTCTCACTCAACACGATGGCAGGACTTATAGTTCAAGCAATCATGAGATGTATTTACAAAAGGAACAATATTATCCATTGTCGATTTTGCTGAAAATTACATTTTCACTCCGAAAAAGGAGATACAGAGTGAGTATTATCATTCAGATCAGGTATCTATAGTTGTGCATATTATGTATAGACATGCAAAGCTTGATGTCGATGGTTTTGATAGCAATGAAAATAATCGTGAAGTGATTAAGTAGTATCATTTCTACATCAGTGATGATCGTACACATGATACATGTTTTTTCCAGCATTGTTTTGGTATGCTTTATAAAGAATTATCAAGAAGAAGGGTCACTTTTAAAGAACATGGGGTGTGGTCAGATGGTTGTGCTAGTCAGTTTAAATTGGCACGATCATTCTTATGGTTGTCTCGCCTTTATAGAAACACGGATGTTCGCCACACATGGAGATTTTTTGAAATGGGACATGGAAAAGGAGAACATGATGGTGCTGGGGCCTACATGAAACGTGCACTTAGGAGATATCAACTGAATCACTATGCTTCTCGCCTTGCAAATTCAAACTATGTTGTTAATTGGTGCAAACAAAATTTGAGCCATGAATTCAATGAAAGGATGGGTAATGTGAGAAGGTTTTTCTGGAATAGTGCAATGGGCGATGTTGACAGATCAATGTCACATAATTATACTGCAATCCTGAAAACAAGGGGCTTACACTCCATTAGGAGTAATAAAATGGCAAATATACATGTAATTGAGAAACGAAAGTACTCTTGCTTCTGTCTTGCATGTATTGATGATGTAGAGTCTTTGGATGATTGTCAAAACCAAACTAACAAATTTGTGAAACCACGAAGACACCAATAATTGACACCATTGCCCCCATTTGGAAATATCAGCGATGTAGAGCACGAAAATGAAGCGGTTGTGATTGACAAAGATTATGATCGTGTTTCTGATTTGGTTAGAGAAGGTGATGTATTTGTTGTCATTGCACCAACAGATAATACATAAAAAGTGCATTATTATTTATTGAGATGCACTAGGTCCAAAAGCACGTTGATGCAATAATTTAAAGACCCGTCAAATTATATGTATGCAGTGGATTCAATGGTTTTAATGGGACAGTTCTTTGCAGAAGTAAGGAAATGTAAAGACCATATTCTTTTTCAAGACTACGAGTTAGATGTTATATGTGCTCAATACAGTCATTTGGTCATAGCAGCCCGGTTTCAGCTGAAGGCAATGAAGAGTAGGAAAATTTCCAAGCATCGACAATGGAAATTGTCGATAGAAGATCATAATGCCATTCTTGAAAATATGCCACTGGCACATTTCATATGAATCAAGAACACATCAAGGTTGACGAATGTTTTCTTTGATTCTAGGGTGGGTGGGTGGGTGGGGGGGGGGGGGGGAATGAGCTTCCACCTTCACGTGGTTGGCCTCGTCAGTAGAGAATATATGTAATTCTTGAAACTAAGAGAATATCTTTTTAACAACAGATGCAACGATAACTCAAGTCTCATATTGAACTTGTAACTTCACCATTATATGAAAATGATCACATTAATGAATCCTTCTAAATAGGAGTCATTCATGCTAGACTCCAAGTGGGCTCCAGAAGTTTCAACATCCTAGATCACCACAATATGAACAACCCTTTAAATGAGCCCTACAAGCCAATAACTCCAATTTTCCACCCATAAAGTACCAAAATAAATGAGAATTTCTATAGTGATCAAACTTGGATCAGTAGATCCTTATTGACCATTTTTAAATGCCTTCACTAGTAACTCCTTGATTTGGACATTAGAGACGCATTCACTCTCAAGCAAACTTTATGTTAGAAAAACAGGATTGCAGAGCAATAACAATAAACAGAAATGCAAATATAATCACACACACATTACAAGAGAGACACAGATATATCGTGGTTCAACCCAACTTGGGCTATCTCCACACTGAATTTTCCAGTCCTTATTATTATTACCATCCAACAAGGTGAAGGGATACAACCTGCAGCACAGTCGCTGCACTTCCTCTTCACTTTCTCACAGTCTCTCTCCTGATCTTAGAGATCTTTACAATGCATAAAACCTAATACATCGTTCCTAGCCATATTACAATGTCTTTCTTTTATAAGGGAGATACAATGGGAAAATACCACGGGTTACCCAAAACCATGGGCCCGTAAAACAACCATCCCCCCTGGAACCCCGTGGGGTGGCGATGCCCCCCCACAACCCCCCGCTGGGGTGTGTGTACAGTCCACCTACATATCATATAATACTGGGGTACAAACACAGCTGAATAATAATAATATCTCTAAATCTTGAGATCATGCTCCACAACCAACACTTTACATATGAGCCCTTTTGTGATAGCTACATAGATTACCTCCTTTCATAAGGTTGGATGTGTTAGTGGGATAAAGTGCTTGGAAATAACATTAAGATAGACAACACTAGACTCCTTCAACATTTTTCCTTAAACTACACCATTTGGGAACTATATTGTGCCATGTTGAGGATTCATAGGAGGATCAAATCCACTTTGAAAGCATCATCATTGTAGGATATCAACCTGAATAAGTTTATTACCTACTACTAGAGGTTCATCAACCTTGGATGTTAGGAGTGTTCTCACTTCTTCTTTAGTTTCTACCTTGGTCACCAACTTATAAGCAATTTGATGTTGTTAATGGTTTATCCTCATGAACCTACCATTCCATGGCATGTATTAGAAGACATTATTTGATAGAAACTTGGTATTCACATTTCCACTACTAATTCAAATAAAAAGCTAAGGCTAACTCTCCCATGTTTACGACAAGTTGTAACTTATGCACATCCTCACCCCCACCACCTACCTTTATGGGAGTAAAATGTGTTTACACACAAACACACCCTCACTCCAAAAACTAAAAATATACATTTATATACACAACTTAATACACCGCTAATTATTGTATTTTTTAATATTTTTAATATATTATGATCTTTCGTAGATATCTATATCTCTTTCACTTTCCATTTTAATTTCAATTACAAATCATATTGAATATTTTTATGGTACCACTATAATTCATCCGTAAACAGATATTTGTGATGTACACTTTTTTTGACGAAGTGTTTCCTTTCTTTATTCTTGTAGCAATACATTTCATTTTTTAAAGTATTTTGCTTCTCCATTATAAATTTTAACTTCAAAATATTTCAAATTTATTATGTACAATTGTGTTAGGGATTATTGCTTTGAGTAATTATAAAAAAATAATTATATAATATAAATAGAAAAAGAAGGGAAAGTATAAATACCATTCAACATAGTTTTGAGGTGTGATGAAGTTATTTGTATCTGTATAGATGTTTGATTGAATTGTATGATTGTGATTTATGTGGCTTGTCCATGTTATGAAAGGTGGCAAGTGTGAAACAACAATCACATGTTAATTCTTGTGGTATAGTTAGCAGCTATCCTTCCTACTAATCACTCTAATATGGAATGGAAACTATATTGAATTATATTTTCCCTCACATAAAAACAATACAATACATCGCAATTAACACATACTTGAAAAATGTAATTGGATTAATTGTCAAATAAGACATGGTACAATTATTTGTATAAATGTTTTTGCAAGATTCAAAATTCAAAATAGTTGCATCACATATATTTTTAATTTCCAAGTTCATTTTCCATATCAATCATAATGGAGAGAAAACACTGGAAACAAAAAAAGAATTAGAAGTACCTTACCATTTAATGCATTTGGAAGACACTCATTAAATCAATCACAATGGAGAGAGAACATTGGAAACCAAAAAAAGAATTAGAAGTATCTTGCAATTTAACGCATTTTGAAGACACTCAATAAATCAACAGTATTAAGCAATCGATAACCAAAGTTAAAGCAATTAAACATTTTTTTAAACTAAGCAAGTTCATCAACAAGATATGCCACTAAGCAAGTTCATTCACTAATTGTTTCTTGCATGCCTCTCAGCATAGTAAGAGATTCTAGATGTACAACTACTTGATGGAAAACATTCACACATTTCTTAGGCAAAGAATGTTACTGAAAATTGCATTTTTTCCCATCCAACATCCAACTATATATAAAATAACAGGACGCCCATAAAGGTCTCAAATATGATTAATATGCATATCCAAATGTAAAACTGTTACACAAGGTTACAAATATGATTCACATTCATATACAAATATGATTCATATGCATATCCAGAAGGTTACACAACTGTCCACATATCAGTGGAGTAACTAACATCTGCAAAATGTAAAACTGTATCCAAAGACAAAAGTTTAAAATGCAGCAGCTAGAAGTTGCACAGATTGTCCTTCAAAAACTTTTATCTCTACCTCTGGCTCCCAGCACAAACTTGATCCTGTGAAAAGTGGTGACATCCTTCCACACCTGTTTGGCATATGTGCAGCCCAGTAACAGGTGTTCCAAAGTTTATCCCTCCAAATGACATAAAGGACAACTCCATCATATGCAGAAATTGCTTAAAACATATATGGCCTTTCATTCAACTCTTTTAAGTCCAAAGTTCTTGCCAAATCTTCAGCAGACACAACTCCTGGAAGATCCTATGATGAACATATAACCATAGCTATCTTATGAAGTTGAATAAGTGCAAAAGAGACATCATTATCATAAACTTAATAGACAAGGAAAAGATGGGCAGAACATCCAATCATGGCCAATTTAATAAATGGGCATACAAATTAGAGAAACAAGTTGTATCTGTGTAAATCTATTTGAGATGCTGATTGAAACCCACTAATATGGAAAGGATCATATATGGTGGAAAGCAACTGCAATATGACCAAACAAGGACTAGTAAACCAAGTATATTATCCCTGAGAAAAAGGTATAGCTTGATAACTTCCTAAAGGAGAAGACATTTTTTGGTCCATGTTTATGTCAACCAAGGTAAGAAATTCCTCCTTGTAACTGTGCAATTAGATGCTAATCACAATCAATGTATTTATGGTTGATGACTCAGCTTACATGTGCCACTGGAACATCTTTTCAGAGGAGCAAATTTTATAGTATTCAATTTAGCGAAGGCTCTAGCTTTTGGAAAAACTTGTGCAACCCCCCAACCATAGGCTTCCTTCTTATAATTCTTGTGCTTTAATGAAAAGACTCAAGCGTTATGGTTTAAAATTAAGTCCCCTAATTTTCCTCTCAGATACATAGGACAAGCATGAATTTTCAGTTACATTATAAATGCATGACAAAAACAAAAGTGGTATTCCAATACCTACCATAACCAAATAATTTGATCGCCAGCTTCACTGTACTCATGATACTCCATATGGTATTTCCAATCATGTACACATAAACCAATGTACCCTCTCCATACAACATTAGATCCAGATCTTCAGGTTCTAAAGCTCAAAGAAATTGTTGAGGTGTTGAATTCCCAAGCAAATCAGAAAGTCCCCGAGCAAAGCATTTAATTTGATCTGCAACTGGTGTGACAAAATGACACTGAATTAACAACTTGACATGCTGATGTTAATTCTTACTATTTACAATCAAGTCCCTGTACCCTGGACAAAGTTACATAACCTTTCGGGAATTGAGTTCTTCAATTCTATAGAAAATGTGAGTCCTAGTAGATCCTTGTCTAAAAGATCTGGAAACATTTCCAAGATTTTCTTGCAAGTTGAATACAAGTATGATCTGGATCTTGTGTATCTTCCCACGATATAGAGAGACCAGCCAATTGTTTGAAGAATGTTCCAGTTAGGGTATTTTCGATTTGGACCCTATGCATTAATTCCAAACCAATAAAACAACCGCAAAACTTGAAATAGGACAGATAACCAGGATACACTCAAGATGTTGCAAGAGGAAGGAATAAGATGATTAGATATTCGAGTAACCATACAGTTTCAAACCCAGGATGTGTTGATAAGAGAGGTAATCTCTAGAAAAGAGCACATTTGGGGATAGTTTATTTGTATTTTCCTTACATCAAACGATAGTTTTGGATCATATACAAGATTTCATCCAATGGCCTGACAGATTGCAAACTTATCGATTAATAAGGCAAGATCAAAGGGTGGAACATATTTATCTAGATTCCAACCATATTATCAAGCACAAGATGATAAAAAAACATTAAAAAATAACTAAGGACAACTTTCCAAAGGACATAAATGCTTTCAAAACTACATCTTGGACTCAAATTCACTAAGGTCAATATTTACCTAATAATTTACAGCTTGTTAAAGGATATGATTGCTTTCGAAACTACATCTTGTTCACTAAGGTCAACATTTACCTAATGCTTTTATAGATTCCATAAAACTGAAAGGGCACTATTACATGATATCTTAAACATCTTGTATCGCAATAAAGAGCAGAATTTAGTAGGTTAAATAAAAATATGATAACAAATTTCCCACTCATCAGGGTTAGGGAAGACGATCATTGGGGTAACATAAAAAAAGAGCATTTGTAGGATTAAAAATTTCTCTGCATATTAATGAAAACCACTCCTGCAAAACACCTGGACCAGAAGCTTCCTCAGTCACAAACTTTACAGAAATTCTTGTAAGACATCGACTTCTGCATAGGAAGGTGGCTCAAATGAATCCACAAGAAGATGAGATCTATGAACAACTATTTCATGTCATTCATCATGGTCTTCTTGTGGTCCTAGCAGCATAGCCATTACTAGATTCCTCTTAGACTCGAAATCAAGAAGGATGCAACATAGGGTGACTATGGAATAAGATTATTTAAAGCTAATCGTAGTGTATTTAGAATCGATAACAAATCTTCCATGTCATCTTTGGAAATCTTGGAAATAGCATGATTCCCTTCATAATGAAGAGGAATGGAGCCCAGCCAAAAGGAAAATCCTCACGTGTGGATGGCACAGGTTCAACAACGGTATTTATCACTGCCTCAACCGAAATATCAATCTTATCGAGCAGCTCCATCAATATTGTGCAAAGCCACTTATGGGATCTAATATCTACCGCCATCAAGGGATCTATTTTAGAACAACTTGCAATGTGTTCAGCTTTACTTACATTTACATGAGATGCTACAGGGCTATCAATTGCCTCCATGGCTTTGCAAAAGGTATTACAAAAGCTGTGAAATCCTGCACCTCTCAATATTGCACACATTTAACATGTTGCATCATGATAATAGGTTTATATAGCTTAATCCTGGGCAAGAGATGGCCTTTTTGCATTTGTTCCCATCCATAAATGGCTTTTAAATTAATAGATACATCAATAAACTCAATCAAAGAATATTTTTTATGGTACTCTATCACACAAAATCAATAACAAATATAAGGACTAAGACTTAATGATAGTATAACTAGGGCTAGATATTTTCTAACTAGGGCTAGGGAAAGCCAATATGTCTCCCACTATTAAGTATAGTAGAGGTCCCATATAGTTGAGCTCCCAATTTCTATCTAGACAAATGGGTTATAATTTATACCTTTTTGTCTCCTTGTTTATAAGGGGTGGATCAACTCTGATGGAACCTACATCGAGTACAAGTCGGTCATCTTTATTTCTAAGGTGCAAAACCCTTAGATTATCACCAATTGATATCCCATAATCTGGTTTAACATGTCGTATTATATTTTAGCCAAGGCACTTCCCTCAAAATAAACATATCCTCCTAAATATTCTATAGTTGCAGCAGACTAGTTTTATAAAAGATCAATATATTTTAAAAATAAAAATGTGGTTGTCTGGGAAGGCACGGAGTGGACTCAGTTGGTAAACTACAATATTTTAAAATTAAAATTTATTTTGAGAGAGCTTGCGAGAAGGTAGAATGGCTAGCATATTGTAGAAGAGGGCAACCAAAAATACTACCTCAGTCACGTCAAAAAGGAACTTCCACACTTATCTCAGCATATAAATAAACCCGTGACTGCTTTTCATTACTTCTAAAAAAACTGCTACAAGAAAACAGTGAATTGCTAACTGCTCCATCGAAAACTAAATAAATAAACCTATACCTCTGCCTTCTCTTTTATAGATTGAGATGAAAAGTGCGCACAATGAATCTGGAGCACTATTGATTTACAACTAGAGCAAATCCATCACAACCTTCGGACCGGAACACCAATGGCTCCTGGTTTTCTGTGGGCTGAAAAGTCAAAATAAAAGTTTATATATATATATATCTATATCTATATCTATATCTATATCTATATCTATATATCTATAAATATATATCTATATCTATATCTATATATCTATATATAGATATATCTATATATAGATATATCTATATCTATCTATCTATATAGATATAGATATAGATATAGATATACAAGTTTGGGGACAAAATATACCAAAATTAATTAAATATTATCAAAACGAAATATCCATACCTGCGTCCCCTGTGGAGATTGTGAAACTATAATTTCCTCAACATCTATATTTGTGCCACTAGCCTCTGTTTCTTCCCGGTCAAGAAAATACGTATCATCAAAGTTGTCATCATTCATGAATTTGGTATACTGCATAAATTTCATATAATTTATAGACATTATATTTGGAGAATAAAAACATTAGATTTCATATATTATAGCATACTTACGTACCATGCCTCTGTTTTGATTTTGTCCAGCGATGACTCGCTTATAATTGTCTCTACAGTACGCTGCATACTGCTCAAGCTCTAATCGAATCATACTTTTCAAGCGATCATCAGAATAATCATCAAATGGGCCTTCATCCATACTAGTTGAAAATGACATAGTATTTAGGCCAATTTCCACCCCTGCCAATGCAGCCCCAACACGGTCCTTTATCTCTTCCCTAACCCCTCTTGTTATTTGGGATGTCATTTCCAACTCCACTGGAAAATCAATGACTCTAGGATGTGGTTGTACTAACCGAGGCATCAGACGCTTATACTGAACATCTCGTCATGCACGGGTCGTTCATATGTATGACCTTTTCCAACACCATAGAAACTGGATCCCGTATCTGTATAGTCGGGGTCCATGTGAAACCAAAACTCTGCAATCAACATCTTCACAAAATACTGAGGAACCTCGTCATTATTTGGGAACTTCCCATATGAACACAGGAACCTCGAATAAATATGTGGTGTAATCAGTGGATCATTGAATCTTGCGATCTTTATACGCTTTTTGTCTTCAGGCCGTAAGTCAAAACATGAAAAGAGCATTTCTTTTGTGACAACTTTTTTTATTTCTTCAAACTTGTGGGGACCCATCACTGACAATCGCCTCCTACGCATCATGTCATGAAAAATATGGGTTGATGTTCCAACCCCAAGATATGTCTCAATCAAACTATTCAGATTGTGCAAAACAATCTAGAGACACTGTTGAGTACCAAAAGAGAGATTTGAACTCTCAAGTTCTGCCCGCAATCTCGAGGAATTCTCCTTCATCTTTTCCACAGTTAGCATAGCGATGCTGTCTTCCCAAGGAATCTCCTCAGGAACATCTCTAGGATGAATGTAAAGAGGATCATATCTTTCATTGCAAGCATACGGATGCACCCGATGACCTCTCCTTGTCTCAGGAGGTGGATTAGGATCAGAAGCAACAAACCCTGTAAGAAGTAAAATGCACGTGCAAGTATTAAAATCTATATATATAATTTGTCAATCAAATTATACACATTTAAATAAAATGTGTTCATTATAAATACCTGATGGAACCTCTGCATTAGCATGAACATTGTGTGAAATAGAAATAAAGTCTTCTACCCCATCATTATTGTTAGAATGTCCAGAAGCCCCTGTAGAAAACCAAAAATTGGCAATCACATGTAAGTTTACATGAAAAATCATGTAATTTTTCACGAATAAAATAGTCATGTGAAAAAAAAATTCTAGTTAGAATGTATGTAAACAATCTCTACCTGGCGATGGTGTATTTGAAGAATAAGGCACTAAGGGTGTCATCTGTGTTTGTCCACCGACCCCTGTAGACCCCTCAGGCAAACGTATGTCTGAGTGAGAGCCACCACCTGTGCACAACAATATCTTATAAATATGTGTAAAATAAGATTTATGTTTATATAGACTTGAGCATGAATTGAATAACAATTGAATTTACCTAACGATGACCTCAGGGAGTTTCGCTGCATAGTAGGCAAGTTTGCTTCACCCTGAAGCTGTGAAGTTGTGCATGATAATAATTTTCCACATATTAAAAAACATGTCAAACAAGAATTCTTGTGAGAATGTATGTAAACAATATCTACCTAGCGATGGAATCCTCTGTGTTTGTCCACCGACCCCTCAGAGAGACGCCTATCATGGTGAGAGCCACCACCTATGCATAACAAGATCTTAGAAAGATGTGTAAAAGAAGATTTATGTTTATATAGACTTGAGCGTGAATTGAATAATAATTGAATTTAACTGACGATGACCTCAGGAAGTGTCGTTGCATGGTAACCAAGTTTGCTTCAACCTGAAGCTCTGAAGCTATGCATGATAATAATTTTCCACATATTAAAAAACATGTCAAGAAAGAATTCCAGTCAGAATGTATGTAAACAATCTCTACCCGGTGATGGCGTATCTGAAGAATAAGACACTAAGTGTGTCCTCTGAGTTTGTCCACTGGCATCGGTAGACCCCTCAGACAGACGTCTGTCATGGTGAGAGCCACCATTTATGCACAACAAGATATTAGAAATATGTGTAAAAGAAGATTTATGTTTATATAGACTTGAGCATGAATTGAATAACAATTGAATTTACCTGACGATGACCTCAGGGAGTGTCGCTACATAGTAGCCAAGTTTGCTTCACCCTGAAGCTGTGAAGCTGTGCATGATAAGAATTTTCCAAAGATTAATAAACATGTCAAATTTAAATTTACCAAATTTAACATTGTGCACCTGTGCATGATGATAAATTCTCCCATTAAAAGCATGTCAAAACGTGTCAAACAAGATAAATATATTTCATATTAACAATCGAATATACCTGACTACATCACATGTATTTGTCTAGCACTGATGGTAGATGTCTTTGGACGATCCATGTGTCCTTGTTAAGACAAATGAGAAATAAACCATTTTATAAATATCTCTAGGAAATAGAAAATGCAGCAAAATATACTACAATGTAGTATCTCTATTGTTTGCAACAAATCTTCCACATTCAAGAGACAATAACAACCACAGTTGTTTAACTATTAAAACATGGAGTATTGACATTTGAAGCAAGTTGGAAACTAAAGACTTGTCCATTTTATTACTAGCTCATGCATTTCAAGATGAACAATGCTATTGACACCTATAGCAAATCTACTATGGCTATATTATTTTTCAATATAGCCTATAAATATTGTATACATAAGATCAAAGAGAATTAGTTTGATTCTATTACAAGATACTATTTGCTACATATGTGCCAGGAATTGGATCTTATGCTAGAACATGTGGCTATCAGTGTTCAATTTTCTAATGTCAATTACTTTCAAGTATTGTGACATAATTGGAAAAAACTAGGGCAATTTATTTTTGGGGGTAGACTAGTATCCTAGAGACATAGTATTTTGATTCAGAGACAATTTAGCATTTAATATATACATTTATTTTCTAAACAACTAATACTATTTTGAACATGATACTAGACTTCAACATATATAATCTATGCCATTGATGAAGCCATATTTTTTCGACTTTGAACACAACTTTTAAATGCAATTTGCAATAGGAGTATTGTTAAAAAACTGGTCAGCAAACATCCTCCTAAATCTATTGCCGCTAAGCACAATTTATCTAGAAACCGTATAAAAATAAAAGGAAATTTGTACAAGTATCAAGTACGAAGCACATGGCTATTGTTGAATAGAAGCAATAGATCAAGACAATAGGTATCATATACATTTTTAATCGTGATTGTTGTCCAAACAACACTTAGAATATAGTTTTGTAACTGTCACTACAAATGCAAAAAAATCCAATCAGAATTTTAGGTGTTTCCCAATAGCCAAATTAGGTTCTGACTTTAAACAAAATCCACATGATCAAATGCATCTCTTCCAAGATCCAAGAACAAATAGGAAACAAACAATGGTATATATTCCATCTAAAATAAGGGATACCTTTCCTCACCTCACCTTACCTTTCCTTACCTTCAATGTATGTTGATCCAAAAAAAAATTCGTCATGTTAACAAGTCCAAAAATGAACTTTTCACTTTAATGAGATTATTCATTAAAAGTGTGTTTTACTTGGAGGAAGCTATTTCATGATAGTTACAAATATCATAACCTTAACTATCATCTATTAAGAGAACATAAACACAATCTCGGGATTTCATATCAATATGTATTTGCATTAACAATCTCCCTCCTGTAATGGCATAGCCTTAATGTGAATGGTGAGGTTCAAACGAGAACCTACTGCCATCCAAACAAATATGGACATTTTTTGCAGACACTATGTGAAAAAAGACCTTGATTGCTGCTACAATCAACCTTGTACAAGTGAAAGTGTTCATTCCTCCATAAACGCACCAACATAAATACAAAATATTTCCAAATATTGGTTCTTTGATTGTTGGTCACATGAAAAGGTTTCTAAGCCAAAGATCAACATGTTTCCATAGCTTCATGGCATGGAAAGGAACACCAAGGAGGTATGTTGCTTCTTACTATATAAAAATTTATTTACTTTTGGATAATCGATCTATGGAAAACATGTTTCATTAACCAAGGTGAATGAGAAACAAAAGTGTACATGGACCTCCATGCCAACAACTGATTCTAGCTGTACAAACAAGAACATAGGTAGCTACTCTTAATTCCCTTTTTATGCTTTTGTTTATGCTTATGGGAAGT
Source organism: Larix kaempferi (assembly GCA_027924585.1). NCBI lineage: Eukaryota > Viridiplantae > Streptophyta > Pinopsida > Pinales > Pinaceae > Larix > Larix kaempferi. Next base: position 378,837 of record BSBM01001018.1, read on the forward strand.
TTAGAGGACAAGGGAATTCAAAGGATAATTTCTATTGGGACAAATTGCAAATCTATGTAGCAATGATAACTTGTAGATAAATCTTAGAACCAAAGGTGGCATTAGGGAATTATTGACAATTGCTAGATGTTTTTATCCAAATGACTCTTGTGAAAATGCAAATTAGACTCTATTCTAGGAACACGAGAACTACCATTACTCTGCATACATGAATACATATAATAATAACATTATTTTACATATAATGAGACTATGTTATAGGAACATGAGAACTACCATTACTTTGTATGCAAGATTACATACAGTAATAGCATTTTTGTGCATACAAGAAGCATATGTAAAACACAACTTTCTCTCTAAACATGATCTCCTAAACACAAGAAACGAAAAATAAATCAAGAGTTTGAAACATATGGTATTACAATTGAGCTTTGAATCTCATGAGACAAATAATGTCTTTGATAAAGAAGAAGCAACAAGGAATTCACCTAAATCAAACGCTACAATGAACATATTTAAGATCAACCGAACCAAGAAAGAGATCTAGCAAATTGACAACAAGCTATTATTGCAAATATTTTTGAACAAGCGAGCTTGCAAAAGATATTGTCATTCCTTGAATCCCAGAATGTTCATGTTTGAGGGAATTTAAGCAAAGTTGTTGCAAAAATGGTTTCCAAAGAAGCATATCAAGAGGGAATTATTTATGCAAACAATGACTCCTAACTAATTACATCCCATATCGAGCTTTCAATCTAGCAGTTACTAGCACCTAACACAACAGTAATTGAATGTTAAGGATCCAATTGCTAAACAAGGAGTATCGAAACTAGTTTGTATACCTTGTTGTATGCCTATTATTGCAAAACTAAGAAACCATGCCATTATTTCATCATAGAATACAACTATCAAGATTGCAAGGCACTCTAGCTACTTGACCACATATGGAAAATCCTAGCTCTCAACAAAAACACATGGTCACTCACCCCTACTTCAAAATTCAAGACCTAAAATCCACTTGCATAGATGCATTGTGCAATAAAGCATTTACCTATGCCATCGACCCATGTCCACATATAAAATTCATCCACGGAAGCACTTGCGACGATGCAATTGAAACTTTGTTCTAAGATGAAATATTTCAAGTACAGGTAGAGGTAAAATATTTCAATTTTTATAAATATCATTGAAATTTATGTTTCTTTCATTGCAAGCTCATATGGATTCTTAGAAAAAAACTACAACCACAACTTATCCACCAAAGCTAGAACCTAATGAAGAATTATTATTTGATAAAGATGACAAAGTATTTGAAACTAACCTAACCCAATCTACACCCTATAAGTTGATATAAGCGTCTAGTGGTAGCGTTAGGGATTCGTGAGCCTCAATTTAGACTTGGGAGTTGGACCTTACCAAATATATTGTAGTCGATAGTTGCCTTTTCCTGAGCTAGTATCTCTTTGTGCACAATAGGTAGCATGTACATTTTTAATTGTGATTGATGTCCAAACAACATTTAGAATATAGTTTTGCAACTGTCACTACAAATGAAAGAAAAGCTAATCATAATTTTAGGTGTTTCCCAATAGCCAAATTATGTTCTGACTGTAAACAAAATCCACATGATCAAATGACTTTCATCCAAGAGCCAATAGAAAATAGGAAACAACCAATGGTATATATTCCATCTAAAATAAGGGATACCTTTCCTCACCTCACCTTACCGTACCTTACCTTCAATGTATGTTGATCCAGCTTTTTTTTCGTCATGTTAACAAGTCCAAAAATGAACTTTTCACTTTAATGAGATTACTTCATTAAAAGTATGTTTTACTTGGTGGAAGCTAATTCATCATAGTTACAAATATCATAACCTTAACTATCATCTCCTAAGAGAACATAAACACAATCTCGGGATTTCATATCAATATGTATTTACATTAACTACCTCCCTCCCCTAATGGCATAGCCTTAATGTGAATGGTGAGGTTCAAACGAGAACCTACTGCCAGCCAAACAAATATGGACATTCTTTGCAGACACTATGTGAAAAAAGACCTTGATTGCTACTACAATCAACCTTGTATAAGTGAAAGTGTGCATTCTTCCATAAAGGCACCAACGTAAATACAAAATATTGCCAAATATTGGTTCTTTGATTGTTGGTCACATGAAAAGGTTTCTAATCCAAAGATCAACATGTTTCCATAGCTTCATGGAATGGAAAGGAACACAAAGGAGGTATGTTGCTTCTTACTATATAAAAATTTATTTACTCTTTGGACAATCGATCTATGGAAAAAATATTTCATTAACCAAGGTGAATGGGAAACAAAAGTGTAAATGGCCCTCCATGCCAACAACTAATTCTAGCTGTACAAACAAGAACATAGGTAGCTTCTCTTAATTCCCTGTTTGTGCTTTTGTTTATGCTTATGGGAAGTTTGGAGGAAAAGGGAATTCAAAGGATAATTGCTATCGGGACAAATTGCAAATCTATGTAGGAATGATAACTTGCAGATAAATCTTAGAACCAAAGGTGGCATTAGGGAATTATTGACAATTGCTAGATGTTTCCATCCAAATGTCTCTTGTGACAATGCAAATTAGACTCTGTTCTAGGAACACAAGAACTACCATTACTCTGCATACATGAATACATATAATAATAACATTATTGTACATATAATGACGCTCTATTCTAGGAACACGAGAACTACCATTACTTTGTATGCAAGAATACATACAGTAATAGCATTTTTTTGCATACAAGAAGCATATGTACAACACAACTTTCTCTCTAAACATGATCTCCTAACCATAGGAAACGAAAAATAAATCAAGAGTTTGAAACATATGGTATTACAATTGAGCTTTGAAGCTCATGAGACAAATAATGTCATTGATAAAGAAGAAGCAATAAGGAATTCAACCAAATCAAACGCTACAATGAACATATTTAAGATAAACCAAACCAAGCAAGAGATCTAGCAAATTGACAACAAGCTATTATTGCAAAGATTTTTAAACAAGCGAGCTTGCAAAAGGTATTGTCAATCCTTGAATCCCAGAATGTTCATGTTTGGGGGAATTTAAGAAAAGTTGTAGCAAAAATGGTTTCCAAATAATCATATCAAGAAGGCATTATATATGCAAACAATTAGGCCTAACCTAATACATGCCATATCGAGCTTTCAATCTAGTAGTTACTAGCACCTGACACAACATTAATTGAATGTTAAGGATCCAATTGCTAAACAAGGAGTATCGAAACTAGTTTATAGACCTTGTTGTATGCCTATTATTGCAAAACTAAGAAACCATGCCATTATTTCATCATAGAATACAACTATCAAGATCGCAAGGCACTCTAGCCACTTGACCACATACGGCAGATCCTAGCTCTCAACAAAAACACATGGTCACTCACCCCTACCTCAAAATCCAAGACCTAAAATTCACTTTCATAGATGCATTGTGCAATAAAGCATTTACCTATGTCATCGACCCATGTCCACATATAAAATTGATCCACAGAAACACTTGCAACAATGCAATTAAAAATTTGTTCTAAGATGAAATATTTCAAGTAAAGGTACACATAAAATATTTCAATTTTTATAAATATCATTGAAATTTATGTTTCTTTCGTTGCAAGGTCATATGGATTCTTAGAAAAAAACTACAACCCCAACTTATCCACCAAAGCTAGAACCTAATGAAGAAATATTATTTGACAAAGATGACAAAGTATTTGAAACTAACCTAACCCAATCTACACCCTATAAGTTGATATAAGCTTCTAGTGGTAGGGTTAGGAATTCTTGAGCCTGAATTCAGACTTGGGAGTTGGACCTTACCAAATATATTGTAGTCGTTACCTACCATTTTACTGAGCTAGTATATATTTGTGCACAATAGGTAGCATGTACATTTTTAATCGTGATTGATGTCCAAACAACACTTAGAATATAGTTTTGCAACTGTCACTACAAATGAAAAAAAAACCAATAAGAATTTTAGGTGTTTCCCAATAGCCAAATTACGTTCTAAGTTTAAACAAAATCCACATGATCAAATGCCTCTCATCCAAGAGCCAAGAACAAATAGGAAACAACCAATGGTATATATTCCATCTAAAATAATGGATACCTTTCCTCACCTCACCTTACCTAACCTTACCTTCAATGTATGCTGATCCAACTTTTTTTCATCATGTTAACAAGTCCAAAAATGAAATTTTCACTTTAATGAGATTACTTCATTAAAAGTATGTTTCACTTGGAGGAAGCTAATTCATGATAGTTACAAATATCATAGCCTTAACTATCATCTATTAAGAGAAAATAAACACAATCTCGGGATTTCATATTAATATGTATTTACATTAACTACCTCCCTCCCCTAATGGCATAGCCTTAATGTGAATGGTGAGGTTCAAACGAGAACCTACTGCTAGCCAAACAAATATGGACATTCTTTGCAGACACTATGTGAAAAAGACCTTGATTGCTGCTACAATCAACCTTGTATAAATGAAAGTGTGCGTTCTTCCATAAAGGCACCAACGTAAATACAAAAATTTCCAAATATTGGTTCTTTGATTGTTTGTCACATGAAAAGGTTTCTAAGCCAAAGATCAACATGTTTCCACAGCTTCATGTCATGGAAAGGAACACAAAGGAGGTATGTTGCTTCTTACTATATAAAAATTTATTTACTTTTTCGACAATCGATCTATGGAAAACATGTTTCATTAACCAAGGTGAATGGGAAAGGAAAGTGTAAATGGCCCTCCATGCCAACAATTGATTCTAGCTGTACAAACAAGAACATAGGTAGATTCTCTTAACTCTCTGTTTATGCTTTTGTGTATGCTTATGGGAAGTTTAGAGGACAAGGGAATTCAAAGGATAATTGCTATCGGGACAAATTGCAAATCTATGTAGCAATGATAACTTGCAAATAAATCTTAGAACCAAAGGTGGCATTAGGGAATTAGTGACAATTGCTAGATGTTTCCATCCAAATGTCTCTTGTGACAATACAAATTAGACTCTGTTCTAGGAACACGAGAACTACCTTTACTATGCATACATGAATTCATATAATAATAACATTATTGTACATATAATGAGACTATGTTCTATGAACACGAGAACTACCATTACTTTGAATGCAAGAATACGTACAGTAATATCATTTTTGTGCATACAAGAAGCATATGTACAACACAACTTTCTCTCTAAACATGATCTCCTAACCACAAGAAATGAAAAATAAATCAAGAGTTTGAAACATATGGTATTACAATTGAGCTTTGAATCTCATGAGACAAATAATGTCTTTGATAAAGAAGAAGAAACAAGGAATTCAACTAAATCAAACGCTACAATGAACATATTTAAGTTAAACCAAACCAAGCAAGAGATCTAGCAAATTGACAACAATTATTATTGCAAATATTTTTGAACAAGCGAGCTTGCAAAAGGTATTGTCATTCCTTGAATCCCAGAATGTTTATGTTTGAGGGAATTTAAGCAAATTTGTTGCAAAAATGGTTTCCAAAGAAGCATATCAAGAGGGCATCATATATGCAAACAATGAGGCCTAACCTATTACATGCCATATCGATCTTTCAATCTAGCACTTACTAGCACCTGACACAACATTAATTGAATGTTAAGGATCCGATTGCTAAACAAGGAGTATCGAAACTAGTTTATAGACCTTGTTGTATGCCTATTATTTCAAAACTAAGAAACCATGCCATTATTTCTTCATAGAATACAACTATCAAGATCGCAAGGCACTCTAGCCACTTGACCACATATGGCAGATCCTAGCTCTCAACAAAAACACACAGTCACTCACCCCTACCTCAAAATCCAAGACATAAATTCCACTTGCATAGATTCATTGTGCAATAAAGCATTTACCTTATTCATCGACCCATGTCCACATATAAAATTGATCCACAGAAACAATTGCGACGATGCAATTGAAACTTTGTTCTAAGATGAAATATTTCAAGTACAGGTACAGGTAAAATATTTCAATTTTTATAAAAATATCATTGAAATTTATGTTTCTTTCATTGCAAGCTCATATGGATTCTTAGAAAAAAAACTACAACCCCAACTTATCCAACAAAGCTAAACCCTAATGAAGAATTATCATTTGACAAAGATGACAAAGTATTTGAAACTAACCTAACCCAATCTACACCCTCTAAGTTGATATAAGCTTCTAGTGGTAGGGTTAGGGATTCTTGAGCCTGAATTAAAACTTGGGAGTTGGACCTTACCAAATATATTGTATTCGATACCTACCATTTTCCTGAGCTAGTATCTCTTTGTGCACAATGTTATAATTCTGAAAGACACTCTGTGTTATAAATAGTCTCATCTATAGCTATTTTTTATATAAATTCCTAAACTATTACAAAATTCTAAGCAATGATTTTTTTAGTGTGAGGAATAAAATTTTTCATCTTGTGAAAATCATGTGAAATTACACACCTTCTTCATTCATTTTATGTGATTTGGTTACACACCTATGCAAAGAAGTGGTTCAAATTGGCGGTCCTCTTCGCGTGGCCGTTCCCTTCGTCTTCCCTTCGTTACCGTGTTCATTCCCTTCGTCTTCCCTTCATTTTCATGGTCGTTCCATTCCCTTCGTTTCCATGGCCGTTGGTGTTTCAGTGTCCTATGGGTTTGAAGTACAGACAACAACCAGCGTCGAACAATGACACAGTGACTGGCAAGGGATTTGAACAATGACACAGTGACTGGAGGGGGAGTTGAACAATGACACAGCAACTCGCGGGGGAGTTGAACAATGACATAGCGATTGGCAGGGGAGTTGAATAATGACAAAGCGATTGGCGGGGGAGTTGAAAAATGACATAGTGACTGGTGGGGGAATGGTTTGCATTTATATAGTTAAAAATTTCTCGGATGAGAATTTAAAAGGAATCTAAACTCTTGGCCGATAAACTTATCCGAGAGTTTAATATAAAAAATATGGTTATACTCTCAGATGAGAAAGTTAAATATTGTTGGGCGAACAATTATCTAACTATGGAAGAACTCTCGGATGAGAGATGTTTAACCGTGGTTAATGTCTTGTCCGATAAATATTACAACTCTTGACCAAGAAAATATGTTGACTTTTTTCTCAGCCGAGAAACTGGATATTATAACAAAAAAAATCCAATTGTCACGAAATTGTTTCCCAACTTCATGTTTTCACCACCTAATCAATTCTCTGACATATATTGTTCCAAATTTTCATCGTCTTCTTGTTGTAGATCAATTTTTTGACATGAAGACTTTCCAGACTTGTTAGAGACCTACAATTTCCTGCCATGTTTCTAAGCAAGGTCAGATTTCACATCAAGCTCCTTGGATATCTTAGCACCAAATGCAACAACAATGATTTTCCGTATTTCCTAAGATCATTGGAGGTTTATTATTTTGTTGTTGGGAGGAATGATAGGGATTATAGTGCTTAACATATGATAAGGATGCACGGAATTAAAATAAAATTATCTAGAAATTACTCTTTCAATGTTGAGTTTATAGTTTCTTGTTTTTTGCTTGCTATTGACAATAATGATGGAGGAATGGCTCAATGAATTGGCTTCACACTTCCTTGCTTGTTGAGGGAAATCCCACTATCATCAATAGAGGTAGGTATTAGGACAACCAACCAATGCACCGTGTTGATTTGAAATATTAAGCATGGAACTTTATTAAGATGTTATCCATCATTTAACATACATTATTCATTTACGTTCTACAAATGTGGATGACTAGACATTTACAATCTTCAACCCAACACTTAACTTGTTTGCCAATTTTATGGCAAATTGAACAACATACTCTTTCTTTGCTCATTTACAAGATATATGTGTTCAAGTACACTTATAAAAAAACTACTTCACTTCATCACTATCATTATAATCTAGAATACAAATGTATATGATCATTGGTTTAGAGTGTATGGTTTTCGATAACTTAGCTATGCATAAGGCTTGGCATTTAAATGGTTATATATCTGATGTTGGATACATGTATTGTAAGTAGATAGTCTAATGCTTAGTTTAAAGACATACAAATAAAGTTAGGGTATATAAAATGTCACACATAATGCAAAAGCAAGGAAATCATTAGAGTGATCAAGTAATCGAAGGAAATATGTAGTGACTAAAAAGATTGCATTGGTTGATTAAAAGTATGTTTGGAACAATCAAAGGGAACATTCTAGGAGTATGATTACTCAAACAATTAATTAAATTGAGTATACAGAAAACACCATATTAGATGTATACAAGCATAGTTATAAAAAAACCACTTCTCCTCATCACTATCATTATAATCTAGAATATAGATGTATATGATCATTGGTTTATAGTGTGTGGTTGTAGGTAACGTAGCTATGCATAAGGATTGGGTATTGATCTTGCAATCCCCAACCTTTGCGTAAGTTTGATTAAAACCTTATTGATCCTTACTCCCAAATAATACTTTATAAGAGCCTCTTGATATACATTGTCAAAATAAAGAGTTATACCATATTATGATACAGTTCCACTTATCTTACTTTATTGGATCCAATTCTATTTCATTGGTGCTTTTCAAATTGATAAACATAAATTTAATGATCAACAATGGTGATTTTCTTATAATCTCTATCACTTCTTCTACAATCCTAATGTCTTGATGGTGACCATGGAATAGTACTACATTTCCTTTTCTTGAAAATCATGGATAAATATGTGTATATAGATTTTTTTAAAACCAAAGGTGCTTGAATAATTTATCCAATTTGACCATGTGCACAAATCTCCGATGCATAATAGTTGTAAGCAATCCTTATAAGAGATCCCAATAATAGTTGTAAACATTCCTAGTTCTCAAAGTCCCAATAATTGATGTAAGTAATCTTGGTCAGCAAAATCCCAATAAGACACATAATCAATCCTTCTCATCAAATACTACATGAATCAATCTTTAAATGTTAATTATAATTGTAACAGAACAATTCCCTGAGGGAAAACAACCCCAATATGCTATTGGTTGATTACTACAAATATAGAAACCTTTAAATCTTTGTGAATCTTGCATAATGGGAAATCACATACACAAGTTTTTTTTTTGTGTGTGTACTAAGAAGATGTTTCATATATTCCCTCTACAATTTTGTTATGTAGAATTTCCCTCCATATTCATAATCTCATATTAAAGGATACAAATATTCCACTTGTCTTGAACTAATCTAGATCATTCTCCAAGAGTAAAAACTTAGTAGCCATATCAATACTTCTAGGTCATAATTTAGGATTGCTAGTTTGCAACATATTGTCTTTGGGAGCATGGACCAAGATGGGATTGTGCCTTAAATAAGAAACCAAGCATATTGGAGGGATAGAGAATGCAAATTTTTTCTCATAAAGTAGGAGAAAAAAGATTATGGTAATTCCACATTAACATTCACTTGGAAGGTCCAAATTATATGAGATAACTAGTGATATCTTCTCAAACTCAAAATTAGATCTACAATTATATTCTTGTGGTTTCCTAAAGATGTTTCGTCACAACCCTTATGACACTCGCTAACTATTTATCTCATTTGATGGAGCGTTATAGGACATACAATCAAACAAGTATTTGTTATATCTATCTCCATCGAGTGAGGTAAGTTCAAGTAGAATATGTTGATGTATATGTAACTTTGGAATGTATTTCACATATATGTATATTGTATTCCTATAGAGATGTTATTATTCCTCTATACGGAAGTGTCGTCATTTATATTGTAAGTATCGTAACTTGTACTTGATGGGTTATTAGACCACCTTGTTGGGGTCGGCCCTGTATAAGTCATGTGGGTCAAAGGGTTATTAGACCACCCTATTGGGGGTCGGCCATGTGGGTCAAAGGGTTATTAGACCACCCTAGTGGGGGTTGGCCCAGTCAGCATTATGTTAAATGGTTAAGTTGAGGCCGAACTAGTTGAGTAAATGTCAAGTCAAGTTATTGTATAAATAGAGAGAGTGTCTCTCTCATTTTAAACATTCTATTCTCTCACTCACACTTGGGAGAGTGGCGCACTTGTGGAGGAGGAGGCTCTGCTGCTAGGAGAAGACTATCTCTTGTATTCTGGTTGTATCATTTCTCTATCTATCTCTGAGGAAGTTATTGGGGTTCTTCACCTTTATGGTTTTCCCCAAGTAAAATCTGTGTCTCTTGTGTGCTTGCATTATTATGTCCATGATTGATATGCTGTAGATATGTTGTACATGTTGTTATCTCAGTTAAGATCCTAGATCAGATTGAAGTAAATTCTGAAAATTTAACATGGTATTAGAGCTAGCCTGAAAGAAGGCATGATATGGCATGTATGACACTTGTTGCACTTACGATGCTAGGGCTTGATATAGCAAAAACCAATCATCGTAGTACTTTCGCTATAAATCCATTTTGGCGAAGTTTTCAGATCTAAAACTTTTAAAGGTCTAAGATTCAATCCCCATGTACCTTGTGTCCAACGGAAAACCTCTAATTCGTTTTACTTTGTGATTTATGATCTGTACAATATAGGGTTTCTGCCTCTTCCAGATCTGAGTCAAAATCAGGTGATTTTGGGAAAAAGGAAATAACTTGGGCTAGGAATCTCCAAATGAAATTTCATAAAAAGTGATAGGTATTACATAGAATGTACTATCTCAGAAAAAAAATTCAGCGGCCGAAGTTGAACCCGTGACACGTGGCACGCCGTACAAGTCCTCTCTCCTGTATTATCCCATAAACAGGTCACGTTGCGACACTTGGCATAATGCTCTCTTAGAGAATCCAATTGAATTCAGACCTATCGGGATGAAAAGATAACAAGTTAGGATATATCAGAAAAACGTTTCAGAGGCAGGAATTGAACCAGAGACATGTGGCAAGCCGTACAAGTTCGCTCTCCTGTATTATCCCATAAACAGGTCACGTTGCGACACTTGGCATAACTCTCTCTCAGAGCATCCAATTGAGGTCAGACCTGTCAAGATGGAAATATAACAGTTCAGGCTATCTCAAGAAAATTGTTCAGACCCTGGGGATCGAAAAGTTTGGAGTTACACCAGAAACAATCAAGTACATATTTTTGTCAAAACATAATTATTTTTTAGTACCTTCATTCATGGCTTCCGGAATTTAGGGCTTCAGAGAAAGTTGGAATTTCTCTAATCGGAGACCAAGGATGGATGCTACTCATCAAAATAGAAATTTAGAGACCAAGATCATATTTTTTGGTTGGGAAGAAGGCCGGGCTTGATCAAAACCCAGTTCGGGACTTTGATCAGAAAGATGGAAAATTAGGGCTTCTGCAAAACTTGGAATTTTGGAAATCCGTGATGACGGCTGGAAGCTCCTCAGAAAAATCGAAGCTTAGAGATTTGAATCAAATCTTTTGGTTGGGTGAAGCTCTGGGAAACTCAAACCCTAATTCAGGGTCCTCCTAGTGAATCCAAAAATCTAAAAGGCAATTTCGAGGGGTGAAACTTTGCAGTTTTCAAATTCTGAATATACCAACTTGATCAACTCATCAAGGCGCATATTTCTATCCTTTCAGAAGTTTGAAATTCAAATTTTGAATTTTTGGGGTTTCCTTGACAAACCTTAATCTAGCTCCAGGTCCAGTTCATGCAAATCAAGTGGATTGGGTTAATCCTAGAAGAAGATGGATTGGTCACCTGCATAAGTGAAGAAGTTCCTGTCTCAGAGGGAGATGAGGCTAAGGCCTTACATAAGAAGATTACAAGAAATCTTGATAGGTATGGCTTACAGGTATGTTTCATGGTTAATTTTATCATATGTTTGTCTTCATATCATTACAGTACAATCTTGATTAATTACTAGACTTGTCGTATCACCTTAATAGAAGATATTCATTGATTAAGGTTTTGACACTTATGAATGTACTAATGCATTGTGATGTTGTATGAGGTTTATGTTGTTCGCTAACATAAAAGGTACACCAAGAAAGACAAATCATGTTCTACTTCAAGAACATATGATCATGGTGACATGAAGACAAAGATTCATCCATTGTCATGGATCACATAGAAGATCTACTTTCGAGGTATGTATAACTTGGTCTTACAATGGTTAACCTATGAGACATGCAGGTTACTAGCACAAGTCACTGAAGAGAACCAGAAGACATTATGCGGGTATGTTATACATAACTAGCTAGCATGCTAATCCGGGTATGTTTTTCCTATATCAAGCTAGAATCCTACCTTGTGTTAGGATCTTATACTGTTGTGTTGTTGATAATGATTATTTATGAAGTCATAGGTTTGAATAGTCATGGCTGTATGCATATTATGTTTCTTACCATAATTGATGATATGACTAACGAGAAGAATCATGAAGGTATAGGTTTGATTAATCACGGGTTTATGCATTAATGATTTAACTAATGAGAAGAGTCCTATGATCAAATAAGAATATGCATGAGTAAAAGAAGACTTCCCTGAAACCTTGAATACTAATGTTTATTATCTGTGAATGATCATGACTATACATGTTTAAGATTATTGTGTTTTGATAGTATTAATATTATACTAATAAATGTGTGATTATGTATGAGACCTCAAGGATAACACAATGATGATACTAATAAGCATGCATAGTGATTAAGGATGGATGTAAGTTCGAGGACAGGTAATCTAGGAAGCAAAGATCGAGAGGGAGCACACTCCAGTAGTTTATGCAAGGATGCAGATATTCAGAGGGAGTTGACCATCTTTCTACATTCCACAATAGAAAGGTGTAGAAGAAGCTACTTCAGCAGCTCCTGCAAAGAAGCAAAGATTCAGAGGGAGTCCACCCAACAACCAAACAAAGATAAGTATTTTTAATTATCATTTCTTGCATATTTGTTTGTTTAAATAAAATTGTTCAATGATGTATATGCTCATGTTCCTAGACTTAGGATATGTATTGTGCATATTAGAATGATTGCATTAATGAACAGTATACTACTAATATGCATGTGATGGGTAAGTAGCCTATGGCACTGTACAACATTCCAGTGCTACTTATCTAGAATGAAACCTCTTTGATGACATGTTGGTAGTAGTGCAAACTCTTAAAAATGTTCTGGTAGAGACTGGAAGGCATCTAGAAAGTTGTGGAACATGGATAAATGTCGTATTGAAGCATTGGCTAAGATAATTGCATGACTGTATGACATATTTCTTTATGTAAGAATTTGTCTAAAAATTATGAGATGTTTCTAATCATGCAATTTAACTTGTTTTGTAGAAAAGATCGTATATCTTCACCTACAAAAGAAGGACTACAACATTTGTTCAAACAACAAAATTATCTATTGAAGATATTGAAGTTCCCAGGATACGGGAAGAATGCCATGATCCGTCGATCATGAAGAATGATGTTTGAGATGCGGTCCCAAGAGCTGAAGGGAAGTCTGTTGTGACTTCCAAATGGAACTATCAGAACAAGCATGCTGCAGATGGCAGCATAGAGAAATATAAAAGTGATGAAATAGAAGATACACCAGATGGATTTCAAGATAGCCTTCTTGAATGGTGTAGTCATATATGTGTGCAGAACTTGGTAGGATAGAAAGCTTTCTATCCAGTTTGGGCTTTACCAAGAGTAAAGCGGATTCCAACCTTTACTACAAGGTTGAGGAAGGCAATCCAGTGATACTACTTTTGTATGCGGATAACCTGTTTGTTACAGGTGAAGATAGATTGATTGCCGACGCGTAGTGGAAGCTTGTTGCCGAGTTCGAGATGAAGAACTTGGGGATGATGCACTATTTGTTTTTGGCATGGAGGTGTGGCAGAGTGTAGATGGAATCTTCCTTGGAAAATGGAAGTATGCAGTAGAGATCTTGAAGAGGTTCGGGATGATGGATTGCAAGGCCATGGCCACACCTATGGCATCAAATCTGAAGCTTTTTTGTGATGCTTCATCTGAGCCGATTGATGTCTCTATGTATCGTCAGATGATTGGGTCCTTGATGTACTTGACGAACACGAGACCAGATATTTGCTTTGAGGTGAACACATTGAGCCAGTTCCTGACGGATCCGAGGAGTGTTCACCTAGTTGCTGTAAAGCATGTTCTGAGGTACTTGAAGGGTACATTGGATTATGGGCTCAAGTGTGAAGTGAATCAAAAGTTTAACTTGTGTTAAATTTTCAGAATTTACTTCAATCTGATCTAGGATCTTAACTGAGAGAACAACATGTATAGCAAATCTACAACATATCATTCATGGACACAATAATGCAAGCACAGAAGAGACACAGAGTTTACTTGGGGAAAACCATAAAGGTGAAAAACCCCAATAACTTCCTCAGAGATAGATAGAGCAATGATACAACCAGAATACAAGAGATAGTCTTCTCCTAGCAGTAGAGCCTCCTCCTCCACAAGTGTGCCACTCTCCACAGTGTGAGTGAGAGAAATAGAATGTGTAAAATGAGAGAGACACACTCTCTATTTATACACTAACTTGACTTGACCTTTACTCAACTAGGTCGGCCTTAACTTAACCACTTAACATAATGTTGACTAGGCCGACTCCCACTAGGGTGGTCTAATAACCCTTTGACCCACATGACTTATACAGGGCCAAGCCCAACAAGGTGGTCTAACAACCCATCAAGTATAAGTTACGACACTTACAATATTAATGACGACACTTCCGTATAGAGGAATAATAACATCTCTATAGCAATACAACCACTTCCGTATAGAGGAATAATAACATCTCTATAGGAATACAATATACATATATGTGAAATACATCCGAAGTTACATATACATCAACACTCCCTCTTAACTAGGAAGGTATTCCTCGACATAGGTCTTCTAGCACAAGTCATCTTCTCTGGATCATCGCCACTGGATAATCGTCATCGAGTCATCATCATCGTCACTGCTACTGCTATCTCAATCAATCTCCGAATATACTTGTCATAGGAAGTTCTACAGAGCCAGTCCTTTTTCATACTGGATGTAGGCCCACCACCTGCAGGTCTTCGTCATCACTGGCCATACTGTGGAATCCTCAGGACTTATTACATGCATCACAAAACCTGGTTGTAGCATCCCAGGCTATTACGAGCACACAACTCTACCTATTGGATCTCCCATGAGCACATTACATGTGACCCATCACAAAACCTGGATGAAGCATCCCAGGTTGTTACGAGCACACAACTCTACCTGCCAGATCTCCCAGGAGCACATTACATGTGATCTCACCACAAAACCTGGCTGAAGCATCCCAGGCTGTTACGAGCACACATCTTTACCTGTCGGATCTCCCGGGAGCACATTACATGTGGTCCACCACAAAACCTGGCTGAAGCATCTGAGGCCTTTTTCATCATGTCCAGATCTCCCAGGAGCAAATTACATGTGGTCATGGAAAAACCTGGCTGAAGCATCTGAGGCCTTTTTCATCCCGTCCAGATCTCCCAAGAGCAAATTACATGCCATAGGACAAAACCTCGCAAGAGAATATCAGGATGTTACGGGTACACAACTCTGACCTGAATATCTCCCAGGGCACAAATTACATGTCCTCCTAGAGCAATGTCTCGAAAGAGCATCCCAGGCTGTTACGGGTACACAACTCCGACCTATAGGATCTCCCAGACATGCTCATCTGCACAACCTGATCCACAGACACAAATTATCATCCTGATACTCACCATACATCATCCTGATGTACATATGATATTCCTGATCATCATCACTACAACATCCTGCTGCATGTCATCTGGTGAAGCTCATCATCCACGATCATCCTGATCATACAATGCATTCACCTGATGCATACCAAGTATCTACCTGATACATATCATCATACATGATCTCAGTATCCACCTGATACATATACAGATACATGGTCCAAGCATCCAACATGATGCATATACAAAATACATACAAATAATCCAACTGATCATATCCAGCATCCAACATGATGCATACATACATAAATGATTCAAGTGATCATATCCAACATCCAACATGATGCATATATATATAAATGATCCAACTAATCATAACAAGCATCCAACATGATGCATATATACATATACAGAGTAGTAACTGGAGCATCATCCTGATGCTCATCATCCATGATCCTCCTGATCATCATAGCATCGTCCTCTTCAGATCATCTCATCGTCCACGAAGCACGGCCTAGATGCACATCATCCAGCACTTACACCACCAACATGGGAGAACACATCTACCACCATTCGGGAAAGGCTCCAACCCTTACCTTTTCACCATGGGAGAACACATCTACCACCATGTGAAAAATGGCTCATCAATTACATCACGACCAAGGGAGAACATATCAACCATGTTAGAAAAGCTCATGTGCATCTGCATCTTCCGAACTCATCACTTCCCTTTGGAAGGAACCTTGATCTGAAGTGCACCAAGCCTCTCTCTAAAGTACTCAAACTGCACTCTGGCCAACAGCTTGGTCAATACATCTGCAACCTGCTCATCCATCGCAACATACTCTTCTTTGGCTGTACTCAGTGCTACGCAGGACTGCTTCCTACTAAACCAAGAGATCACACCTGATCCCATACTGAGGCAACACCCATAAGTGCTCTTCCTATCTGCAGCACTACCTGCCCAATCTGAATCAACATAACCCTGCAGGTTAAACTTTTGATTCGCATCATACTTGAGCCCATAATCAACCGTCCCCTTCAGGTACCTCAGAATATGCTTTACAGCAACTAGGTGAACATCTCTCAGATCCGTCAGGAACTGGCTTAATGTGTTCACCGCAAAGCAAATATCTGGTCTCGTGTTCGTTAGGTACATAGAGGACCCAATCATCTGACAATACATCGTGACATCAATCGGATTAGATGAAGCATCACACAGAAGCTTCAAGTTCGATGCCATAGCCTCGCAGTCCATCATACTGAACCTCTTTAGGATCTCTACTGCATACTCCCCTTGTCCAAGGAAGATTCCATCTGCACTCTGCCACACCTCCATACCAAGAAAGTAGTGCATCATACCCAAGTTCTTCATCTCTAACTCGGAAGCAAGCTTCCGCTGCGTGTCGGCAATCAATCTATCCTCACCTATAACAAACAGGTCATCCACATACAAAAGTAGTATCACTGGATTTCCTTCCTCAACCTTGTAGTAAAGGTTGGAATCTTCTTTACTCTTGGTAAAGCCCAAACTGGATATAAAGATGTCTAGCCTACCATACCAAGTTTTGCACATATATGACTCCCTGTCATGTGTCTCAGAACCAAGTGGCTTCTCCACATACACTTCTTCTTCAACTACACCATTCAAGAAGGCTATCTTGAAATCCATCTGGTGTATCTTCCACTTCATCACTACAGCCAAAGCAAGTATTGATCTAATGGAAGTGTATCTAGCTACAAGAGCAAAAGTCTCTATGCTACCACCTGCAGCATGCTTTGATCTTGTAGATTCTCTTGGAAGTCACTACAGACTACCCTTTTTGGGACTACATCCCAAACATCTTCATGATCGACTGATACTCCTCGATCATGGCATTCTTCCCAGATCCTGGGAACTTCAATATCTTCAATAGATAATTTTGTTGCTGAACAAATGTTGTAGTTCTTCTTTTATAGGTGATGGTGTACGATCTTTCCTACACAACAAGTTAAATTGAATGATTAGAAAACATCTCATAGTTTTTAGAACAAATTCTTACACATAAATAAATATGTCATACAGTCATGCAATTATCTTAGCCAATACAACATTTATCCATATTCCGTGACTTTCTAGATGCCTTCCAATCTCTACCAGAACATTGTTAAGAGTGTACACAACTCCTAACATGTCAGCAAAGAGGTTTCATTCTAGATAAGTAGAAATGGAATGTTGTACAGTTCCATAGGCCACTTACCCATGTATATTAGTAGTATACTGTTCATCAATGCAACTATTCTAATATGCATAATACATAACCTAATTCTTAGGAACATAAGCATATACATCATTGAATAACATTATGTAAGAAATGACAATTCAAATACTTATCTTTGTTTGGTTGCTGGGTGGACTCCCTCTGAATATTTGCAACTCCATTCTGATGTGGATTGCGAGAAGTGGTCAACTCCCTCTGAATATCTACATCCTTGCAGAAACTACTGAAGTGTGCTCCTTTGCTTTCTTGCAGGAACAACTGGAGTGTGCTCCCTCTTGAACTTTGCTTCCTGGATTACGTGTCCTTCAACTTACGTCCATCCTGAATCACTATGCATGCTTATTAGTATCATCATTGTGTTATCGTTGAGGTCTCATACATAACCACACATTTATTAGTATAATCTTAATACTATCAAAACACAATAATCTCAATCATGTATAGTCAGGATCATTTCAAACATAGATAATAAACATTAGTATTCAAGGTTTCATGGAAGTCTTCTTTTACTCATACATATTCTTATTTGATCATAGGACTCTTCTGGTTAGTTGAATCATCAATCAAGATAAAAGATATAATATGCATAAAACCCATGATTACTCAAACCTATACCTTCATGATTCTTCTGGTTAGTCATATCATTAATTATGGTAAGAAACATAATATGCATACAACCATGATTATTCAAACCTATGACTTCATGAATAATAATTATCAACAACGAAACTGTATAAGATCCTAACACAAGGTAGGATTCTAGCTTGATATAGGAAAAACATACCTGGATTAGCATGGTAGCTAGTTATGTCTAACATACCCGCATAATGTCTACTGGTTCTCTTCAGTGACTTGTGCTAGTAACCTGCATGTCTCATAAGTTAACCATTGTAGAACCAAGTTATACATACCTCGTAAGTAGATATTCTATGTGATCCATGACAATGGATGAATCTTTGTCTTCATGTCACCATGATCATATGTTCTTGAAGTAGAACATGATTTGTCTTTCTTGGTGTACTGTTTATGTTAGTGAACAACATAAACCTCATACAACATCACAATGCATTAGTACATTCATAAGTGTCAAAACCTTAATCAATGAGTATCTTCTATTAAGGTGATACGACAAGTCTAGTAATTAATCAAGATTGTACTGTAATGATATGAAGACAAACATATGATAAAATTAACCATGAAACATACCTGTAAGCCATACCTGTCAAGATTGCTTGTAATGTTCTTATGGAAGGCCTTAGCCTCATCTCCCTCTGAAACAGGAACTTCTTCACTTATGAAGGTGACCAATCCATCCTCTTCTAGGATTAACCCAATCCACTTGATTTGCAGGAACTGGATTTGGAGCTCTAATAGGGTTTGTCAGAGAAACCCCAAAAATTCAAACTTTGAATTTCAAACTTTCGAAAGGATAGAAATATGTACCTTGATGAGCTGATCAAGCTGGTATATTTAGAATTTGAAAACTGCAAAGTTTCACTCCTCAATTTTTCCTTTGAAACTTTTGGATTCACTCAACGTGACCCCGAACTGGGGTTTCATGAAGCCCACTCTTCTGCCCAATCAAAATCTTTGATCCAAAGCTCTAAGCTTCTATTTTTATGAGGAGCTTTTAGCCGTGGTCACAGATTTCAAAAATTCCCATTTTTGCAGAAGCCCAAATTTTCCACTTTTCTGATCAAAGTCCCGAACTAGGGTTTGATCAAGCCCGGCCTTCTGCCCAACCAAAAATTATGATCTTGGTCTCTAAATTTTGATTTTGATGAGTATCATTCAGCCGTGGTCTCCGATTACAAAAATTCCAACTTTCTCCGAAGCCCTAAATTCCGGAAGCCATGAATGAAGGTGCTCAAAAATAATTCTGTTTTGACAGAAATATGTACCTGATTGTTTCTAGTGTAACTCTGAACTTTTCAATCCACAAGGTCTGAAAATTGTTTCTTAGATAGCCTGACCTATTATCTTTCCATCCCAATAGGTCTGACCTCAATTGGATTCTCTAAGAGAGCGTTATGCCAAGTGTCACAACGTGACCTGTTTATGGGATAATATAGGAGAGCAAACTTGTACGGCATGCCACGTGTCCCTAGTTCAACTTCGATATCTGAACACTTTTCCTGAGATAGCCCAACCTATTATATTTCCATATCAATAGGTCTGACCTCAATTGGATTCTCTGAGAGAGAGTTATGCCAAGTTTCGTAACGTGACCTGTTTATGGGATAATACAGGAGAGCGAACTTGTACGGCATGCCGCATGTCACTGGTTCAACTTCGGCGTCTGAAATATTTTCTTGAGATAGTACAGTCTATGCACTACCTGTCACTTTTTATGAAATTTCATTTGGAGCTTCCTATCCCAAGTTATGACCTTTTTCCCAAGGTCACCTGATTTTGACTCAGATCTGGAAGAGGCAGAAACCCTATATTGTACAGATCATAGATCACAACGTACAACGAATTAGAGGTTGTCCTTTAGAAACAAGGTACATGGAGATATGATATTCGACCTGTAAAAGTTTCAGATCCAAACACTTCGCCAAATTGGATTTATAGCGAAAGTGCTACGATGACTGGTTTTTGCTATATCAAGCCCTAGCATCGTAAGTGCAACAAGTGTCATACATGCCATATCATGCCTTCTTTCAGGCTAGCTCTGATACCATGTTAAATTTTCAGAATTTACTTCAATCTGATCTAGGATCTTAACTGAGAGAACAACATGTACAACAAATCTATAGCATATCATTCATGGACACAATAATGCAAGCATGGAAGAGACACAGAGTTTACTTGGGGAAAACCATAAAGGTGAAAAAACCACAATAACTTCCTCAGAGATAGATAGAGCAATGATACAACCAGAATACAAGAGATAGTCTTCTCCTAGTAGGAGAGCCTGCTCCTCCACAAGTGCGCCACTCTCCACAGTGTGAGCGAGAGAAATAGAATGTGTAAAATGAGAGAGACACACTCTCTATTTATACATTAACTTGACTTGACCTTTACTCAACTAGGTCGGCCTTAACTTAACCACTTAACATAATGCTGACTGGGCCAACCCCCACTAGGGTGGTCTAATAACCCTTTGACCCACATGACTTATATAAGGCCGACCCCAACAAGGTGGTCTAATAACCCATCAAGTATAAGTTACGACACTTACAATATAAATGACGACACTTCCGTATAGAGGAATAATAACATCTCTATAGGAATACAACCACTTCCGTATAGAGGAATAATAACATCTCTATAGGAATACAATATACATATATGTGAAATACATTCTGAAGTTACATATATATCAACAACCTGCAGGGTTATGTTGATTCAGATTGGGATGGCAGTGCTGTAGATAGGAAGAGCACATCTGGATGCTGCTTCAGTATGGGATCAGGTGTGATCTCTTGGTTTAGCAGGAAGCAGTCCTGCATAGCACTGAGTACAACTGAGGCAGAGCATGTTGTAGCCTGTTCAGCTAGTTGTGAGGCAGTATGGCTACGGAAGCTACTGTCTGAGTTATTTGATCTCCCATTGGATGCTATTGGTATCTTTTGTGATAACCAGAGTTGTGTGAAGCTATCCGAGAACCCAGTGTTTCATAACAGGTCAAAACACTTAGAGATCAAATATCACTATATAAGGGATATGGTGCAGAGAGGAGCTGTGAAGCTCCTGTACATTGTGACGGACGAGCAGATTGCAGATGTGCTGATGAAACCACTAGCCAGAGTGAAGTTTGAGTACTTCAGAGAGAGGCTTGGTGTTCTTCGGATTAATGACACTTCGAGGAGGAAGTGATGGACACATTTGCAAAGGCCATTCCAAGCATGTTGGAAGGAGGATCCTTCACATGGCTGTGGATGTAAGCGCTGGATGATGAGCATCAGGACGATGCTCTAGTTACTGCTCTGTATATGCATCAGGATGATGCTGGATATGATCAGTTGGATCATTTATATGTATATGTATGTATGCATCATGTTGGATGTTGGATATGATCAGTTGGATCATTTATGTATGTACACATCATGTTGGATGTTGGATATGATCGGTTGGATCATTTGTATGTATTTTGTATATGCATCATGTTGGATGCTTGGACCATGTATCTATATATGTATTAGGTGGATACAGTGTATGATCAGGTAGATCATGTATGTTGATATGTATCATGTATGATCAGGTGGATCATGTATCTGTATATGTATCAGGTGGATAGATTGTATGATCAGGTAGATCATGTATGTTGATATGTATCATGTATGATCAGGTGGATCATGTATTTGTATTTGTATCAGGTGGATACATTGTATGATCAGGTGGATCATGTATGATGATATGTATCAGGTAGATACTTGGTATGCATCAGGAAGATGCATGACATGATCAGGATGATCGTGGATGACGAGCTTCAAGATGTTGCTCCAGATGACTTGCAGTAGGATGTTGCAGTGATGATGATCAGGATGATCATGTATACATCAGGATGATGTATGGTGAGTATCAGGTTGATACTCTATGGCCGTGGATCAGGTTGTGCAGATGAGCATATAATTTGGCCCTGGGAGATTTGCAGATAGTCTTTCGAGGTTTTGCCTATGGCATATAATCTGGTCCCGGGATATCTGGCAGATGCTCTTTCGAGGTTTTGTCCTATGGCATATAATATGTTCCTGGGAGATTCGATAGGTTGGGCTGTGTGCACATAATAAGTCCTGGGATGCTCTTGCGAGGTTTTGCCATGACCACATATAATCTGTCCCTGGGAGATCCTATAGGTAGAGTTGTGTGCTCGTAACAGCCTGGGATGCTCTTGCGAGATTTTGTGGTGACCACATCTAATCTGTCCCCGGGAGATCCTATAGGTAGAGTTGTGGGCTCGTAATAGCCTGGGATGCTCTTGCGAGGTTTTGTGGTGAGGTCACATATAATATGGCCCTAGGAGATCCTATAGGTAGAGCCATGTGCTCGTAACATCCTGGGATGCTCTTTCAAGGTTTTGTGACGCACATAATAAGTCCCGAGGATTCCACAGTATGGCCAGTGATGACGAAGACCTGCAAATGGTGGGCCTACATCCAGTATGAAAAAGGACTGGCTCTGTAGAACTTCCTATGACGAGTAGATTCAGAGATTGATTAAGATAGCAGCAGCAGTGACGATGATGATGACTCAATGACGATTATCCAGTGACGATGATGTAGAGAAGAAGACTTGTGCTAGAAGACCTGTGTCGAGAAATACCTTCCTAGTTAAGAGGGAGTGTTGATGTTTATGTAACTTCGGAATGTATTTCACATATATGTATATTGTATTCCTATAGAGATGTTATTATTCCTCTATACAGAAGTGTCGTCATTTATATCGTAAGTATCGTAACTTATACTTGATGGGTTATTAGACCACCTTGTTGGGGTCGGCCCTGTATAATTCATGTGGGTCAAAGGGTTATTAGACCACCCTATTGGGGATTGGCCATGTGGGTCAAAGGGTTATTAGACCACCCTAGTGGGGGTCGGCCTAGTCAGCATTATGTTAAGTGGTTAAGTTGAGGCCAACCTAGTTGAGTAAAGGTCAAGTCAAGTTAGTGTATAAATAGAGAGTGTGTCTCTCTCATTTTACACATTCTATTCTCTCACTCACACTTGGGAGAGTGGCACACTTGTGGAGGAGGAGGCTATGCTTCTAGGAGAAGACTATCTCTTGTATTCTGGTTGTATCATTGCTCTATCTATCTTTGAGGAAGTTATTCGGGTTTTTCACCTTTATGGTTTTCCCCAAGTAAAATCTGTGTCTCTTGTGTGCTTGCATTA
This sequence comes from Larix kaempferi, assembly GCA_027924585.1. Taxonomy (NCBI): domain Eukaryota; kingdom Viridiplantae; phylum Streptophyta; class Pinopsida; order Pinales; family Pinaceae; genus Larix; species Larix kaempferi. The sequence continues at coordinate 402,674 of BSBM01001018.1, forward strand.
TTATTTCCATGATTGATATGCTGTAGATATGTTGTACATGTTGTTCTCTCAGTTAAGATCCTAGATCAGATTGAAGTAAATTCTGAAAATTTAATAGAATAGAGGAAAGTGAGACATCTAGTAGGTCTAACAGGTGGAGATCAACTAGAGGTGAAAATATCATAAGAGCATAGGAAACATCGAGGTGCCCTCGAGGTACACACATCTAGTGAAATGATGGGTACCCACGGATCTTCCTCAAATAAACATTGATTTTTGTGTTGATGAAAGGATATACCGCATTGCTACATCATCATTACATGGTTTGGGGCTATTTTCCATGAACACAATAAAGGTCCGTGATGATGTATTAATTGAATTGATGGAGTATGTTGAACCTTGTTACAACTACACATATTAGATATGGCTAGTCCAATATACAAAAAGTATGTGAAGATACAGGGTAGCTGCAAATTATATACAACTAAAAGACAAGGATCATAATAAAAGAGAATCAATGTATATTGACGGAAGGCCAAAAGTAGTGGGGAATATTGCAGGGTTTATAAACAGTACATGACCCATGAAAACAAATAAGAAACCCAATTGCATATTTGAGGGGCATCAAGGAAATCGTGTATCTGTATGTGGAATAAAATCAATAGCTACAAGGAAAGAGTTGTTGATTGACTAGAATTTGAATCGAAAAGATATAGACATTTCTATTATCTGGCCAGTACGTATACTATTTTACTCAACATGTAAGGAATGAATCTTATATTTTATGATTATCATTTATTTTAATATGTTGTCATGCATCTTGTCAGTTGATAAAACATTTGAATAATTCATGATTCTTATATTGTGGCGGGGTTATCAGGGTCTAAGGGCACCGACCTCGTAGCAGGTAAACATCAATGTAATTGTATGTAAATATAAGATGTATGTTGTGTTTCCTTCAATTACATCAATAATTTCAAAGTTGACCATTTTTATTTAATTGTAATGTTGAAATAAATCTCAAATATACCCCTCTATGAATTATGATCAGAATGATTATGTGTCCTAAATCGTCTATAAAGTAAAGTTTTTTTTCTTATAGTCTAAAATTCTTTATGGGAATACTATTTGCAAATAATACTCTTTTAATGCTTGTTTCTTTCCTCATAGTCTATTTTGTAAATTATTCTTAGTAATCTTATTATGTAGTATGTATGATTTCATGTTGGTCAACAGGGTGGCAGGGGGAAGGCACCAACCTTAGAGTAGTCCACAGATGCTCCTAGGAAGGGCTTAATGACGAAGCAATTTTTTTGTCCACTGAACCGATGCAAGCAATAAGGAATCTTGTCATAAAATTAAACAATTAATTCACTTCTTTAATTATGCTTCAGCCACATACAAAAGAGATAAGTGATATAATTAATACCATGGGGTGCCAAATTAAACACTATTGGGTAAGCAACATATTTAATTATCCCATTTATTTATTTATGATTTTAATTACCCAATCCTTTATAAAAAAATCTTGATTTTACAAGAATTTTTGCAGTAGTATGATCCTCATGGTTCGAATATGGGGGTCGTGTTAGGATATCTCATCATTCAGTTATGTACTTTGCATGCATTTGCATGCATCCACATGCATCCCAGTCACCAGTTTGATGCCTCCAACACCTAGTCCCAAGTCTGCTAGCCCTCGGGAGCGTCTTTCCACTCAATTTTAGCCCTCCTAGTGCTTAGTGTGCCCTCCTTCCTTGATTTAAGGATACCACTTTTGAAAGGTGCCCTCTCTCACATACCACTCCGTTGCACTTCAGTTAGTTGAGTTATCTTTAGATCTTTCCTTGATTTAAGGCTAGATTGACTCTCAATTGATAGCATCACTCCGATGGACCTCCAGTGAGACTAGATTGCCTATTCTGACTCTAGTTAGCTCCTCATGTGCCCTCCACTGAGCCTCCTTCATTCATTTAGTGCCTACATGTGCTAGTTACACCTACCACACTCAGTTAGACTCAATTTGACACCTGGTTGACTGTTCCTTGTGCATTGATCACTCCACTAATCTGATGATGAGGACTCCTAGTTGGAGCCAAGCTATTCCATGCATATATTCAAATGACCTCCTTTGTAAATTAAAATTGCTCATTCATTGTGACAGTATTGTATTGTATTCTCACTATTCTGAGTTGTAGAGCACTGATGCATCTCTCTTGCACAGTTTTTACTCCAATTTGTTTTACATCATTGTGATTGATTTACTCGTTCAATAGATCTACCATGACTAATTTTACATGGTATTAGAGCCATGGAAGGGACAAGATTTCTTTTCTGCAGGTGTTCTACATGAATATTGAGTGAATTGCTCACAAAAATATTTCAGCAGCGGCATGCAAAATCTCATGTGCATTCGCTCTTGGTCATGCAGTTGCAGCACCTTCTACAGTTGCAGCTATTGCTGAAAACATAGTGTTTGTTTGTTTGTGATTTGCAAGTTTCTTACTTCCTCCATTTGCATTCGCTACTACAGAGATGGAAGATTCTTCTTCACAAAATCTTCTTACTCCATTCAACTATGATGAAAGGAAACCAAAGATGATTGCATGCTTGAAGAGACATTGTCTTTTTGATGTATGCATTGGTATTACAAGAGATTTTGATTCCAATGAAGAGGAGAATGATTGGCTTAATGATTGTGACAGATATTTTGGGACAATATGTCTTGCTATGTCTCCTTGTATGCACTACCTCAGTACTACTACTGAAAATCCGGGAGATCTATTGACCCAACTCAATAGAGAATTTGGAAACCAAGACGAAGAGGATCATGCTAGCCTTTTGGAGAACAAGCCCAATGAGATCTCCTTATGTGCTCTCTCCGATTAGGTCTTGGCCTCATCCATTGTTCAAGATGAAGAAGAAACTATAGATTCAACACTCATTCTCTCAAAGTCTTCTATTTCGAATTCTGAACAAGATCAACCAGCTGATACTCTAGATTCCGAAGAGGTTCTTGAATCCTCTCTTTCACATGAGTTTGCCGGCATGCAGAATAATGATCTACTTGATGTTTTGGAGGTAAAATCTGATTTTGGAGGTGAAGCATTCGTCCTCCTTGATTGCATGCCTCCTATAAACTTTTGTTCTATCATTTGCATAGTTTCTCAGAGTTTTACTGAAGATGAAGAGCAATACCATTCGCTTGAGTTCAATTCTCATAAAAAATTTGCTGATTTTGGTTTTGATCTCACCCCTGTTGGTTCAAAGGAGATCTCAAGAAACCATTTGTCAAATATTGGAGCTGATTTAACTTCCACTGATAAGAAGTTCAAGTTTCAAGATCTATTTGATCCGATTGGAGCTATTCCTACCTCACTTGGTTCGAATCACAGGTTCTAGGATCATCCTCATATTTTCAGATTTGTTCTCACCATTTTCGGTATGAAGAGCAAGTTCATAAAGTCTCCACATTCGCTTGCATCCACTAATGGAGAATTCAAGCACATGTTTTTGGAGCATGATCCATTTACTCCCAAGAGTAAGATACCTCCAGACATATCTACTTGAGTTTGGAGAAATTAAATCTTTTGGTGTGTTACAGTCCATTTTGAGGGGGGGGTTTTCCCATGAGGTTTTCTCCATTTCCTCGGTTCATGAATTGTTATTTTTTTGGATTATTGTATCGAAGTGACCTTTGGTCTCAGTAACCAGGGCCCTATTCAGTTATTATTTTTTACATCATAGTATAGCTTGAGGGGGGGTGTTAGGATATCTCATCATTCATTTATGTACTTTGCATGCATTTTGCATGCATGCATGCATCCCAGTCACCAGTTTGATGCGTCCAACACCTAGTCCCCAGTCTGCCAGCCCCCGGGAGCTTCTTTCCACTCAATTTTAGCCCTCCTAGTGCTTAGTGCACCATCCTTCCTTGATTTAAGGATACCACTTGTGAAAGGCTCCATCTCTCACATACCACTCCGTTGCACTTCGGTTAGTTGAGTTATCTTTAGATCTTTCCTTGATTTAAGGCTAGATTGACTCTCAACTGACAGTATCACTCCGATGGACCTCCAGTGAGACTGGATTGCCTATTCTGACTCCAGTTAGCTCCTCATGCATCCTCCACTGATCCTCCTTCATTCAGTTAGTGCCTACATGTGCCAGTTACACCTACCACACTCAGTTAGACTCAGTTTGACACATGGTTGACCGTTACTTATGCATTGATGACTCCACTAATCTAATGAAGAGGAATCCTAGTTGGAGCCAAGCTATTCCATGCATATATTCGAATGACCTCCTTTGTAAATTCGAATTTCTCATTCATTGTGACATTATTGTATTGTATTCTCACTATTCTAAGTTATAGAGCACTGATGCATCTATCTTGCACAGTTTTTACTCCAATTTTTTTTACATCATTGGATTGATTTACTTGTTCAATAGATCTGCTGTGACTAATTTTACAGGTCGGTGTTGGTACCAGTTTCGTTTCTCCACTTGTGAGTGACACACCAATTATTAAGACTGGTACACCCCCCAGGATCAATGTCAGTAGTACACCTCGACCTGAACAGCACATGCTAGGATGTGCATGGGATGTAGTCGATGAAGAGCATGATCGCATTGTAGAATTTGAAGCAATGTTTCCTGGATCTTCTTGTATCACTAGCATGGGAAAACTACCAGTTACGTTTTTGGTAGACGATGAGAAGATCCCCATGAAATTAGAAAATCTTACTGGCATTTAATAATTCTTTTAAATATTATGTATAATCTAATTGAAATTTTTGTATAATCAACAATTATTTTAAACTAATGATAATATTGTTTTGCAGGAAATGATACATTTTATGGATGAATGAATGACCTAAACTTGGAACTCTTTGGTCCCACCATACACACAAGGTGGAATTCTCAAATTTCCAGGTTAAATGATGAACTTATTAACAAGTTGGTTGGCTTGTTTGGTGACAGTACCTTCAACAAAAATGGAGCTACCTAAAAGGAAGGATTATATTTAAAATATATGCGTGAACATTATAGGGTTAATCTGCAAAATAAACCTAAGTATTATCTCCCTCCAGGGATTCTGGAGAGGGAGTGGTGGAAGATGCAAAAGATAAGATGCTCCGGAAAAGAAGGGAAGATGCCACTTGGATCAAGAAGGTATGATACATTTTTAATAATGCAATTATGATGCTTTATCATCATTGAGACATCTAATTAAGTATTTGAATCTTTTGAATATATGCTCTGAGATACATCCAAAGACACCAATGATAGAATAGATAAACATGGGAATCATAAACTTGACCTGAGTGGTTACTCAAAACTGGCCGCATGATTTGTAAGTATAAAACAAATAATTTGCATCCAAATTATAAATTATTAACAATTTTAATTTAATATAACAAAAGAAGAAAAATTCATGTTCTTATGCAAAATTGTAGGGTGCACAATTGAATGAGGATCCTATGGAGGAATACCTCAAGCATAGTTACTATCACGACTATCAAGCCTTGTTTAATGTAGGAGAAGCTTGGGGAAAACACGGCCTTCCGGCACCCAACTTGACACTCAGGTAAATAAAATCATTGAAGAGTATTTATAATTTATTATTTGTACAATCTATCAGTTATTGTTTTGGGCCATAAAGTATTGTGTTTGATTCTTTTAAGCAGGAAACCAATATAGATACAAATGTCCCAAGTAGTGGAACACATGAGCCCATTGAAGGTGGAGTGCCACATGCAATTGGTGTTCAACTCGGTACTGGAGGTATTTCATGTGTTATAAAAAATTTGCAGTATGTATTACAATTAAAAATATTTAATTGCAAATGGTGTATTAATTATAACCTTTCTTGTTTCAACTCCAAAGCATGTAAAGGATGAGGCCATACAAGAAGAAGAACATATGGCCACATCCAAAAATACTCTACTTGTCTCCACTACTGAAGCAGGTAAAGAACACTCTATTGCTCTTTTTTATTAATAAAACACTTGTAATAATAATAACTAAAAATATCAATTTAACATTTCTTTCTTATTGCAGTTAAAGTCCCGCTCCCCTTGCAGCAGCGTCGACATCTAAACAAGTTGTCAGTAAGACATACAAGCCCATAATAGCTGAAGGGGAAGAAGGCACATTTGACATCCTTGTTGATTTCTTAAAAAAAAGAGGCCAAGAAATAAATTATTGTACTTGTTATATAATTAGAACAATCTTGTTTCATATTATGTAAACATATTTTTTAATACAATTTATTGAGATGAATTATTTTGTGTCTATGAATGAATGAATGTTAATATATGTTAATGCATGTTTGCTATATGTTTCTTTATGTACAAAACCACAGATGTGTCTTTATGAACTTTTTGTTTTGCTCATGTCTATGCATGAATCTTAATGTGTTTCTTTCAACTATTTTCTAGCAGATCGAGAAATAAATGATTGTACTTTTTATATAATTAGAACGATCTTGTTTCATATTATATAAACATATTTTTTATGATACAATTTATTGATATGAAGTATTTTGTGTCTGTGAATGATTGAATGACTGGATGAATGTTAATATATGTTAATGCATGTTTTCTATATGTTTCTTTATGTACAAAACCACAGATGTGTCTTAAGGAACTTTTTTTTGTTACTATCTATGCATGAATCTTAATGTGTTGCTTTCAACTATTTTCAAGTATATAGATTGGGTACGGGGTAATTGAGAGTGATGTGGGGGAGACATGAGATATTCCACCTTCACATGGTTGACCCTATTCAGTAGAGAATAAATTAGGATTTGGATAACCTTGGAGCAAACCTCCCTCGATCCAACAGAGTAACAACAAAGTCAATGTTGAATTCGTTGCTACTCCATGAAGTGAACGGAGGTTTTCTCCAATATTAAAATACTCCAACAATTTATTCTCGAAACCGAGAGGAACTCATCCATATATTCATACACTCAAGTCTTTTTAATTATGATTGAGTCATAGAAATGTTTTTTATTTGTTTTATTATTTTGCTGACTCTTTAATTGTTGGTTAAATTAGGAAAACAACTACTAGAGGAGATCCATTGGAGCAACATTAAAGGAATATCATACGAGGAAAACCATCAAATATCTAGGTATTTGAGCTATTAGGACATTAGAAACATGATAAAACTCTATTCATTTTGATTTCTTTTGCTCAATTTAATATTTCAAGCATTCTTCGCATTAATTTCGGATTTGAACTTTTATATTATGATTAAAATTAATATTTCGTCAAATTTTTATATGATAGATTAACCCCAATCCCATTTCTCTTCAGTTTTAGCTATTGAGTTCCAGTAGGTTATGTGATTTCCAAGCTATTGCAACCATTGCATAAATCCAAAATATATTGCCAATGTGTTTTGGAGGTTCCCATTTTCTAAGGAGGTTTGGACTTTGGATACTAGATAGAACACCTTTTTATACATTTTTGCATCAGAAATCTACAGATTTTGTATCAATAACTGTGAGATGAGGGTTCTTTTTGGAGGTTCACATTTGCTAAGAAGGTCCAGACTTGGATAGTAGATACAACATTTTATCCACATATGTTTATATTATAACTCGAGGCAGATTTATAATAAGCTTCTGGATGTTGTGTCTGTAGCTGGCTTGAATATATTAAAATTTTTCATATATTTAGGAAATTGGATGCCTTGGATAAATCTAAATAAAATGTTGCAACAACTACAGAAAAAATGAAATTTTTAATGAATTGCAAAATATGCTATTGGTCCTTGGAGTGGAAAATATTGAAGTTTGAATATCATTTGATGAGTTGGTGGAAGAGGTGTAACATTGAAGATCATTGGTGATGCATTAGAACATCATAATTCACCTACAAAAAGTTGTGACAATTTACCTTATGCACAAATTTGAAGGGCATGCATACTTGGGAGGAGGCACGTTGTTACACATTTGAACAAGTACATAAATTTTCCCACATTTTCCTTCATGATCATCTCAACACTTGTTGAGATAATTTTGGAGGCTTATTCCACATTGATTTCAACAGTAAACTCAACCCTAAATTAACACAATTTTTGCATTGTTCTATATTGTTTCCTATGAGTGAATTAATCTATTGGTTTCACTATTATTTTTTAACACTTGCTTTTGTTGTTAACTTGTCATGGGATGTTGTTGATCTAGTTAGAGATGAAATGCTTTCAAACTTTGTTGTTGAAAGTCATGATAAGTCCTTGCCTAAACGGGTTCTAACAAAAAGGAAACACATGGATGCCTTTCTAAGGATGAATCCTCCAAATTGAGCCATTCTTTTGATCTAGAGGTTCAAACCACTTCCCTTTGTTATGTTTTTTCTCTAGAAAAATTCTCTATAATTGTTTGATTCCCCCTAGCTAGTTTAATTCATTTATGTGCTAATATTTCTCTCAACATTTCATTTTCAAGTCTTTTCCCAAGATACATTAAGGAAGTACAATACTAAGGCGAAGCTTAATGTGTTCCCAAAATTACATGATGTGTATTTGGAAAAGTTGACACATGTACATGCGGATCTGCAGTGGCAATCATAGGTATACAAATAGAACTGATTTAGTATGTGTTACAAATTGCAAGCATGGCTCTTTGAACTTGCACCTACGAATTAATCTCATTTTTTCTTTGTTTCCTAGTTGCAACATGGTCAAAGGTTCTTGTTCGTCCATCTTGTGTGTGAACAAGTGTAAATATGTATAGGCTACCATAAGAGACAATAGAGAAATAGAGAACTCTCTAGAATATTTAGAGAAAGATAAACTTTTAGAAGCTTGAATAAGTCAGAAGAAGTTTCGAGAAGCATCATATTTCAAAATTATTCTATTTGGTATCACATACAACAATTCATACGCATCCTTATGCACTTGGATGGAGGGATAATGGTTCATCTATGTAGATCACACACACATGCACCATGCTATTTATTTTCCCTCCTAAATATGTGGGCAAAGTCACATGTGATGCGACCAATATAGACTCTTGTAGTCTATTTATTGACTAACTTTATCTATATTTTTGGAAGGCCCAATATGATGCATTAAACAATACCTACAGACTTCTTAAATATAACACCAAGTATCTTATTTGCAGAACACTTGAAAAACCACATAAGCTTGATCCTAAAATTAATAAACATTATTTTACCTTTATTCATATGCATTATCCCTGACCTCTTTATTCTCCAAATTTGTAGTCCAAGCTCCATTCCATAGTTTTAAGATTTTGTTTTTCTTTCTCATTAGTGTCAATTACCTTGAGACATCACTTGAAGAGGAAAATATAAACATTCATGAGTCTCTCCTATGTTACAAAGTTCCCTCTTCACTTGGAAGTTCCAATTTGGTAGCATCTTCTTATTAGTTCATAGTCCATTTTGACATCAACTATCACAAGAAGGTTCCCTTCAAGTTCACAATCCTTTTTGGAATAATCTTCTAGATCAATTGAACCTCCATGATGTTGTCAACACATATCATGAATCAACATTGGACACTGAGATCCTAATCAATTTTATGACATATATTGTTCCAAATTTTCATCTTCTTCTTTTTGTAGATCAATTTTTTGACATGAAGACTTGCCAAACTTGTTAGAGATCTACAATTTCCTACCATGTTTCTAAGCAGGTTCAAATTTCACATCAAGCTCCTTGGATATCTTAGCACCAAATGAAACAACAATGATTTTCCATATTTCCTAAGCTCATTGGAGGTTTATTCTTTTGTTGTTGGGAGGAATGATGGGGATTCTAGTGCTTAACATATGATAAGGATGCGCGGAATTAAAATGTAATTATATAGAAATTACTCTTTCAATGTTGATTTTATAGTTTCTTGTATTCTGCTTTCTATTGACAATAATGATGAAGGAATGGCTCAATGAATTGGCTTCGGACTACCTTGCTTGTGGAGGTCAAGCCCACTGTCATCAATAGAGGTAGGTATTAGGAAAACCAACCAATGCACCATGTTTCTTTGAAATATTAAGCATGGAAATTTATTAAGATGCTATCCATCATTTAACATACATTATTCATTTACGTTCTACAAATGTGGATGACTGGACGTTTACAATCTTCAACCCAACACTTAACTTATTTGCCAATTTTATGGAAAATTGAACAATATACTCTTTCTTTGCTCATTCACAAGATATATATGTTCAAGTACAATTATAAAAAAACTACTTCACCTCATCACTATCACTGTAATCTAGAATACAAATGTATATGATCATTGGTTTAGAGTGTATGGTTGTTGATAACTTAGCTATGCATAAGGCTTGACATTTAAATGGTTATATATCTGATGTTGGATACATGTATTGTAGGTAGATAGTCTAATGCTTAATTTAAGGACATACAAAGAAATTTAGGGTTATATAAAAGGTCACACATAATGCAAAAGCAAGGAAATCATTAGAGTGATCAAGTAATCGAAGGAAAGATGTCGTGAGTGAAAATACTGCATTGGTTGATTAAAAGTATGTTTGGAACAATCAAATGGAACATTGTAGGAGTAGGATTACTCAACCAATTAATTAAATTGAGTATATAGAAAACACCAAATTAGACGTATACAAGCATAGTTATAAAGAAACCACTTCTCATAATAGCTATCATTATAATCTAGAATATAGATGTATATGATCATTGGTTTATAGTGTGTGGTTATAGGTAACTTAGCTATGCATAAGGATTGGGTATTTAAATGGTTATATATGTGATATTGGTTGTAGGTAGATATTCTAATGCCCAATTTAAGGCCATACAAGGAAAGTTAGAGTTATATCAAAGGCAACAGACAATGCAAAAGCAAGGATATCATCACAACGAACAAGCAATTGAAGGAAATATGCAATGACTTTAAATAATGCATTGATTTCAGGGAAAGTAGGTTTGGACCAATCAAAGCGAATCACTATAAGAGTACGATTACTCAACCCATTAATGAAATTTTAGAATATAGCAAACACCAAATCGACTATCTGCAAGCATAGTTATAAAAAAACTACTTCTCCTCATCACTATCGTTATAATCTAGAATACAAATGTATATGATCATTGGTTTAAAGTGTGTGGTTGCAGGTAACTTAGTTATGCATAAGGATTGGGAATTTAAATGGTTATATATCTAATGTTAGTTGCAGGTAGATAGTTTAATGTTGAATTTAAGGGCATATGAAGTGAAAGTTAGGGCTATATCAAAGGTCCCACACAATGCAAAAGCAATGAAATCATTATAGTGTATCAAGTAGTCGAGGGAAATATCTAGTGATTTAAATAATACATTGGTTGAGGGAAAGTACACTTGGACCAATTGAAGGCATTAGAGAGATTTTGAGGTCAAAAAAGGGCCTCCTAAGAGATGTACTACAAAAATATGAGATATATTAAAATATTATGAATTGGGGGTTTTATGGGGTAGGTATATATGACAAGTCACCTCCCACACTATTTTCTATGCACAATATAAATAACCATGGTTGAGTTACTTTTCAAAATTCACTAGAAATAAAATTAATAAAATAAGTCTACATTGATGTGACTAAGATTCATTGTAAATTCCCCAAAATTTATTGTCCTTTAGCATTTATTTGTCTTGAACTTGCAAATGAAATTAAATAATAAAAAACATTTTTAAGAGCTATTTTTTTAATTTTATGTTGATTTTTTATATTTAGTACTTTTCTCATGAATTTAATAATGTAATTTAATTGAGAATTTATTTACATGTAAAATGTCAATAATATTATTATAATCCACATTGCATTATTATTATTATTATTATTATTTATTAAATCTATTATTATTCTTTATTAGTTTGACATTATGTTATTAAATAGAATGGAGTGAATATATAATTTTAAATTAAAAACATAAAAATGATAATATATTATTTTATAAAAAAATATGAAAGGACATTCTTTATGAATTAAGAGTACTTCACTTGAAAATGACAATAATATTATTTTATGAGAAAGTGTGAAAAGACATTCATTATGAGTACTTTACTTGAAAATGACAATAATATTATTTTATGAAAAGACTATCATTATGAGTACTTTACCTTATGACTTAAAAGTACTTACACCACTACCTTGGTTAACTATGTGTTTTCATCCACCATAGAAAATTTGACAAATAAGCATTCTTAACTCATGCAATGCCACCTCACCAAGGGGGATGATGTCATCTACTAGAATGTGATTGGTTGTATTTTATAGTACATTTTCTTTGTTTTGAGGCCATTTTTTGACCTCAAAATTTCTCTAATGGGACGCACTATATGAGTATGATTAATCAACCAATTAATTAAATTGAGAATATAACAAACACTGAATTAGATGTATACAAGAACATTTATAAACAACCACTTATCCTCTTCATTATCATTATAATCTATAATACATATGTATATGTGTTAGATATAATGCAGAGATACATTCGATTGTTTTCTATATCTAGGTTTCTTGTTTAAACAACTCCTATGCTGTAGGATCTGATCCACATTTATTGGATCTAGATTTGCTTATCTTTTAGCTATAAATGTAACCTTATTTCTTAATACAATTGAGTTGAGTGTTTCTCCTCCTGTCTATTTGAGTGAGCCTTTGTGCTCTGCTGGTTTCCTCCTTGGTTTCTTTAATTTGGTATCAGAGCCAAGTTGTGGGCTGCGGTGAGGGAACCAGAAATTGCTGTAAGTGAGCATATGTGGAGGAGCTCCTTGGCTGACGTTGAATTTTAATTCTGAGCTGAAATTGCTGCCCTTACATCCTTGAAGGGAGAGCTGGCCGTATCAGTGCTGGGAAATTGCATGGTGAAATCGTTGTTGGTGTGGAGGCCGTGAGTGCTGGAAGGAAATCACAACTCGTGTTGATTTCTGAGAAGGAGCCATCCTCACTTGAAGAAATCACTGCTATAGTCCTTGGAGTGGAAATCGCTGGCCAAAGGAGAGCGTAAGCTGATATTGCAGATCGCTGATATCTCATTTCAAAATAAATTACTAGTGGAGAGAACGTTTCCATGAGATGAGTTGAGATCACTGTAAATTTGTTTTTACAGCGTTAATTTTTTTTTCTCTCTACTTGTTCGCCATTATTTTGCTGAAGGTCATCACGCTAGTCGTGAGGTGTATTCTTTTCATTTTTCTCTGCTTCTTGTTCATCATGAGGATAAAAGTGCAGTTTCATGTTCGTCGTTTGCAGGAGGTCATCACGCGGGCCAGCACCTCTTCAATTTTTTTTTCTCTCTATTTTGATCGGCGCACCTGCTGAAGGAGAACAGTTCGACAAGTTCGTCTCTTGTCGCCTCCCCTCAGTCCCAATAGTGTGACGATGTCACTGAGGTGTAGTTGAATAGGTGCAACGATCGGGTAGTCACTTACACCGATTTTAAACGGCAAGGGAGCTGAAAAAACTAAGAGCGCGGACCATATTTGGGTTATTTTTTTTTTTAAAAGAGGTGAGCCAGTGGTAATTTTTTTTCTCTTGGTTGAAATTGATTTCCCTTCAATTATATGAAGATGGCAGAAATGTCCCGTGCCGATTTAAATATCATTGAATCATCAAAATTGAATGGAGAGAGTTATGTAAATTGGAAATTCAAGTTAGTCACTATACTTGAAGGTCTCAATTTGTGGCCCATTGTGAAAGGAGATGAACATAAGACATCAGATCCCTTGTTTGTCTCAGATTGGAATGTGTGGGAAGTTCAAGCAAAGATAATAATCCGCATGGCTGTAAAAGACAATATTATTCCTCATATCAGAAATTGCAAAACGTCCAAAGATACATGGGACAAACTCAAAGGTTTGTATCAGACGTTAGATTCAAATAGAATTTTTTTTTTGAAGACTAAATTATTGTCTATTAAGATGGAGGTGAATGAACCTATGAATAAATATCTCTCCCACATCAAATATTTTCAAGATAATCTCGGTGACATAGGTGAAGAAGTCTCCAACACTGATCTGGTAACTTTTACTTTAAAAGGTTTATTGCCAGATTATAAAGTGTTCATCTCAGCGCTTGCAACAAGACATACTCCTCCTACCTTTACAAAGCTCAGCGGAATCCTACTACAAGAAGAAGAGAGAATGAAGATTTGTGAGCCGGAATCTTAGACTGCAAATCAGGCACTGATGGCAAGAGGCAGACACTCTCACAGAGGAAATCAATGGAACAGACACAGAGGCAAGTTTCGTACAAGACATAGAGGTATGTCACACCATGACTCTAATGCTAATAAAGATGTTGTATGCCATTATTGTGGAAAATTGGGTCATATAGCTAGAGATTGTTTTAAGAAGATAAACAATGAGTCCAATAACATATACAGAAAACATAATGGAAACTATGTAAGAAAAGACACCCCTGATGTCAATGGATTCAAGAATATTAGACTGTTTATATCTGAACATGCTTTGTATGCTGAAACGGATGACGAAAGTGCATGGTTCATAGATTCGGGTGCTTCTACCCATATGTCTTGTAACAGAGATTGGTATGATGAGTATTATGAAAAATATGATGGCACACACATCTATTTCGGTGATAACAGGTCTCATAAAGTACTAGGTTATGGAGTGATAAGTGTTAACCTACCCGATGGACAATTTAAACAGATTCATAATGTGATGTATGTTCCAGGCATCAAAAAGAACTTAATATTTGTTTCTGCTATCACTGATAATGATATGAAAGTAGAATTTGATAAATATAAGTGCCATGTCAAAGATGTCCAAGATCATTACAGGGTTATAGTGACATTATCCAGACTTGGTGGATTGTACAAGCTGGATGCAGTAAAGGGCAGTCATCAAGCACTAGCAGCATCATCTATTTCAGATGTCGAATTATGGCATCAAAGGTATGGACACCTCAATCATAAAGATCTCATGTTATTACAGAAAAAGTCGATGGTTGAGGGTCTTCCTGTCATAAAAAATGATCATATTGAATGTGCTGCATGTTCCCTTGGAAAACAACACAGAAATGAATTTCCGAACCATGAAGAGAAGAGATAGACTGAACTTCTTGAACTAATACACACTGATGTATGTGGACCTATGCAGACCATATCACTTGGTGGTGCTTGACCTATTTTCTCATATTTGTGGATGATAGATCTAGGTTCACTTGGGTATATTTCATAAGAAGCAAAGGTGATGTCTTTGAATACTTCAAAGAATTCAGGACCAAAGTTGAAAAGCAGACATGTAAATACATCAAAATCCTCAGATCGGATCAAGGTGGTGAGTACACTTCTGGATCTTGTAAAAGATACTGTACAGACAATGGAATTCAATAGCAATTTAATGTGCCTCATACACCTTAGTAAAATGGAGTTTCTGAGCGGAAGAACAGAACGCTGGTGGAATGTGCACGCAACATGCTTCAAGGTAAAAACATTTCCAATGGATTTTGGGCTAAAGCCATTAATACTGCTATATATTTAAAGAACAGGAGTCCAACAAAGAAATTAAATCTTCAAACACCTTTTGAAGTCTTTTATGGCTATAAACCTGAAATTAGTCATTTAAGAGTATTTGGTTCTAGGGCTTTTGCACACATCCCTAAAGATGATAGAATAAAATTGGATGCAAAATCTATTGAATGTGTCTTTGTTGGCTACTATGATGATCATAAAGCATACAAACTGTTTCATCCTAGTTCACACAAATTGATTTCTAGTAGAGATGTTGTATTTCATGAAAATACAGATATAAGTAATAGGATGAATAATGTTGATGAAGAACTAATCCCATATGAGCATGGAAAAATAGATACAATTCTTCAAAAAGTGCAGGAACAGCAACAGGTGCAACAACAACAATAGGTTCAGGAACAAGAATCAAGCATGAGTGATGCTACCTCAGATGATGAAACAATAGAAGATAGAAGAATCATGGATGGAACTCCAATAGGTACTGTAATACCTAGAAGGTCAAATCGACAAACTCAATCTCCTGTAAAGTTTAGAGATTATGCCTTGATGACTAATGTAATGAATGTCATAGAACCACTAAATTATGAAAAAGCCAAAGATAAGGAAGAATGGGTGACTGCAATGGATGAGGAATATAATTTTGTTATGAGAAATAAAACTTGGGAATTAGTAGAATTACCTAAAGATAAAGTACCCATTGGATCTAAATGGCTATTCAAATCTAAGCTTAAAGCGGATGGTAGTATTGACAAGTTTAAGGAAATATTAGTTGCAAAGGGTTATTCTCAGCAAGAGGGGGACTTTGAAGAGACATATGCACCAGTAGCTAAGTTAAACACTATCAGATTGCTAGTTGCATTAGCTACTAAACATAACTGGAGAATACACCAATTCGATGTCAAATATGCTTTTCTAAATGGTGATTTAAAAGAGGAAGTATACTTGGTGCAGCCTAAAGGTTTTGTGCATAAAGGACAGGAGCAGCTGGTGTGCAGGTTAAAGAAAGCTATCTATGGACTGAAACAGGCTCCTAGATCGTGGTATATCAAGATTGACACTTTCTTCATACAGCAAGGGTTTCTCAAAAGTAAAAATGATTCAAGCTTATATATTAAATCAAATAAACAGGGAAATGTTTGCTTGATATCCTTATATGTGGATGATCTCATCATTACAGGTGGAGCATATCAGTTAATTGCAGATATTAAAAGTAATTTGAAATGAAAGACCTTGGTGACTTGCATTATTGTTTAGGCATTGATTTTTGGAGAGAACCTGGTAAAACATTCATCACTCAAAGCAAGTATGCAAGGGAAATACTTGACATATTTCAAATGAGTGAATGCAAATTTGTATCAACTCCTTTGGATCAAAATGTCAAACTGTATAATGATGATGGATCTAAAGAAGCAGATGGCACCTTGTATCATCAATTAGTGGGTATTCTGAACTATCTCACTACTACAAGGTTAGACATATCATATTCTGTTAGCATCCTTAGTCAGTTCTTGGCTAAGCCATGTGAAACACATTGGAAAGATGCAAAGCAGGTCCTAAGATATATTTAAAAGGAACTATTAATTATGGTCTTTTATATACTGATGTATACTGATGTATCTGATGTTCAGTTGGTAGGTTACTCTGATTCTGATTGGGCAGGAAATCCTGATGATAGAAAATCCACTTCTGGATATGCTTTTAACATTGGTTCAAGAGTCATATCATGGAGCAGTAAGAAACAACCAACTGTTTCTTTGTCATCCACAGAAGCTGAATATAAAGTGTTAACCAGTGCTACTTGTGAAGCCATTTGGTTGAGGCGTATTCTTGAAGATGTTGGAACACAACAAAAACAAACTACCAAAATCAAGTGTGACAATCAAAGCTCAATTAAGCTGGCACACAATCTAGTCTATCATGCCATATCCAAACATATTGAGCTGCAACATCATTTGTTCAGAGAAAATATTGAGTCTCAAGAAATTGAACTCATCTATTGTAATACAAGTGAGAATGTTGCTGATATTTTTACTAAACCAGTTGGAAGGATCCACTTTGAGGATCTTAGGAAGAAATTAGGTGTTGTCAATAATCCATTTCTGCATTAAGGGAGGTTGTTAGATATAATGAAAAAATACATTTATTTGTTTTCTATATCTAGGTTTCTTGTTCAAACAGCTCCTATGCTGCAGGATCTGATCCACATATATTGGATCTAGATTTTCTTATCTTTTAGCTATAAATGCAACCTTTATTTCTTAATACAATTGAGTTGAGTGTTTCTCCTCCTGTCTGTTTGAGCGAGCCTTTGTGCTTTGTTGGTTTCCTCCTTGGTTTCTTTAATTATATGATCATTGGTTTATAGCGTGTGATTGTAGGTAACTTAGATATGCATAAGGATTGGACATTTAAATGGTTATATATTTGATGTGGGTTGCAATAGATAATCTAATGTTGAGTTTAAGGTCATACAAAGCAAGATAGAGCTATATCAAAGGTCTCGTACAATGCAAAAGAAATGAAATCATTGTAGTGATCAAGCAGTTAAAGGAATGATGTAGTGAGTTAAAAGAATGTATTGGTTGAGGGAAAGTAGGCTTGGACCAATGAAAGGAAGCATTATAGGAGTATGATTACTCAACCAATTAATTAAATTGAGAATATAACAAACACCAAATTGGTGGTATAACAAAATAAAATTGAGAATATAGGAAACACCAAATTGGTTGTATAACATGATGTACATACCAGGATTCACAGCAATGACTTAGAATACTAGTAATTGGGATTATATTTTGGACAAGGGATTGATTAAATTGGAAATCTCTTTGTGGGTGCAACCAATGATTCATAGTATATGGAAATTAGCACTATATCTAATGATTGATTATCCCAACAAAAAGTAAAAATGGGAGATTGAGTTGTGAATGCCAACATGGTTGAATTAGAGGTGATTTGGTGCGACAATGTGTTGTAGCATGTAGTTTTAAACCACAGGAAGTCACACCAAATTGAAGTGCAACTACACAATGATGTATTTTTAGAGTACAAGAAATCACACCAAATTGAATCACAACATATGATAGGGATATTATAAGGGATATTGTGATGCCCGCCAGAATTATATATATATATATATATATATATATATATATATATATATATATATATATATATATATATATATATATATATATATTACAATCAATATACAGCCTGATATGTGATGCCTTTTACTCCGAGCTATCTAATGCAACAACCATCGAAACTATGAAATTGTCCTCGGCTTCACTATACCGTAGTCGGATATCCGATGTCCGAGGTTAGAATATTCACGATGGTTATCCAATGAAACTACTGTTGGACCTATGGCATTTGATTCGGTTAGCCAACGAGGGGCTGGAAAGCCATTTTTCGGTTATCCGACATTTATGTGTCGAAAAAAGACACGCTTTCGTCACCTTATGTGTTCTTCACGATAGTCGGTTAAACAATGTTATGCCTGTCAATTATCCGACACTAATACATTCGTCGGAGATCCACCAAAATTACATTGACGGTTTTGGTGTGCCGATTTCCTCGAATATCCACCGATTTGTAGTCGAATAACCGACGAAGTGTAATATCCCAAATTTTAGACTAACTTTTTTGTTGTTATATTGGGCCACGGCCCTAGCACCTATGTTTATTTTGAGTATTGGGCATGAGCCTTAGCACCTATGATTTATTGTTTTATATGTATATCAACATATCGGGTATGGACCCTGACTGACTTCTTTATTTGAGTATATACTGGGCGAGAAGGCCCCAATGTTTTAATGATGTTCTTCAGCTTTGATAAGGGTACAAACCCTAATATACTGAGATGATCTTTTGTTACTTATTGTGCAGAGCTATGATTTTACATGATTTATGAGTGTGTTGAGCGTGGACTCAAAAACACACATGTAACCTACATAATAGGCATAAGCCCCGATGTACCTAGAAGAATGTTTATGTACTGGGAGTAAGCCCTGAGATACATTGAGTGTTGGGCCTAAGCCCTGGAGCACTCCAAGCTTGATAAATGAATACCGGATCCGAAGCCACTTAAATATTCTAGATGTGCCTCACAACCACATTCTAGCACTAGTGTTGAGCAGAGGCTCTGGAATTGCGCTATAGTAACGCCCATGTGAGAGTGTTGAGTTAAAAGGCTCTGAAGAGCACTCGGGGTTACTAGATCTTAAGTGTTAAGTCGAAAGGACTCTGAATAGCACTTTTACTTTCATCACACTAATTTCATTTGATTAAATGATTCATCTTTTATCTATCATCAAAGTACTGCGGGAACTACCGTGTTAAACGAGGGAATCCGACATGCAAAGAGAGAGACTAGAGGTACCTACCCAAGCTTACCAAGAACATCCAAAGAATTTGGGCCTTGTCCTTAAAAGCTAAAAGAGTATCATGTGAGGATACATAAATAAATAAAAGATAATTACCAGTAGCCTTTTATGACTAACATGTATAAAGGCCTCAAGGCTAGTATTATTATTAAGAGCTTTAATAATAATGATGTCATTATTTAATTATGAAATATAATTAGTATATATGATATATGCATTATTTAATATTATAAATAATGTATTAATAGTTAAGTGAAATATACCTATTGTTATTATGATTATTGTTATCATAATTATTGTTATTATAGTTCTTTCTATTGTAATTATTATTGAGAGCATAAATCAAAATCACTTATAGTTAAAACAATTGGGAAAGTCCTAGTTCAAAAGGACTAGGTATTTAGTAAATAATATCTTCTAAATATTTAATTAATTAATTTAAAGAAAAAAATTATTCCAACAGTCATAATTAAAGAATCCCCTACTTAAAGAGGGTAGATCCCAAGTTGGGGATCAATCTATCTTTTCATTTTCATTTTTCTTCTATGGTAATCAAAGGGAAGACATCTGCTCCAAGAAACTGAACCAACAACAGCCCTAGGTCCTCTATCTCTTTTGCATGTTGGAATCCATCTCGGGGGGATCCATGTTAAGATTTAATATGCTAAGACAGAAAATAGCATCATTACATTCCATTTCACAATAATAGCATATACCGGAGCACTAACGAAACAACAAGCACAACATAAACACAAGAGACACAGATTTATCCTGGGAAAACCCTCATGGGGTAGAAAACCCAGCAAAGCTTCCTCAATATAGATGACCAGCAATATACAAAGATGCAAACCAAATACATGATCTCCTCCTCCACCATAGCATACCTCTCTCTCATAAGTGCGCCACTCTCAAGTGAGTGAGTGTGTGTAAAATGAGGAATACACCTCCTCTATTTATACACTATTCCAACTTGTCTTTTACACAAAACATGTAGGCTTGTATTTAACCATTGGGTTAAATACCCCACTACAACTGACTGGGCCGACCCCTCTAGGGTGGTCTAATAAACCTTTGACCCACATAACACATACAGGGCCGACCCCCACTAGGGAAGTCTAATAACCCAAGTTACCACATTCCGACGGAGGAATAAACATCTCCGGATATACAATAAGATCTTCATAGAGAAATGAATCAACTCCGGAATAATAAAGTACAAATATAATATTCTTTGAAGTTACAATATCTCAACACTCCCCCTTAACGAGAAGGATATTATAACAGCATCTGCACGAGCAAGGAGTCATCAACGTCATACATGATACATCTATAAATCATTGGAAGCTTTCTCAACATCATCAGTAACTCAAGTAGTTACTTGAACATCTTCAATACTGGAACATCAACATCTTCAGTACTGAGTCTTTATCTTCTGCAGCACTCGAACAGCTACAACAACATCAACATCTGGATCCTCACGATCATTAGCATCGTCATCTCACGATCATCAGCATCGTCATCTAAATCATCACGATCAACATCATCATCATCTAGGTCATCACGATCAGCAGCATCGTCATCTAGATCATCACGATCAACATCATCGTCATCTAGATCATTACGATCAGCAGCATCATCATCTAGATCATCACGATCAACAACATCATCAATACAAGTATGAATATCATTAATACAAGTATCCTCATCAATACGAGTATACATATCATCAATACAAGTATCCTCATCAATACAAGTATACACATCATCAATACAAGTATCCTCATCAATATAAGTATACATATCATCAATACAAGTATCCTCATCAATACAAGTATACACAATAGCAACATACCCTGCAATACACATGATCCAATTACGGGATGATCAATCCCTCTCACTTTAGGACATAGGTCCAAGGATGATACAATCCTAATCAATTAACAAGATGATTAGTCCTTATCACTTTAAGACACCTCACCATGTCTAGGGACGATGCAATCCCAATCAATTACCAGGATGATTAGTCCTTATCACTTTAAGACATCTCACCATGTCTAGGGACGATGCAATCCCGACCACAGTGCCAGTCCTCTTTCATACTGGATGTGAACTAGATTAAATCTAGGATTTTATCACCTGTGAATGATCACCTGCTGCAGTCCAGGAGCAAACATTACATCATTACAGGACCTGCGAATGATCACCTGCTGCTACACTGAGCAGTCCAGGAGCGAACATTACATCATTCCAGCTAACCACAGAGCCAATACTATTTCAACTGGGGTGTGACCTAGATCAAATATAGGATTTACAACCTGTGAATGATCACCTGCTGCTACACTGAGCAGTCCAGGAGCGAACATTACATCATTCCAGCCAACCACAGAGCCAGTACTATTTCAATTGGGGTGTGACCTAGATCAAATCTAGGATTTACAACCTGTGAATGATCACCTGTTGCTACACTGAGCAGTCCAGGAGCGAACATTACATCATTACAGGTTTCGTGAATGATCACCCACTGCTGAGCAGTCCAGGAGCGCACATTACATCATTCATCAACATCTTTCTCGAAGACAAGAGTCTATGGATCACTTTAGGACTGAAGTCCACGGATGATACAATCCTCTTACTCTCGGAGACATCTGTCTGCGAATCACTTTAGGACTGAAGTCCACGGATGATACAATCCTCAAATATCCACTAAGGACTTCATTCTCGAAGACATACGTCTACGGCTCTCTTTAGGACTGAAGTCTAGGGATGATCCAATCCCCACTGGTCCACTAGGGACTTCATTCTCGAAGACATACGTCTACGGCTCAATTTAGGACTGAAGTCCAGGGATGATCCAATCCCCACATGTCCACTAAGTACTTCATTCTCGAAGACATATGTCTACGGCTCAATTTAGAACATGTGTTCAAGGATGATGCAATCCCCTCGTCAACTTAGACCCTGTCGAAGGACCATCCACAAACCTCTCTGTCGGCATCACCAATATAGGTATCCACATCATCAACCTTACTATCAATGCAGGCAATCTCGTCATAAGTGACCACATCACTCCCCCTCTCGAGGAGGGTCCTACCAACCTTGTCTCGGAAAATACTCAACCTTTTCTTGAGGTAGAGGTTTGGTTAGTACATCGGTAACTTGTTCACTTGAGGTAGAGGTTTGGTTAGTACATCGGTAACTTGTTCACTTGAAGTAGAGGTTTGGTTAGTACATGGGCAACTTGTTACAAATTCGAACTTTATAGTTCCTTTCTGCGCCATATCATGGAACACTGGATTCTCTTCCATCTTGATACAACTATGTTTGTTACATAGGATCACAGTTGGGTCTATCTCTAAGTCAAACAACCCAGAATCCATACTGCTTCACAACTAGCAGAGCAACCAACCATATATTCCGCTTGTGCTGAAACCCACATTAGACTGCTTCCTGCTAAACCACGAGATCATGGCTAATCCCAGACAATAACATCCTCTCGATGTGCTCTTCCTGTCTAATACACTTTCTTCCCAATCAATATCTGTGTAGCCATCTGAAGTCATGATCTCCAAGATAGCATATATCAAACTCTATTGTATCCTTTAGGTACCTCATCACATGCTTTGCAACTATCAGGTGAACACATCTAGTTTCCACTAGATACTGACTCAAGGTGTTCACAGCAAAGCATATATCTGACCTAGTATTGTTAGATACATCAATGACCCAATAATTTGACTGTACAGAGTTATATCCACTAACTCTGATGAGTCATCTGCTAACAGCTTCAAGTTGGAATCCATGAGAGTGGCCATTCCAACACATCAATTCTTCTCAAGATTTCTCAGCATACTTTCCCTAGTTGAGAAAGATTCCTTACGAGCCTTGCCATACTTCTAGATCTAGGAAGTAATGCATCAATCTGAGATCTTTCTTTTTCATTTCTGCAGCCATCTTCTTCTTTCTTTTCATGACCTATTTTTCATTCCCTATCAGAAAGATATCATCTACATACAATAATAGTATGATCCATAACCTTAAGGTAAAGGTTAGGAACAACTTTACTTTTGGTAAAGCCCAAGCTTATCAAGAAACTGTCAATTCTCCCTTTGTGACTGAACATCATTCACACTCTGCATTGAATGATCTTCTGCATATCTATCTGTGCCATCTCTCGTCAGATGGGTCTACTGATATGAGCTTCAAAATCATTCGAACTCTGTGATGAGTTCCTTCTTGCATCCATGTCATATGTGTATAGAAGCCATATTCAACCTTGTAGCAAAGGTTGAGATCCACATCACCCATGATGATCATTAAGCTCATCAATTGACTATCGATCCTGGGAACCCATACAGAACCTAATTCACACTTCTTCTTTAATTACACCATTAAGAGACTGGTCTTATCTAGCCACTTGGAGTAAACATCTCATCATGATTCTCTTCCTCTTTCTAAGAGAATCTTCTAACCACAAGCCTTCTATAGTGTGTTTGATTTGTAAATCTTTTTGTTGAACATCCATCGCTTGTTCAGTGTTCATCATTCATCATGATCTTTCCTACAAATCAAAATTAAGTACATGATTAGTAATACTTCATAATCATCAAATCATATTGACATGATAACCTATTATGCATACAGATATCATTTACATAGTTATGCAACTATTTTGACCAATACTTTGGCACAACACTTTCCCATATCCTATATGCATACAGTGGCTATCTAGATGCCTTCCATCTCTACCAAAACATACTATTGAGAGTGTGCACAGCTCTCAGCATGTCAGCAAAGAGGTTTCATTCTAGACAAGCAACAATAGAATGTTTGTCCAACTTACCAATCATATGCATATTAGTAGTATACTATTCAATGCTCTATGAATGTTTACACTCAGCATGATATATTCTAGGAATACAAATATGCATACAAGCAATATCATTTACTATTTCAAATAACAACTCAAATACTTATCTTTTATGTTTGTGTGGTTGCCTCCCGCTTGATCTTCTATATGTCTTTTGAACTTCTATTCATTCTGTACCACTGTGCATGCTCAAGTGTGCACTAGTGTCATCCTCATAATCTCATACACAACCATACATTCATTAGTATATTCTCAATATTATCAAAACATTCTAATTCTAAATAATCTTGAATATGTATAGTCATGATCATTAGTATTCAGGGTTTCAAGGAAGTCTTCTTTTACTCATGCATATTCTTGTTTGATCATAGTACTCTTCTGGTTAATTAAATCATCAAGATAAGATACATAATATGCATAAACCCTTGATTACTAACTTTTATGAATAAGCATAACCAATCATACCAAGTATACTTATATAAGGGATCCTAACACAAGGTAAGATTCTAACTTGACATAGGAAAACATACCTGGATTACTATACCTGCTTAGTTATGTACAACATACCTAAACAATCTCTTCAATGATTTAGAGATCCTGAGCTAGAACCTGCATGTCTCATAGGTTAAGCATAATATAACAAAGTCATACATACCTCGTAAGTAGAACAAAAATTATGGATGAGTCTTTGTCTTCATGTTGTCATGGTCATGGAACTTGATTTGTCTTTTGTGATGTACCTGTATCTTGTTAGCAGACAACATCAACCTCACACAACACCATAATGCATTAGTACAATCATATAGCCCTAATCAATGAATGTCTTCGATCATTCACATGCATTCATACTGTTACTAGGGTGATAAGACAATTCTAACATTAATCAAGATTGTACTAACAAATAATATGAAGACAAACACATTATGAATTTAATCAAGAATCAGATTTCAAGACATACCTGTATCTCCTTAAGTCATACCTGTCGAGACTTCTTGTAGTCTTCTTATGTAAGGCCTTAGCCTCAAATCCCCCTGAAACTTGATCTGGAGCTTGATTAGGGTTTGCTAGAAAAACCCTAATAATTCAATCTTTGACTTTCACACTTCCGAATGGATGGAAGGATGTGTCTTGCTAAGCTGATCAAACTAGCATACTTCAATTTTGAAATCTCCAAAATTTGACCCCTCAAAATTGCCTTTGAAACTTCTGGATCTTCTGGACAGGATCCCGAACTAGGGTTTGATGAAGCCCACCCTTCTTCTCAATCAAAAGGTTTGATCCAAGGCTCTAAACTCTTATTTTTCTGAGGAGATTCCAGCCGTGGTTACAGACTTCAAAAATTCCAACTTTTGCTGAAGCCCTAATTTTCCATCTTTCCGATCAAAATCCCGAACTGGGGTTTGATCAAGCCCGGTCTTCTACCCAACCAAAAAATTCGATATTGGTCTCTAAATTTTGATTTTCCTGAGTAGCATTCAGCCGTGGATTCCGATTCCAAAAATTCTAACTTTCTCCGAAACCCTAAATTCTGGAAGCCATGAATAAAGGTGCTCCAAAACTAATTATGTTTTGACAGAAATATGTACCTGATTGTTTCTGCTATAACTCCTAACGTTTTGCTCCACAGGGTCTGAAAACTTTGTCTACAGTATCCTGACCTGTCATCTTTCCATCCCGACAGGTATGACCTCAATTGGATTTTCTGAGAGAGAGTTATGCCAAGTGTCGCAACGTGACCTGTTTATGGGATAAAACAGGAGAGCGAACTTGTACGGTGTGCCACGTGTCATTGGTTCAGATTCGGCTTTTGAAAATGTTTCCTGAGATAGTAAAGTCTGTGTAATACATGTCACTTTTTACTAAATTTCATTTGGAGCTTCCTAGCCCAAGTTATGACCTTTTTTCCTAGGTCACCTGATTTTGACTGAGATCTGGAAGAGGCAGAAACCCTAACTTGTACTGATCATAACTTACAAAGTACAACGAATATGAGGGTTCCCTTTGGACACAAGATACCTGGAGATGTTATCTACTACCTGTAAATGTTTCTAATCCTGAACCTTCGCCAAAATGGATTTATGGCGAAAGTTCCATGATGACTGGTGTTTTCTATAGAAAACCCTAACCTTCAAATTGTCGTAAGTAAAGCAAGTGCCGTAAGTGCCATACCTTGCCTTCCTTCAGGTTAGCTCTGATACCATGTTAAGATTTAATATGCTAAGATAGAAAATAGCAGCATTACATTCCATTTCACAATAATAGCATATACAGGAGCACTGAAGAAACAACAAGCACAACATAAACACAAGAGACACAGATTTATCCTGGGAAACCCTCATGGGGTAGAAAACCCAGCAAAGCTTCCTCAATATAGATGACCAGCAATATACAAAGATGCAAACCAAATACATGATCTCCTCCTCCACCATAGCAGACCTCTCTCTCATAAGTGTGCCACTCTCAAGTGAGTGAGTGTGTGTAAAATGAGGAATACACCTCCTCTATTTATACACTATTCCGACTTGCCTTTTACACAAAACATGTAGGCTCGTATTTAACCATTGGGTTAAATACCCCTCTACAACTGACTGGGCCGACCCCTCTAGGGTGGTGTAATAACCCTTTGACCCACATAACACATACAGGGCCGACCCCCACTAGGGAATTCTAATAACCCAAGTTACCACATTCTGACGGAGGAATAAACATCTCCGGATATACAATAAGATCTTCACGGAGGAATGAATCAACTCCGAATAATAAAGTACAATATAATATTCTTTGAAGTTACAATATCTCAACAATCCATACAGAACCAGAAACAGTTGTAGGATCATGGTTGGGAGGAACATGGTAGCCCCAAAGTTATCCAGCTAAAGGAAATCGCCCTAACAGGTTAGCTAGACACAAAAGGCTCTACATTAACCATTGTTGACTGTGCAGGTCACTATAGGAAGGATTCAAGTGCCAAGCAGCTAGGTTTCCACAGGAACGGACCAAGTACTCAAGCAGCTAGGTATGGAATATTTAATGTTTCAAATTTCCAATCATAATAAAGTTAGGCTTCTACAATTAGAATAAATACTCCAGCATTGTTCATTATCAATATTATAACCTTCATGGTTCTGCCCAGAACCCAGTCGTGGGTCTAGTAGGTCTAGCCGAGCTAGCCTTTGCTAGACAAATTATTTTTGTCTTCTAGGTTAGGGTTATTATAATTTCTTGGTTGTAGATATATATTCTTTGCTTGAATTATATTTCCCTAGTCATAGGGTAGGGTTTCATCTATAAGCGTTAGTTCTTTAAAATTATTGTCCTGCCTACTAGGAACAACACCAAATAGAAATAAAAACCAGACATCGAAACTTCCAACCACACTACACTTTTCATTTATCAAAATGCCCCTACGATTCAACCATTTTTCAAACTTTACATCAAAAAAGAAACGCATCAAGTATTACAGAGATTCGTATTCCAAAACATAGGTTCACATATCCAAACATAGATTCCCATATAAATCAATCGTCACCTGCATTTTAATTATGGGTGCCAATCCCAGGTTTCATGGATCGAACCCCATCCCCAATCAAAAGGCGCATCACATCACAACAAATTTATTGAAATCCACAGTAACCTTAAACTAATTCTATGTTAGCCAACCATTCATCTTTGTAAACAGTAATATAGAAATTCATAGGAGGAATTGGGATTTCATTCTTTAAAGACTTACAGAAGTCAAACGCAATCGATACCACAGACAAACTTCAACAACCACGATTTATTTCCACTTTAAAGTCTTAACCTCAAACATAGTAGACTTACGAAGGCCACAACTACACACCAGTACAAACGCAGGATTAAGATTACATCATAAAGCTTGAAAACTCTAAATGGGCACCTCCCAAGTTCACAGTTCAAAAGTCATAATCTAGGACAGGTGCCCATACTTTTCGAAAATTGATAAACCACAGGTCTAGGTATCAAACCCATGGAGTAGCTCATCTTTCCTAGGATCATTTATGAAAAAATTAGACTTAGAATAATAGCATCACTGGTATCAACGAAATACAAATCTATCATCTAACAGCCCAATCGTCTACCTACAGGATAAGACTATAACAACGCACACATTCTTATAAATTACGCCATAGGAAATAAATACGCACGACAAAGATAGGGTATGTATCACATTTAATATAGACTCCATTTTTTTAGACAAGGGATTTTTCCATTTCATTTTTTATACTGACAAAGGCATCATTCAAACATACAGTAGCCGGGGTCTCTTCATACAGCCATTTAAGCCTCATAGAAATGAAAGCGCAGATTTCCTCTATTATTACATTCCAAACTTCAAAAGACGATACCCATGATTACATACAGGTAGGAAACCAAAAGAAATGCCCTGTGAGAATCCCATATTCACGTAGGTACAAATATAGAGATAACAACCGAGGCCAATCCATTGAACCCTGCTAGAAGCAGAGAGACCCTCAGAAGTTCCATCATCAAAATATTAAATACAACGAGTCTTCATACACCGGGTCAAGCCAACGACGACCTCAAGGAACCCAACAACTTGTTGCAGAAAACCCAACTGGGATCACAGAGTTCCCCAAAAGCAAACAAAAATGGTACACTCCATAGAGGCGAAAGGAGGAGATAAGAAATGGCATATTCTCGACTTACCATTTTTCAAACATCACCACTTTCGAGTCCTGGACGCATAGAAGAGAAACGCCAGCCCACACCTGTTAACCAAACATGCCATACGAAGTCAGAACTCTATATCACGATATATATTTAAATGAAATAGAAAAAAATGGAGTATGAACCTGGGGGGGATTACCTTCGAGTGTTTCAGTCACCATCTCTACTCCATATGGTGTGCTGACCATGAGCCACAGCTCAGGTCAGTAGTGAAACCCTCAACGCACCCACAGCAGGCAGGAGAAATGAACCACGATAATGCTTCCTCGTTGGTGTAGAACCCTAGAGGAAACCCTCAGCACAAATGGCAACGCTGGCCATGTGCCATCGTAGAGCTACATTCAATGCAGCCACCCACTCCAGGTATTTCGATGTTGACCCAAACTCTATAGTAATAGAACCATTAGAAATCAACAAGTATTACAAATGCCATCGATATTACAATGACCCCAAACGTTACATAGTGCCTTTAATAAATTACAAAGTTAAACAAGTGGTGCAAATTCCACAAGGATTACAAATCCCAACTATGTTTTTAAAACTGTCAACCCTCAAAACTCTCACACTTGAGACTTAAATAATTGCTAGAAAGGAGGAGTAGGGATTCTCGGTGGACACCTCATAGGTACACCTGCAAACCATGTATGAATTGAATGCATTAGCAAAACTCGCTAAGCAAGACAGAAGATTCCATTTCTTACACACTACCTCTCGGCAACTCTGCCAGAGTACGTAGCCTTGAAAGACCGTGCATCTCATCACGGGTCATCAACCGCTTCCATTAGGAACCCATCCCACCTGAATGGTCAATTAGACTTTTATAATTATGCACACAAACTCTTGAAACAGTAAGAAAAGGATTTGTATTATTCCACTTTAAAAAACTTATTCAATTACAACAGAGTTTCATTTAGAGTCATGATATCGCTTCTGCAAAGCAATAGAAATCAAAACCAGTAAGACCTTGTTAACCAAGAAATCAAGACACAATCAAATGCCGCAAATAAGTACCAGGGTAGTAAGTTTCACATCAGTGCTGAAGTTAATTTGCAAATCATCACCTCCTAAATGGTTTATCTCAGTAATAGAAAGTTTTTTATTTTATTTTACTATTTTGGGACAGTTCAAGTGGTATCAGAGCTCAGTTACAAAACTAAGTGACCTATTGGGATCATTACAAACATCCGCTTCAAATACATAGTAAACAGAAACATACATTTAAATTTTATTTTTGTTTTATGAGAAAATAAACTAACCTGATTTTCTGTTGTTTATACTTATATAACATTTCAGGTACAGTCACTGTCTAAAAATGAATGCAGAAGGGGGCAGCAGCATACATGGAAATCTGAACTCTTCACCACGAGAGCAAGAAATTGTGGTGGAACTCAACTCGGATTTAATGAAATCCATGCAGAATCTATAGGCCAAATTCCAAAGTTTCCGAGATGAAAAAGTGCAAGAAAGAAGAGAGCAGCAGGCCATGAATGAGTCACTGCTTCAGACTTTAACAAAGCAAAAACCTCACGGACAGCCCACACTCTCAGTCAAGACTTTTAAAAAGGGAAACAGTCACACAAAAAATACTGCCATCCCTAAAGGAGAAGAGCAGGGAGAACACATACCTGAATATATGGAAGAAGACTGTAAGAGCTCTTCCAACGACAAAGGTTCACCACCTCCTTGCAAGAAAAGGAGAAAAAGTGACGATAGTCTGCAAGGGGAATTCCGAAAGATAAAAGCCCCAACATATGATAGAAAGATTAACTCTGGGGAAAAGGATGAGGAGTGGCTGCTAGGGATGAATAAATACTTCAAAGTCCACAATTACTCCAGTGAAATGCAAGCCCGACTAGCCATATACAACCTGAACTGTAAAGATGCCAGATGGTGGCGGGACTTGAAACACACCAAAGGACAAGAACTGAGAGAAATAACCTGGGATACTTTCATAAGAATATTCCAGGACAAGTATATGTCTGAAAGATTCTTTGACAAGAAAATAAAAGAATTCCATGAGTTAAAAATGGGCTCCCTAACTATGGAAGCATTCATAAATCGATTCTTAGACTTGCTGCACTATGTGCCTTATATTAAAGACGAGAAGGTAAAGATTCAGCAGTTCTTGGGAGAGATGCCACCAAACTTTAGACAAAAGATAGAGTTTGACATGCCCAAAACCCTTGATATAACCTTACATAAAGCAAGGATGTGTTATGAACACGGACAGCCAAGGAATGACAACATCAACAGAAAGAGAGATAGGTTCAGAACCCTCTCGGACAATCGCAGACCGGGTTTTAGACCTCCACCTTATCGGAAAAACAACAACACTTTTCTGCCCAATAGAGGCTTCAACCGACCTCAAGCACGACCAAGTGCACCCCCACCACATGTCAACAGGACAGTTTTCAACAAAGGGACAAAAGTTGTCTCACCAACTATTTCTTGTTGGAAATGCCATGGGCCACACTACTACAAAGACTGCCCCAACAAAATAGACAGATTTTTACACAATGTCCAGGAAGAACCTACCATAATAGACATGGCAAAGACACCAAGGATTTATGCCACTCTCGATAGTCGATAGGCAGATCACCAAGCCACCATGGTGGAAATAAAGGGTAAGATCTCTAACACTGTCGTTTCAGTTTTAATAGATCCTGGCGCTTGACGAAGTTATATCTCCCCTAAATTAGTGTACACTTGTCGGTTGAAATGAGAACCTCACAAGAAATTATGGCTGGTACAACTAGCCACCGGTACCAAACAAAAGGTCTCCAAGTTAGTTAAGACTTGTGAGATAGACTTAAACAGGTTCCAAACTAGGTTAGAATTAAACATTTTAAATCTAGGGTTGTACGATGTACTCATCGGCATGGATTGGTTAGAGGAACACCATGTCCTCCTAGACTGCTTAAACAAATCCCTACTCTGTAGGGATGACCAAGGGAATCAGAAGACGATTCAGGGTATCCCTAAGAAGGTATCGGTACAACAGATCTCCACCTTACAAGCAAAGAAATGTATCAGGAAAGGTTGCAAGCTCTTTGTCGTCAATATCCAAAACATAGAAACGGTTAGAGAACAAAAGATCGAAGACTTCCCACTCCTCGTGGAATTCAAGGATGTATTTCCCGAAGAAATACTTGGATTACCACCCAAACGAGACTTAGAATTTTCCATTGAACTAACACTTGAGTCAGTACCAGCTTCTAAATCCCCGTACCGCATGAGCACACTAGAATTGGTGGATCTCAAGCTTCAATTACAAGAACTAATTGACAAAGGGTACATCCGACCTAGTGTGTCCCCTTGGCACGCACCAATACTCTTCATCAAGAAGAAAGATGAAACGATGCGGATGTGCATCGATTACCGCCAACTCAACAAGATGACCTATTAAGAACCGCTACCCACTCCCTAGGATCGACGACTTGTTTGACCAAGTCGGAGGGGCAAAGATCTTCTTGAAAATCGACTTACGATCTGGATACCATCAAGTGAGGATCGGGGATGAGGATATCAATAAAACCGCATTCCGAACCCGTTACGGCCACTACGAGTTTGTAGTGATTCCCTTTGGGTTGAAAAACGCACCGACCAACTTTATGTGCATGATGAACATCATCTTTAGTAAATACCTCGATAAGTTAGTTCAAGTCTTTATTGAAGACATTTTGATCTACTCCAAGAATAAAGTAGAACACGAGGAGCACCTTCGAATTGTTTTACGGATAATAAGGGAACACCAGCTTTACGCCAAGTTTAGTAAGTGCGATTTCTATAGACCCCAGATTCAATACTTAGGACATATCATTTTCGAGAAAGGAATAGTCGTCGACCCCAAAAAGGTCAAAGCTATCGAAGAATGGCCCACACCTACTTGCATATTCGATATAAGATCATTCTTAGGATTAGCCGGATACTACCGAAAGTTCATTGAGAACTTTTCACGGATCGCATGTCCCACGACCGCCTTACAGAAAAAGGAAAACAAGTTTATCTGGACGAATAAGTGCGAAGAAATATTCCAAAAGCTGAAGCAACTACTAATTAGTGCACTGATTCTATGTATTGCGGATCCCAATGGGGACTTCGTCATTTGCACGGATGCAAGCAAGGAAGGACTCGGAGGAGTCCTTATGCAAGACAATTTTTCCATATGCTACGAATCGAGGAAACTAAAAGAACATGAGCAGAACTACCCTATTCATGACCTCGAACTAGCCGCCATCATCCATGCTCTGAAGATGTGGTGACATTATCTCATGGGAAAAAATTCCTATTGATGACTGATAACATGAGCTTGAAATACCTTTTCGACCAACCCGACCTAAATGCTAGGCAAGCCAGGTGGTTATCCTTCCTTAGTGAATACCATTTCGAACTAAAGCATATAAAAGGAAAGGAAAACAAGATTGCGGATGCCTTGAGCCATCAAGCACATATGCTTTACGAGGTCACGATGAGTCAAACCGACTCAGACTTACACCACAGAATTCGAACGACATGTACGAGT
The DNA here is from genome assembly GCA_027924585.1 of Larix kaempferi. NCBI lineage: Eukaryota > Viridiplantae > Streptophyta > Pinopsida > Pinales > Pinaceae > Larix > Larix kaempferi. The sequence continues at coordinate 436,637 of BSBM01001018.1, forward strand.
GACCGTTATTACACAGAAATCCTCGCAAAGATCCAGGAAGACAGACTTTTTCAATAGCAGAAAGAATATAAGATAGACGAATCGAGACTACTGTGGTCAAAAGATCAACTTTACATCCTAGAGAGTGGAGACATTAGATCAAACATTCTCACCGAGTTTCACCAGAAACCTTGTTCAGGGCACCCCAGATATCAAAAGATGATATCGGCCGTAAAGAAACATTACTTTTGTCCTAAGCTGAAAGCTGACATCGCAATGTTCATCATGAAATGTCAAGAGTGCCAATTGGTCAAAGCAGAACACCAAAACCCCTCCGGATTACTTCAACCTTTACCCATTCCAAAATGGAAATGGGAGGTACAAAGTATGGACTTCATTACAGGCTTACCCAAGAGTAAGAAACTGAACGACTTCATCTTTGTAGTGGTAGACAAGTTGTCTAAAGCAGCCCACTTTATACTGGTAAATCTACCTACAAAGCACTTCACATCGTGAAAATATTCTTAAAATAGATCTTTCGATTGCACGAAATACCCAAAGAAATCATTTCTGATCAAGACATGATTTTCACTAATAACTTCTGGAGAGCATTGTTCTCCGGTTTAGAGACCTAATTACAATTCAGTACCACATACCATCCCCAGACCGACAGACAAACAAAACGACTAAACCAGATCCTCGAGGACATGTTGAGGCTATATTTCATCAACAACCCCACCAAGTGGGAATATTATTTGCACCTCGGGGAGTTTGCATACAACAACGTTTATCAAACCTCAGCCAAAATGAGTCCTTCCGAAGTACTCTACGGCAGGAAATGTCGGACCCCCGTGAGTTGGGACAATTTAGTAGACAGACTTATGTTAGTACCCAACCTATTAAAGGACTTGGAACAACTAATCTCCAAGGTACAACTAAACTTAAAAGAAGCACAAGACTGCCAAAAGATTTGTGTGGACAAGAAAATAAAAGACAAGGATTACCAAGTCGGTGAACATGTGTTTCTAAAAATAAAGGCGAAACGAAGCTCGTTGAGCTTGGGATGTTGCGGGAAACTACCCCCAAGATTTTGTGGACCTTTTGAAATATTGGCCAAGAAGGGCCCAATAGCTTATGAGTTATCCACACCAGCTCATATAAAAGTTCATAATGTTTTTCATGTTTCACTATTATAGAAATATGTAAACGATACTAAACATGTTATTGATTGGTCCTTATTATAGGTGGAGCCCAAAGGGGAGTTCACGCCAGAACCACTCCACATTCTGGACAAGAGAGAGGTCCAACTTAGGAGGAGGACCATCACTCAGCTGAAAGTGCAATGGAGGCACTTTGGACCAGATGAGGCTACTTGGGAGAATGAGGCCACCATGAAAGAGGCATACCCCGCCTTGTTTCATGACTTCATTCCTAGTCCCTACAAACACCGGGACGGTGTTGTTCTAAGCGGGGAGGGATGTAATATCGTGAATTTTGGACTAACTATTTTGTTGTTATATTAGGCCATGGCCCCAGCACCTATGTTTATTTTGAGTATTGGGCATGAGCCCTAGCACCTATGATTTATTCTTTTATATGTATATCAACATATCGGGCATGGACCCTGACTAACTTCTTTATTTGAGTATATACTGGGTGAGAAGGCCCCAATGTTTTAATCATGTTCTTCATCTTTGATAAGGGTACAAAACCTAATATACTGAGATGATATTTTGTTACTTACTGTGCAGATCTATGATTTTACATGATTTATGAGTGTGTTGAGCATGGACTCAGAAACACACATGTAACCTACGTACTGGGCATAAGCCCCGATGTACCTAGAAGAATGTTTATGTACTAGGAGTAAGCCCTGAGGTATATTGAGTGTTGGGCCTAAGCCCTGGAGCACTCCAAGCTTGATAAACAAATACTGGATCTGAGGCCACTTAAATATTCTAGATGTGCCTCACAACCACATTCTAGCACTAGTGTTGAGCAGAGGCTATGGAATTGCACTAGCGTAATGGCCATGTGAGAGTGTTGAGTTAAAAGGCTCTGAATACCACTCGAGGTTACTAGATCTTAAGTGTTGAGTCGAAAGGACTCTGAATAGCACTTTTACTTTCATCACACTAATTTCATTTGATTAAATGATTCATCTTTTATCTATTATCAAAGTACTGCGGGAACTACTGTGTTAAACGAGTGAATCCGACATGCAAAGAGAGAGACTAGAGGTGCCTACCCAAGATTACCAAGACCATCCAAAGAATTTGGGCCTTGTCCTTAAACGCTAAAAGAATATCATGTGAGGATACATAAATAAATAAAAGATAATTACCAATACCCTTTTATGACTAACATGTATAAAGGCCTCAAGGCTAGTATTATTATTAAGAGCTTTAATAATAATGTTGTCATTATTTAATTATGAAATATAATTAGTATATATGATGTATGCATTATTTAATATTATAAATAATGTATTAATAGTTAACTGAAATATAACTATTGTTATTATGATTATTGTTATCATAAATTTTGTTATCTTAATTATTGTTATTATAGTTCTTGCTATTGTAATTATTATTGAGAGCATAAATCAAAATCACTTATAGTTAAAATAGTTGGGAAAGTCCTAGTTCAAAAGGACTAGGTATTTAGTAAATAATATCTTCTAAATATTTAATTAATTAATTTAAAGAAACAAATTATTCCAACAGTCATAATTAAAGAATCCCCTACTTAAAGAGGGCAGATCCCAATTTGGGGATCAATCTATCTTTTCATTATCATTTTTCTTCTATGGTAATCAAAGGGAAGACATCTGCTCCAAGAAACTGAACCAACAACAGCCCTAGGTCCTCTATCTCTTTTGCATGTTGGAATCCATCTCGGGGGGATCCATACAGAACCATGAACGGTTTTAGGATCATGGTTGGGAGGAAAACGGTAGCCCCAGAGTTATCCAGCTAAAGGCAATCACCCTAACAGGTTAACTAGACACATCGGGCTCTACATTAACCATTGTTGACTGTGCAGGTCACTATAGGAAGGATTCAAGTACCAAGCACATAGGTTTCCACAGGAAGGGACCAAATACTCAAGCAGCCAGGTATGGAATATTTAATGTTTCAAATTTCCAGTCATAATAAAGTTAGGCTTCTACAATTAGAATAAATAATGTAGCATTGTTCATTATCAATATTATCAACTTCAAGGTTCTACCCAGAACCCAGTGGTGGGTCTAGCAGGTCTAGCCAAGCTAACCTTTGCAAGACAACTTATTTTTGTCTTCTAGGTTAGGGTTATTATAATTTCCTGGTTGTAGATATATGTTCTCTGCTTGAACAATATTTCCCTAATCATAGGGCAGGGTTTCATCTATAACCGTTAGTTCTTTTAAATTATTATCCTACCTACTAGGAACAACACCAAATATAAATAAAAACCAGACATCGAAACTTCCAGCCACACTACACTTTTCATTTATCAAATTGCCCCTAGGATTCAACCATTTGTCAAAATTTACATCAAAAAAGAAATGCATCAAGTATTACAGAGATTCGTATTCCAAAACATAGGTTCACATATCCAAACATAGATTCCCATATAAATCAATCGTCACCTGCATTTTAATTATCGGTGCCTATCCCATGTTTCATGGATCGAACCCCATCCCCAATCGAAAGGCACATCACATCACAACAAATTTATTGAAATACACAGTAACCTTAAACTAATTCTACGTTAGCCAACCATTCATCTTTGTAAACAATAAAATAGAAATTCATAGGGGGGATTGGGATTTCATTCTTTAAAGACTTACAGAATTCAAATGCAATCGATACCACAGACAGACTTCAAAAACCATGATTTATTTCCACTTTAAAGTCTTAACCTCAAACATAGAAGACTTACGAAGGCCACAACTACACACGAGTACAAACGCAGGCTTAGGATTACATCATAAAGCTTGAAAACTCTAAATGGGCAACTCCCCAGTTCAAGGTTCAAGACTCATAACCTAGGACAGGCGCCCATACTTTTCAAAAACTGATAAACCACAGGTCTAGGTATCAAACCCCTAGAGTAGCTCATCTTTCTAGGATCATTTATGACAAAATTAGACTCAGAATAATAGCATCACTGGTATCAACGAAATACAAATCTATCATCTAACAGCCCAATCGTCTAGCTACAGGATAAGACTATAACAACGCACACATTCCTATAAATTACGCCATAGGAAAGAAATACACAAGCCAAAGCCATGGTATGTATCACATTTAATATAGACTCCATTTTTTTAGACAAGCGATTTTTCCATTTCATTTTTTATACTGACAAAATCATTCAAACATACAGTAGCCAGGGTTTCTTCATACAGCCATTTAAGCCTCATAGAAATGAAAGCACAGATGTCCTCTATTATTACATTTCAAACTTCAAAAGACGATACCCATGATTACATACAGATAGGAAACCAAAAGAAATGCCCTGTCAGAATCCCATATTCACACAGGTACAAATATAGAGATAACAATCGAGGCCAATCCATTGAACCCTGCTACAAGGGGAAAGACCCTCAGAAGTTCCATTATCAAAATATTAAATACAATGAGTCTTCATACACTGGGTCAAGCCAACAGCAACCTCAAGGAACGCAGCAACTTGTTGCAAAAAACCCAATTGGGATCACAGAGTTCCTCAAAAGCAAACAACAACGGTACACTCCACAGAGGCGAAAGGAGGAGATAAGAAATGGCATATTCTGGACTTACCATTTTTCAAACATCACCACTGTCGAGTCTTGGCCACGCAAAAGAGAAACGCCATCCAACACCTGTTAACCAAACATGCCATACGAAGTCAGAACTCTATATCACAATATATATTTAAATGCAATAGCAAAAAATGTAGTATGAACCTGGGGGGGATTACCTTCGAGTGTTTCAGTCGCCATCTCTACTCCATATGGTGTGCTGACCATGAGTCACAGCTCAGGTCAGTAGCGAAACCCTCAACGTACCCACAGCAGGTAGGAGAAATTAACCACGATAATGCTTCCTCGTTGGTGTAGAACCCTAGAGGAAACCCTCAGCATAGCTGGCAGTGATGGCCATGTGCCATCGTAGAGCTACATTCAATGCAGCCACCCACTCCAAGTATTTCGATGTTGACCCAAACTCTATAGTAATAGAACCATTCAAAATCAACAAGTATTACAAATGCCATCGATATTATAATGACCCCAAACGTTACATAGTGTCATTAGGAAATTACAAAGTTAAACAAGTGGTGCAAATTCCACAAGGATTACAAATCCCAACTATGCTTTTAAAAGTGTCAACCCTCAAAACTCTCACACTTGAGACTTAAATAATTGCTAGAAAGGAGGAGTAGGGATTCTCACTAGACACCTCATAGGTACACCTGCAAACCATGTATGAATTGAATGCATTAGTGAAACTCGCTAAGTAAGACAGAAGATTCCATTTCCTACACCCTACCTCTCGGCAGCTCTACCGGAGTACATAGCCTTGAAAGACCATGCATCTCATCACAGGTCATCAACCGCTTGCATTAGGAACCCATCCCACCTGAATGGTCAATTAGAATTTTATAATTATGCAGACAAACTCTTGAAAAAGTAAGAAAATGATTTGTATTATTCCACTTTAAAACACTTATTCACTTACGACAGAGTTTCATTTACATTCATGATATCGCTTCCGCAAAGCAGTAGAAATCACAACCAGTAAGACCTTGTTAAACAAGAAGTCAAGACACAATCAAATGCCACAAATAAGTAACAGGGTAGTAAGTTTCACATCAGTGCTGAAGTTAATTTGCTAATCATCACCTCCTAAATGGTTTATCTCAGTAATAGAGATTTTTTTTAATTTTACTATTTTGGGACATTTCAATGGTATCAGAGCTCAGTTACAAAACTAAGTGACCTATTGGGATCATTACAAACATCCGCTGCAGATACACAGTAAACATAAACATACATTTAAATTTTATTTTTGTTTTATGAGAAAATAAACTAACATGATTTTCTGCTCTTTATATGTATATAACATTTCAGGTATAATCGCTCTCTAAAAATGAATGCAGAAGGGGGCAGCAGCATACATGGAAATCTGAACTCTCCACCATGAGAGCAAGAAATTGTGGTGGAACTCAACTTGGATTTAATGAAATCCATGTAGAATCTACAGGCCGAATTCCAAAGTTTTCGAGACGAAAACATGCAAGAAAGAAGAGAGCAACAGGCCATAAATGAGGCACTGCTTCAAACTTTAAAAAAGGCAAAACCTCATGGACAGCGCACACTCTCAGTCAACACTTTTAAAAAGGGAAACAGTCACACAAAAAATACTGCCACCCCTAAAGGAGAAGAGCAGGAAGAACACATACCTGAATAAATGGAAGAAGACTGTAAGAGCTCTTCCAAAGATAAAGGTTCACCACCTCCTTGCAAGAAAAGGAGAAAAAGTGACAATAGTCTGCAAGGGGAATTTCAAAAGATAAAAGCCCCAACATATGACTGAGAGATTAACTCTGGGGAAAAGGCTAAGGAGTGGCTGATAGGGATGAATAAATACTTCAAAGTCCACAATTACTCCAGTGAAATGCAATCCCAACTAGCCATATACAACCTGAATGGTAAAGCTACCAGATGGTGGCGGGACTTGAAACACATCAAAGGACAAGAGCTGAGAGACATAACCTGGGATACTATCAGAAGAATATTCCAGGACAAGTATATGTCTGAAAGATTCTTTGACAAGAAAATAAAAGAATTCCATGAGTTAAAATGGGCTCCCTGACTATGGAAGCATTCATAAACCGATTCTTAGACTTGCTGCACTATGTGCCTTATATTAAAGACGAGAAGGTAAAGATTCAGCAGTTCTTGGGAGGGTTGCCACCAAACTTTAGAGAAAAGATAGAGTTTGACATGCCCAAAACCCTTGATATAACCTTGTTAACACCCAAAAAGTGTTCACTACCTCATTACCACATTATATGGCTCATTTGTCCATTTTCCTACCATATTTCCCTTAAAATCCCAAAAAATCCCATTTAAAAGCCTCCAAAAGGCCTAAAATGCCTCCAAAAGGCCACAAAACCACCAAAATAGCCTAAAAAAGGCTAAAAAACCCCCTTTTCCTCCAAAAATAGCAAAAATCCCCTAAAAAGGGAATAAAAAATATAAAATAATGAGGAAAAGGAGGAAAAAACCCTATACAGCTGCTTAAAACCATGTGTTTCCTAAAACCATGGGTCAGCACTCCACCACCAAAAAACTATAAATAGGTGATGGAGATCCCTTATTCCATATCCACAATCACAAGCACCCTTACTCTGCCAAAATCTCTCTCGAAACCCTAGTTCACCTTTGAACTATTTTCACCTTGAAAGCCACCTTTGGCCCATCCCCAACATTGGAGAAGGAGAAGGAGAATTCTGAAGCTTGGAGCATCCTCTTGGACACTGCAAAGGGCTTCATCAACCTTGACACTCAAGGTAACATTAATATAAAACCATTTTTTACATCTTTCATTTATGTCTCATGCAATGTTTAAAGTAGTTTGTTAATTGTTGTTTTAGCTTAAACTTTTAATCATTATTGAACTGCTACTAAGGAGTCCATTCTCCTTAGTAGGTGCTCATTGGCACAAGCTAGGGGTAAAACCCTAGCTACAGTTTTGGCGACTCCCCTAGATTTTGAATTTCTGGTTTTCGTTTTTTTTTTTTTTTTTTTTTTTTTTCTTTTCGGCTGTCCCTTTCGGCCTCCGCATACCGCGTCTTTTCCCTCTGCAGTCGCGTCCCGACCGCGCCTTTCAGGCCTTTACCTGCGATCCGACCGCGGCTCTCAGACTGCTTCCGACGCCCTGCCGGCGGATTCAAGTCTGTTACCTGCGATCCGACCGTGGCTAATCAGCCTTTTTGTCGCGATCTGACTGCGCCTGTCGGCCTTTTTCCCGCGTCCCGACTGCGGCTATTTGCCTCTTTCGGGCGTCCCGACTGCGTCTGTTGGCCCTTTTGCCGCGACCCGACTGCGTCTTTTTCCCTATTTCCTGCGTCCCGACTGCAACTGTTGGCTTGATAGCCGCGACCTGACCGCCGCTGTTTCCCTCAAACCCGCGGTCGGCCTGTTCTGATTCGCCACAGACCTGCGGTCTGATTTCTGCTCTTTTCCTGTTTTGAGCCCAGCCCCTTTTGCTGCAATATTTTCTGCATCTGAACAGCCCCCTGTCCCACCTGCAGCCTCACTACCTTACCAGCCTTTCTGCAATATAATTTCTGTTCCCTTTACAGAATTCTTTTAAAAATTTTAGTGTTTTTTAAATTCAGAAAATTTTGCAAGTTAAACTTTCAATTTCCATATTATTGATAGATTGGAAGTTGCCCCCCTTGTGGCACTTCTATTTTTGGGTTCAACACCTCACGAGCACACACTCTGTCACATAAAATCAAGTGAGCCTTAAAAAGTACCTAACTAAACCAACATTCTAACCCCACTTGGGGAACACAAAAGAATCATTGTAGTTAGGTAGGATCAGGGGGATAGGCTTCCAATAACACCCCTTGGTTATTTCACTTGAGACATAGTTGTTGTCCAAATAGGGAACCAAAATCCCCTAGTACTTTTTGGCACGGTCACGACCAGTTTATCATAGGGCCTCTCCCTTAGGAGGGTTGAAGTCGGGAGACTGGTTCCGGAGGCCTGAGTGGAATACCGCACTCCATTCAGTAACCGAAGGGCTACCTTTCGCGGTTCGCGGGATATCCCTGTATAGGGGTATTGCGGTCAACGAACTAAACGGCAGATTCACCTTTCTGGACGTGTCATGAACGAGGTATCTTAGTTGCCATTCTTCTAGGATTGACTACCCGGTGTCCCTCCCGTTAGGGGGATATCATAGCCACTTGGATTTCCTACTCATATTGTCTGACTTGGATTTCATCACCTTGCAGAGGATATGTTTAGTTGAGTCAGAATACTTTTAGCTAGGTGTTTGCATGCTCCTTTACCTCCCTTTGGTCTAGTGAGTCCACCATTTTCTCTTTTTAGGAAACCTGCTGCTTGTTGGTATTCTGACCATCTTTGTTGTTACTCCACCTATTGTAGCACAGCTGTTGCAGTGGGTGTTTTGAGTTGGTTGTTGGCCTGAGTGCCTTGTTTTAAGCTCTCCTTCTGCACACTCGGTTGCATTAGGATTTTTGAGCTGTTTTTATACTCACCTCAACCCACAGAGATAAGACACCATCTATCACCATTGAGTCACCGAGACATTCTCGGCGCCTCAGGGGCGAGCCCCCACAGCACGGTTCTCTTGACACCACACGTCGTAGATTCCGATCATTATCCGTTGATACCACTCATCACCGATCTAGATCCGTGTCACTTGACTCCACTCGTCAGCGACGTAGGTCTCCGTCACCAGATAGTGACGCACCTTACTTTACCTCAGATTCTGACGAAGAGTCTGAAAACCCTATTTACACTGCCCCTACTAGCCCCATGGCTGGCACGACTTCCACTCCGTTTGTCATAGGGACCATTGGTGGTACATCCACCACTACACCAGTTACTACACCTGTTTTGGGTATGCCCTCCATGGGGAACCCATCTACTGTACCCCTCACGGTACCTATTCCCGCAGCGGGAATACCTATCCCCACCACATCAGTGGCTCACACTACCAATGGTGGTGCTGGACCATCCTTCACTACCTCAGTCCCCCCACTTGGGGGCACCACCCTCAATCTTGCCCCTCCACTTGGGGGCACTGGCCCCAACTTGGTCCATAGCACTACTGTGTCGCAGCCTTCTTCCAGTTTGCCATTCATGGCTAGCCTCAACCTACCTGACCTGGCCAGATTGACCAACGATCCTATTCGACACGACCCCACGTGGCCTCATATGCCTACCAAGCTCCCCTCGGACATCCCTAAGTTTGAGGGCAAGGCTGGTGAGGACCCACAAAACCATATCATGTCTTTCCACCTATGGTGTTCCTCTAACTCCATCATGGATGACTCTGTTCGCCTCCGTCTCTTACAGCGCACCTTTACTGGCTCTGCAGCCAAATGGTATATTGAGCAACCACATGGGACCCACGCCACCTTTGCCTCCCTCGCCTCTACCTTCCTGCAGTTCTTCCAGTTGCCTGTCCGCTATGACGCGGGCGTTGAGATCCTTCTATCTTGTAGACAAAACACGGCTACCCATATCACGGACCATATCCATGAGTGGCGTCGACGCCGTAGCTTATGCAAGATTAAACTAGATGACCGTATCTTCCTCGATTGGTTCCTCAAGTCCCTGCTTCCTATCATCGCTAAGGATGTAGCTTCAGAAAGACCCCAGTCTGAAGAAGAGGCCATCCTTAAGGCGCAGCAGTTCGACCTCATTTATGCCCAGTCGGGTTACCTTTATACCATTATACCTGACGCCCCTCGCGGTGAGTCCTCCCAGCATGATGCACCGGGGGCATCCCACGCTGCAGACGGCATCATCGATCGTGTTTCTTCGCATCCTCAACCATTTTCTATAGCACGACCTACCCCTGGCCCCGACCTGTCGCGGGCTACCTCACAGTCTGGAGCAACCAACTCATATGCTCCCATGACACACCACCATTCCCATGGACCCTCATGTCCACCTCAATGCTTCAGTTATGCGACTCCTACTTATGCTCCCCCAGTCGCACCTCAGTCTTACTACCATCAGCAGGCTACCCCAGCTCCTGCGCCTTCACAAGCCCAACCCGCTTATTATACGCCCCAGGAAGCCCCTGCGGCACATCCACAACCTGCTCCGCAGCCATATCAGCAACCTCCTCAAGTTGCTGCACCTGCTCAGCCTCAACCTACATATCATCCTCCGCAGCCTGCTCCCGCACCTGCGCAACCTCAAAATCCACCTGCTGCCCAAGGGCAAGTTTACGCCCAACAAAACCCGCAGCAAAACCAAAATACCCAACGCAACCAGGGCCAACAGAACCGCGGCAAGGGCTGTAATCGTGGGAACAACCAACCTGCCGACCAAGCTGGTCAACTGGCTAATCCCCCTGACAACAACAATGCGGCCGCCGCTAATCAAAACCCTGATCGCCCGCCCAAGCAGGCCAAAAACCCCAATCTACGAACAAACCACCCTTGTTCTATTTGCGGGGTCTATGGACATTACACACATGCTTGCCCCCACTTGGAGTGAGCTCGACAGCTCTGGGTTGACGAGGCCCATCGCCGAGGGCATGCGGCTCCCCAAGCACTGCCCAACCCCCCCCAACCTCAGCAACCCCCTTTGGTGCTGCAAAACCCCTTACCAACCCAAGGCGTGGTGAACACTCAGCCGTTGGCCCCTCAAGCTAACGTGCAACCCCCACAACAACAGATCACTTACGCTGCCCCCGATCAACCCATGTTTGACTCAGGTACCCACCACTTGCTGATGATGTCATCTGCTGACGTCAACCTACAGACCCGTCGGAACCAATATGGCTCCACCTCTGAAGCCACTCCCACGGATAAATCTACTAACGCCCATCCCACCGATTAGGCGTTACGTATACCTCCGCCTCCCATAGACGGCGCTGCGAAAGCACCTCGTTTCCCACTTCGCCGAATCAACAATAACCCTAATGCGCGTGCTGCGTCAAACTACAACATTGTAGACGACTTAGCCCAATCTCCCGCAGCCATGTCTGCATTAGAAGTTTTGAAGAACTGCCCTTCCCAGCGCAAGACTTTACTTTCCGCCATTGGGGGGATTGACCCAACTGATTCGCATTTGATGGCATTTGATTTAGACCAGTCTGAACCACGCCTACCTTCCAGCTTAGCATTCCAAGTTACTGTCTCCGTTAGGAATCTTGTTATCCATCGGTGCATCATTGATGAGGGTGCCTCCACATGCGTTATGTCTACATTTGTATGGCAGAAGCTAGGATCCCCTCCTCTCCAGCAGTCCACCACTGCGTTACGTGCCTACGACGGTCGTTCGGCCCAGCCCCAAGGCCTTCTACCCAACGTTCCAGTCCAGTTAGGCGGTAAAACAGTCCTTATTGATATAGAGGTAATCAATGCCCAATTGGATTACAACCTTCTACTTGGTCGCAGCTACATGTATGCCATGCGGGCGGTTTCCTCTTCTGTCTTTCGCACCATGATGTTCCCCCATGAAGGACGCGTGGTTAATATTGACCAGCTCACCTACTATGATCCCAGTGCTCCGGCGGCACCGGAAAATGTTCTCCCCATGGTTGAACAACCTGTTTCTCCTGCCACCACCTCGTTTGTTTCCTCTACGGGGCCTGGGGTCTACTCAGACGCGCCGATGACCTCCACCTTTCAATCCATTCCTCCGTCGTCATCTACGCCCGAAATGTCTGATTTATGTACCTTGTCCCACGACAACCTACCACCTAACACTCAACCACCCTTGTTGCCTAAACCACCATTGGTACCTAGCCACATTGGTGTTACACCGATCCATACGATCCCCTTCCTAGTTCCTCCAGCAGGAGTAGTAAGCGCCCCGGTCATGGCTACCCTTAGCCTCCCTGGGTTAACATTGGGATTACCTGTATGGTATCTTTTGCCTCCCGTTCGCCCGCCAACACCAGATGTCGTCCTCCAGCCGGTGCAACCCATGGCTACTTCCACTCAGTCACCTCCCGGTGTCTCTACCCCTTCGTCCTCTACGACACCTCCTCCTACTCCCAAACCCACTGGGGGCAGAGGTCCACAACCTTACACTGCTGTCCCACCTCCCAAGACAGTCAAGAACCCTCCCGTGTTTCGTGCTCCTCCCAAATGCTCGCTGTGTGACGAGTTGGGCCATGCGACCCACCAATGCCCACAGTTACCAGCATTGCAGAAGCATATGCAGACACTCGACAATGACCCCAACATCCCAACTGTCGAACTAAATCCCACTCCCAAACCTAAAGATAAGTCCCTACGTACCAACCACTCCTGCGCCATATGCGGTATTTACGGGCATTATTCACATCATTGTCCCGATCTCCCGGATTACAGAGCGGCTCTCTATGAGATGAACAATCTGGATCTTGAGACGGCACCACCTACCATTGAGGAGATCTACCCCCCAGACTCTTCACCTTCCGAAGAGGTTAACACCATCTATATGATCTCTTCCACCACTACCCCCTCGTCAACCGATTTGACGACGCAAACTTTCCGTACTGATGAGGAGATTCTTGAGGCCCTTACTGCCCCAGATTATCCTTGGGATGATATGCACCACCGCTCCTATTTTATCCCCGACGAATCCTCCTCTAGCACCGCTACCCAATACGCGGTTGAATCCAAAGACTTCCTCCCCACCAAGGTCGACTGGTTCAAGGACCCTATTCCTGCTCCTGATGCCTTCGAGGAGGGCAACATGGCCAACATCTCACCTGTCATCCAAGTTGATATCGCTGCTCCAGGTCGTGCCCCTGAACTCATTACTTTAGGAGCATTCTGCAGTAAACAAGAGATTGAGGACTACATCCACCTTTTCAAAGAATTCCGTGATGTCTTTGCCTGGTCGTATACCGAAATGCCTGGTCTTGACCCTGCCATTATAGAGCACCACATTGACACATGGCCTGATGTAACCCGTGTTCGTCAGAAACAACATCCTCTTCCTCCCTCAAAGTTCCCCGGATATGCCCCTGAACTCATCACTTTAGGAGCCTCCTGCAGCGAGCGGGAGATTGAGGATTATACACAACTCTTCCAAGAGTTCCGTGATGTCTTTGCTTGGCCGTCTAACGGAATGCCTGGGTTCAACCCCGCCATTCTCAAATATCACACAGACACACGGCCCGAGCAACTCCATGTTCTTACTGAAACCAACCCTGAAGGCCTCCCTTTACGTAACCCCCATGACGGGTTGCATCCTACGAAACCTCTATCCATAAAATAACTGGCGGCCCCATTTTGGTCCGCATTGTACAGTTTGCTCTCTTTTTGTTTTTCACTTTTTTACCATCATCTTACATTCATCCTTTCTGCATGATTACAGATGGACCACCTTCCACCTCGTTACACTAGCTTCGCTGACGGCGCAAGCCGCTGGTCTCCCAACCTGGCTTCTGCAGCATGGGTCTTGTACTCCCCTTCCAACGAGATGATCCACCTTGACGGGATCTGTATAGGCGCTGCTACCAATAACCAGGCGGAGTATGATGCTGTGACCGGTCTCCTGACTGCCGCCCTCCAAATGGGCATAAGTCACCTTCATGTGTTCCTTGACTCCCAGCTACTTGTCTCCCAGCTCAACAACTGCTACCAGGTGCGTGATCCCTGCCTCTTTAGAAAATTCCTGCGCACAAAACAACTCAGTCGACAATTTGAATCCATCACATTCACACATGTCCCCAGAGCCCAAAATAGTGTCGCAGACCAAATGGCCAACAACATCCTAGATTGGCATATCAATCACACCATGTAACATCATGCATCACAATCCCATAACATCTCATAAAAATATATAAAAACCCAAAAAAGATTTGCATCGCATCCACATTTGCATCCATGTACATAAACCACATGCATATCCATAGGGGAATCCACGTGCCTAAACATACATATAACATGTTGCATCACATAAAGTACACAAGGGGCATCCACGTGCCTAACATCCTAACCTACTTGCATCCACGTGCAATGTAAACATATCATAACACATAAAGCGCATCCACGTGCGTACAAATAAAACAACATCATACAAAAAGGTGCATCCACGTGCATATATATATATCAAAACATATACATGTTCAGCGCTGTACATGTCCTGAGTACCCCTGTACCCAGCTATACAAAAAATGGCTATACATGCCTAAAGCCTCATCTACATACATGCCGTAGCTACAAAACTCGGGGGGAGTCTCCCACACTCCCTAATGAGAGTCATATCCTGCATCACTGCCTGCATCACTCCCTGCATCGGCTACCTCTGAATCCTCCCCCCGCTCCTCCTCTGGCAAGTCCTCCTCTCCTCCGGCCTCCTGTGCCCGGACCCGGTCCACCAAGATCGCCACCCGGATCGCGATGGATCTGAACTCTCGCGGTGCCCCCATGCAATCCCGCACCACATCAGGATCGACATCCCGCCATCCCTCGTCGGTCACCCCTATCAATAACCGATCTAGTAGCTCCCGTACAGATTCTAGGGTCACCTCTGGATCCCGGCGCCGCACCTCTCCTCGTCCAGGCAAAGCTGGCACGGCCACAATACCCCGTCGCGCCACATGCCCTGGAGGTGGTCTCGGGCCCACATCTGCAAGATCAACCACATGTCAGTCACAGTATATCCATCTACTATCATATACATAACATCTGACATACATAACATGCAGTAAAAACACATACGTATCGTCGGGACCCCATGCCTGTCCTGGTGCTCGTGGAGCCTCCGGATCTCCTGTGAAGTCCATAGCCCGATACGGGAAGTCATCCAGCGTCAGTGGTATCTGAAGCCACTGCAGGTACAACTCCTGCGTAAAATACCTGCCCACGTCGCCGCCACCACGGCGGCGCATCATCTCACCCCAACGGACCATCCTCGGCTCCCTCATCCCTCCTGGCCTGATCGGCACCCGTGGCCGCAGTGTGGGCACCCTCTCCATAAAGAAGGCGCATAAGAAGGACCCAAAGCAAAAGCCCTTTCCATCTTCCTTCGCTGCCGTCAGCTGTCGCTGAACGCAGGTCAGGAACATCTGCCCCCACGCGTAGTACACCCCATCAAGTACGCGCTCTACCATCTGCATCTGCCCCCTAGACACCTTCTCCGGTGACTGGGAACCCAATACCCGCACCACACACGCCGCCATGGCCTGCACTGCCGGCTCCTGTAGGTCCCTCACCAGGAGTGCATTCCTATGCACCCTCGCGTCCTGCCCGCAGTACCTCTCTAACATGTCCTCCATGTCAACATCTGCGGCAACCCGCGGCTGTGTATCTGCCACCCTGCCCAGGCAGGGCAACCCCGTCAGGAAGTATACATCAGTGAGGGTAAGGTCTACCCTCTCACCCTGTACCCGGAATGCCTGTATGTCCGGCTCCCAGAAGCTGATCAGACGGTTCAGCAACAATGTTGCTGTCTGTATCATAGGTATCTGTGCGAACTTCAAAAGTCCGCACAATCCCAGCACAGATCGCACATGGCGATTCTCTCGGATGAAACCGATGGTCTCATCAGGGATCTCCCGCTCTCTCCAGAGAACCTGGGGCATCCTGCCAATCACCCAAAGTGAACTCATCAGACTCATGACAACTTAAGAAAAATACTTTTCCCCCTCCCAGAAGCCCTAATAGCTCGGCCCAAAACCGCGGCTTTCGGGCTTCCTTCCGCGGTTTCCGACCGCGGCTGTCAGGCATATAGCCGCGGTTCCCAACCGCGCCTGTCATCCCAAAACCCACGGTTGGGAACCGCGTGTTCCTCTTTGGAACTCGCGGCACTCGACCGTGGTTCCATCCAAGAATCATGCGGTCTCCAACCGCGTGGTTCGGCCCAAAACACGCAGTCTCCAACCGTGTGGTTCGGCCCGAAACTCGCGGTATTCAACCGCGGTTTCGACCCCCTAACCCGCGGTCCACCCCACGTGGACCGTACAAATCAACCCTGGGACCCACTACCCAACCCCCAACCCGAAAAAATATGCAGGTATGAGTTTAACGAAATACCTGTATCTCACGGATCAGCAAACAGCCAGACGGATCGTCCAGAACTGCCACCTAAGCTCTGGTCCACTCAACTCACAAGTCAAAGTCAACAAGTACAAATGACACATGTCATGTTGGACCCACCACTATTTATAGTCAGTTGACTTTTTCTTGTTTTGGTCATTCTGGCCCCATACGGCGTCCGTTTTCCGAACCGTTTCCACCGTTAAGCTAAAACAACAATTAACAAACTACTTTAAACATTGCATGAGACATAAATGAAAGATGTAAAAAATGGTTTTATATTAATGTTACCTTGAGTGTCAAGGTTGATGAAGCCCTTTGCAGTGTCCAAGAGGATGCTCCAAGCTTCAGAATGCTCCTTCTCCTTCTCCAATGTTGGGGATGGGCCAAAGGTGGCTCTCAAGGTGAAAATAGTTCAAAGGTGAACTAGGGTTTCGAGAGAGATTTTGGCAGAGTAAGGGTGCTTGTGATTGTGGATATGGAATAAGGGATCTCCATCACCTATTTATAGTTTTTTGGTGGTGGAGTGCTGACCCATGGTTTTAGGAAACACATGGTTTTAAGCAGCTGTATAGGGTTTTTTCCTCCTTTTCCTCATTATTTTATATTTTTTATTCCCTTTTTAGGGGATTTTTGCTATTTTTGGAGGAAAAGGGGGTTTTTTAGCCTTTTTTAGGCTATTTTGGTGGTTTTGTGGCCTTTTGGAGGCATTTTAGGCCTTTTGGAGGCTTTTAAATGGGATTTTAAGGGATTTTAAGGGAAAAATGGTAGGAAAATGGACAAATGAGCCATATAATGTGGTAATGAGGTAGTGAACACTTTTTGGGTGTTAACAGATTGCCCCCTGATGTGCGAGGTCAGGAGCTCATCGTATGGCCGATGGACATCATAAGTCATGAATGGTTTTCCTGGGATGTGGAGAGAAGAGAAGAAACAAACTGAAGCCCGGAACAACGATCCCGAACAACTGCAAGAGCTAAAAGTACATAACCTCAATAATGGATGAGGAATCATCTGATCATATGGACGAGGCGGGCATACCCATGCTCGTATCAGGATATAACATAACAATAACAACAATTAACAAACTACTTTAAACATTGCATGAGACATAAATGAAAGATGTAAAAAATGGTTTTATATTAATGTTACCTTGAGTGTCAAGGTTGATGAAGCCCTTTGCAGTGTCCAAGAGGATGCTCCAAGCTTCAGAATGCTCCTTCTCCTTCTCCAATGTTGGGGATGGGCCAAAGGTGGCTCTCAAGGTGAAAATAGTTCAAAGGTGAACTAGGGTTTCGAGAGAGATTTTGGCAGAGTAAGGGTGCTTGTGATTGTGGATATGGAATAAGGGATCTCCATCACCTATTTATAGTTTTTTGGTGGTGGAGTGCTGACCCATGGTTTTAGGAAACACATGGTTTTAAGCAGCTGTATAGGGTTTTTTCCTCCTTTTCCTCATTATTTTATATTTTTTATTCCCTTTTTAGGGGATTTTTGCTATTTTTGGAGGAAAAGGGGCAGCCAAGGAACGATAACATCAACAAAAATAAAGATAGGTTCAGAACCTACTCGGACAATCCCAGACCAGGTTTTAGACCTCCACCTTATCGGAAACACAACAACACTTTTCCGCCCAATAGAAGCTTCAACCGACCTCAAGCATGACCAAGTGCACCCCCACCACCTGTCAACAGACCCGTTTTCAACAAAGGGAAAAAGCTGTCTCACCAACTATTTCTTGTTGGAAATGCCAAGGGCCACACTACTACAGAGACTTCCCTAACAAAACAAACGGAGTTTTACAGAACGTCCAGGCAGAACCTACCGTAGGAGACATGGCAAAGACACCCAGGATTTATGCCACTCTCGATGGTCGACAGGCAGATCACCAAGCCACCATGGTGGAAATAGACGGTAAGATCTCTAACACTGCCATTTCAGTTTTAATAGATCCCGACGCTTGCCGAAGTTATATCTCCCCTAAATTAGTGGACACTTGTCTGTTGAACCGAGAACCTCACGAGAAACCATGGCTGGTACAACTAGCCACCGGTACCAAACGAAAGGTCTCCGAGTTAGTTAAGACTTGTGAGATAGACTTAAACGGGTTCCAAACTAGGTTAGAATTAACCATTCTACCCCTAGGGTCGTACGATGTACTCATCGGCATGGATTGGTTAGAGGAACACCATGTCCTCCAAGATTGCTTAAACAAATCCCTACACTCTGCAGGGATGACCAAGGGAATCAGAAGATGATTCAGGGTATCCCTAAGAAGGTATTGGTACGACAGATCTCCGCCTTACAAGCAAAGAAATGTATCAGGAAAGGTTGCAAGCTCTTTGTCGTCAATATCCAAAACATAGAAACAGATAGGGAACAAAAGATCGAATACTTTCTAGTCCTCGTGGAATTCAAGGATTTATTTCCCGAAGAAATACCGAGATTACCACCCAAACGAGACTTAGACTTTTCCATCAAACTAACACCCGGGTCAGTACCAGCTTCTAAATCCTCGTACCGCATGAGCACACCAGAATTGGTGGAGCTCAAGCTTCAATTACAAGAACTAATTGACAAAGGGTACATCCGACCTAGTGTGTCCCCTTGGGGCGCAACAATACTCTTCTTCAAGAAGAAAGATGTAACGATGCGGATGTGCATCGATTACCACCAACTCAACAAGATGACCATTAAGAACCGCTACTCACTCCCTAGGATTGACGACTTGTTTGACCAAGTCAGAGGGGCAAAGATCTTCTCGAAAATCGACTTACAATCTGGATACCATCAAGTGAGGATCCAGGATGAGGATATCAATAAAACCGCATTCTGAACCCATTATGGCCACTACGAGTTCGTAGTGATGCCCTTTGGGTTGACAAACGCACCGACCAACTTTATGTGCATGATGAACATCATGTTTAGTAAATACCTTGATAAGTTTGTTCTAGTCTTTATTGACAACATTTTGATCTACTCCAAAAATGAAGTAGAACATGAGGAGCACCTCCGAATTGTTTTACGGATACTAAGGGAACACCAGCTTTACGCCAAGTTTAGTAAGTGTGATTTCTACAGACCCCAGATTCAATACTTAGGACATATCATTTTCGAGAAAGGAATAGCCATCGACCTCGAAAAGGTCAAAGCTATCGAAGAATGGCCCACACCTACTTGCGTATTCGATATAAGATCATTCTTAGGATTAGCCGGATACTACCGAAAATTCATTGAGAACTTTTCACGGATTGCATGTCCCATGACTGCTTTACAGGAAAAGGCAAACAAGTTTATCTGGATGGATAAGTGCAAAGAAAGCTTCCACAAGCTAAAGCAACTACTAATAAGTGCACCGATTCTACGTATTGCAGATCCCAATGGGGACTTCGTCATTTGCATGGACGCAAGCAAGGAAGGACTCGGGGGAGTCCTTATGCAAGACAATTTTTCCATATGCTACGAATCGAGGAAACTAACAGAACATGAGCAAAACTACCCTACTCATGACCTCGAACTAGCCTCCATCATCCATGCTCTGAAGATGTGGTGACATTATCTCATGGGAAATAAATTCCTATTGATGACTGATAACATGAGCTTGAAATACCTTTTCGACCAACCTGACCTAAATGCTAGGCAGCCCAGGTGGTTAGCCTTCCTTAGTGAATACCATTTCGAACTAAAGCATATAAAAGGCAAGGAAAACAAGATTGCAGATGCCTTGAGCCGTGGAGCACATATTCTTTACGAGGTAACGGTGAGTCAAACCGACTCAGACTTACACCACAGAATTCGAACGGCATGTAAGAGTGACCGTTATTACACGAAAATCCTTGCAATGATCTAGGAAGACAAAAATTTTCAACAGCAGAAAGAATATAAGATAGACGAATCGGGACTACTGTGGTCGAAAGATCAACTTTATGTCCCAGAGAGTAGAGACATTAGATCAAACATTCTCACCGAGTTTCACCATAAACCCTATTCAGGGCACCCCGGATATCAAAAAATGATATCGACCATAAAGAAACATTACTTTTGGCCTAAGCTGAAAGCTGACATCGCAATGTTCATCGCGAAATGTCAAGAGTGCCAATTGGTCAAAGCAGAACACCAACACCCCTTCGGATTACTTCAACCTTTACCCATTCCAGAATGAAAATGGGAGGTAATAAGTATGGACTTCATTACAGGCTTACCCAAGAGTAAGAAACTCAACTACTCCATCTTTGTAGTGGTAGACAAGCTGTCTAAAGAAGCCCACTTTATACCGGTGAAATCTACCTACAAAGTATTTCACATCGCGGAAATATTCTTAAAAGAGATCTTTCGATTGCACGGAATACCCAAAGCAAACATTTCCGATCGAGACACGAAATTCACTAGTAACTTCTGGAGAGCATTGTTCTCCGGTTTGGAGACCCAATTACAATTCAGTACCGCGTACCATCCCCATACCGATGGACAAATAGAATGAGTAAACCAGATCCTCAATGACATGTTGAGGATGTATGTCATGAACAACCCCACCAAGTGGGAAGATTATTTGCACCTCGCGGAGTTTGCATACAACAATGGTTATCAAACCTCGGCCAAAATGAGTCCTTTCGAAGTACTCTATGGCAGGAAATGTCGGACCCCTGTGACTAGGGATAGTCCAGTAGAAAGACTTATGTTAGGACCCGAACTATTAAAGGACTTGGAACAACTAGTATCCAAGGTACAACTGAACTTAAAAGAAGCACAAGACTTCCAAAAGAGTTATGCTGACAAGAAAAGAAAAGACAAGGAGTACCTAGTCGGTGAACATGTGTTTCTAAAAATAAAGGCGAAACGAAGCTCGTTGAGCTTGGGACGTTGCGGGAAACTAGCCCCAAGATTTTGTGGACCTTTTGAAATACTGGCCAAGAAGGGCCCAGTAGCTTATGAGTTAGCCCTACCAACGCATATAAAAGTTCATAATGTTTTTCATGCTTCACTATAAAAGAAATATGTATACGATACTAAACATGTTACTGATTGGTCCTTATTACAGGTGGAGCCCGAAGGAGAGTTCACACCAGAACCACTCCACATTCTGGACAAGAGAGAGGTCCACCTTAGGAGGAGGACAATCACTCAGCTAAAAGTGCAATGGAGGCACTTTGGACCAGATGAGGCTACTTGGGAGAATGAGGCCACCATGAAAGAGGCATACCCCGCCTTATTTCATGACTTCATTCCTAGTCCGGGACAGTGTTGTTCTAAGCGGGGAGGGATGTAATATCGTGAATTTTGGACTAACTATTTTGTTGTTATATTGGGCCACGGCCCCAACACTTATGTTTATTTTGAGTATTGGGCATGAGCCCTAGCACCTATGATTTATTATTTTATATGTATATTGACATATCGGGCATGGACCCTAACTGACTTCTTTATTTGAGTATATACTAGGCGAGAAGGCCCTAATGTTTTAATGATGTTCTTCTGGTTTGATAAGGGTACAAAACCTAATATGTTGAGATGATCTTTTGTTACTTACTATGTAGATCTATGATTTTACATGATTTATGAGTGTGTTGAGCGTGGACTCAGAAACACACATGTAACCTACGTACTGGGGATAAGCCCCGATGTACCTAGAAGAATGTTTATGTACTGGGAGTAAGCCCTGAGGTACATTGAGTGTTGGGCCTAAGCCCTGGAGCACTCCAAGCTTGATTAACGAATACCGAATCTGAGGCCACTTAAATATTCTAGATGTGCCTCACAACCACATTCTAGCATTAGTGTTGAGCAGAGGCTCTGGAATTGCACTAGCGTAACGCCCATGTGAGAGCGTTGAGTTAAAAGGCTATGAAGGGAACTCGAGGTTACTAGATCTTAAGTGTTGAGTTGAAAGGACTCTGAATAGCACTTTTACTTTCATCACACTAATTTCATTTGATAAAATGATTCATCTTTTATCTATCATCAAAGTACTGCGGAAACTATCGTGTTAAATGAGGGAATCCGACATGCAAAGAGAGAGACTAGAGGTGCCTACCTAAGCTTACCAAGACCATCCAAAGAATTTGGGCCTTGTCCTTAAAATCTAAAAGAGTATCATGTGAGGATAAATAAATAAATAAAAGATAATTACCAGTACCCTTGTATGACTAACATGTATAAAGGCCTCAAGGCTAGTATTATTATTAAGAGCTTTAATAATAATGTTGTCATTATTCAATTATGAAATATAATTAGTATATATGATGTATGCATTATTTAATATTATAAATAATGTATTAATAGTTAACTGAAATATAACTATTGTTATTATGATTATTGTTATCATAAATTTTTTTATCATAATTATTGTTATTATAGTTCTTGCTATTGTAATTATTATTGAGAGCATAAATCAAAATCACTTATAGTTAAAACAGTTGGGAACGTCCTAGTTCGAAAGGACTAGGTATTTAGTAAATAATATCTTCTAAATATTTAATTAATTAATTTAAAGAAACAAATTATTCCAACAGTCATAATTAAAGAATCCCCTACTTAAAGAGGGAAAATCCCAAGTTGGGAATCAATCTATCTTTTCATTATCATTTTTCTTCTATGGTAATCAAAGGGGAGACATTTGCACTAAGAAACTGAACCAACAACAGCCCTAGGTCCTCTATCTATTTTGCATGTTGGAATCCAACTCGGGGGGATCCATACAGAACCAATAACGGTTGTAGGATCATGGTTGGGAGGAACACTGTAGCCCCAAAGTTATCCAGCTAAAGGCAATCTCCCTAACAGGTTAGCTAGACACAACAGGCACTACAGGAAGGAAGGATTCAAGTGCCAAGCCGCTAGGTTTCCACAGGAAGGGACCAAGTACTCAAGCAGCCAGGTATGGAATATTTAATGTTTCAAATTTCCAGTCATAATAAAGTTAGGCTTCTACAATTAGAATAAATACTCCAGCATTGTTCATTATCAATATTATCAACTTCAAGGTTCTTCCCAGAACCCAGTGGTGGGTCTAGAAGGTCTAGCCGAGCTAGCCATTGCTAGACAACTTATTTTTTTCTTCTAGGTTAGGGTTATTATAATTTCCTGGTTGTAGATATATGTTCTATGCTTGAATTATATTTTTCTAATCATAGGGCAGGGTTTTATCTATTTAACCGTTAGTTCTTTTAAATTATTATCCTGCCTATTGGGAACAACACCAACTAGAAATAAAAACCAGACATCGAAACGTCCAGCCACACTACACTTTTCATTTATCAAAATGCCCCTACGATTCAACCATTTGTCAAACTTTACATCAAAAAAGAAACACATAAAGTATTACAGAGATTCATATTCCAAAACATAGGTTCACATATCCAAACATAGATTCCCATATAAATCAATCGTCACCTGCATTTTAATTATGGGTGCCAATCCCAGGTTTCATGGATCGAACCCCATCCCCAATCAAAAGGCGCATCACATTACAAATTTTTTTCTGAAATACACAGTAACCTTAAACTGATTCTACATTAGCCAACCATTCATCTTTGTAAATAGTAAAATAGAAATTCATAGGAGGAATTGGGATTTCATTCTTTAAACACTTACAAAATTCAAACGCAATCGATACCACAGACAAACTTCAACAACCACGATTTATTTCCACTTTAAAGTCTTAACCTCAAACATAGCAGACTTACGAAGGCCACAACTACACACGAGTACAAACGCGGGCATAAGATTACATCATAAAGCTTGAAAACTCTAAATGGGCACCTCCCCAGTTCAAGGTTCAAAACTCATAACCTAGGACAGGCGCCCATACTTTTCAAAAAATGATAAACCATAGGTCTAGGTATCAAACCCCTGGAGTAGCTCATCTTTCCCAGGATCATTTATGATAAGATTAGACTCAGAATAATAGCATCCTTGGTATCAACGAAATACAAATCTATCATCTAACAGCCCAATCGTATAGCTATAGGATAAGACTATAACAATGCACACATTCTTATAAATTATGCCAAAGGAAAGAAATACGCAAGACAAAGCCAGGGTATGTATCACATTTAATATAGACTCCATTTTTTCAGACAAGGGATTTTTCCATTTCAGTTTTTATACTGACAAAGGCATCATTCAAACATACAGTAGCCAGGGTCTCTTCATACAACCATTTAAGCCTCATAGAAATGAAATCGTATATGTCCTCTATTATTACATTTCAAACTTCAAAAGACGATACCCATGATTACATACAGGTAGGAAACCAAAAGAAATGCACTGTCTGAATCCCATCTGCACATAGGTACAAATATAGAGATAACGACCAAGGCCAATCCATTGAACCCTGCTACAAGCAGAGAGACCCTCATAATTTCCATCATCAAAATATTAAATACAACGAGTCTTCATACACCGGTTCAAGCCAACGGTGACCTCAAGGAACCCAACAACTTGTTGCAGAAAACCCAACTGGGCTCACAAAGTTCCTCAAAAGCAAACACCGACGGTACACTCCACAGAGGCGAAAGGAGGAGATCAGAAATGGCATCTTCTAGACTTACCATTTTTCAAACATCACCACTGTCGAGTCCTGGGCATGTAGAAGAGAAATGCCAGCCAACACCTGTTAACCAAACATGTCATACAAAGTTAAAACTCTATATCACGATATATATTTAAATTCAATAGCAAAAAATGTAGTATGAACCTGTGGGGGATTACCTTCGAGTGTTCGAGTCGCCATCTCTACTCCATATGGTGTGTTGACCATGAGCCACAGCTCAGGTCAGTAGTGAAACCCTCAACGCACCCACAATAGGCAGGAGAAATGAACCACGATAATGCTTCCTCGTTGGTGTAGAACCCTAGAGGAAACCCTCAGCACAGTTGGCAGCGCTGGCCATGTGCCATCGTAGAGCTACATTCAATGTAGCCACCCACTCCAAGTATTTTGATGTTGACCCAAACTCTATAGTAATAGAACCATTCGAAATCAACAAGTATTACAAATGCCATCGATATTACAATGACCCCAAACGTTACATAGTGCCATTAGGAAATTACAAAGTTAAACAAGTGGTGCAAATTCCACAAGGATTACAAATCCCAACTATGCTTTTAAAAGTGTCAACCCTCAAAACTCTCACACTTGAGACTTAAATAATTGCTAGAAAGGAGGTGTAGGCATTCTCGCTGGACACCTCATAGGTACACCTGCAAACCATGTATGAATTGAATGCATTAGCGAAACTCGCTAAGTAAGACAGAAGATTCCATTTCTTACACCCTACCTCTCGGCAGCTCTGTCAGAGTACATAGCCTTGAAAAACCGTGCATCTCATCACGGGTCATCAACCGATTCCATTAGGAACCCATCCCACTTGAATGGTCCATTAGACTTTTATAATTATGCACACAAACTCTTGAAACAGTAAGAAAAGGATTTGTATTATTTCACTTTAAAACACTTATTCACTTACGATAGAGTTTCATTTGCAGTCATGATCTCGTTTCCGCAAAGCAGTAGAAATCACAACCAGTAAGACCTTGTTAACCAAGAAGTCAAGACACAATCAAATGCCGCAAATAAGTACCAGGGTAGTAAGTTTTACATCACTGCTGAAGTTAATTTGCAAATCATCAACTCCTAAATGGTTTATCTCCGTAATAGAAATTTTTTTTATTTTACTATTTTGGGACATTACACGAAGGTCCGTCGGATTTTGGAAACGTCGCCCCATGTCCCCATTTGAAGGAAACTAAAGGAACCAGATAAGGGAAATATTTCCCTCCTAAAAATTGTGTCCCCACATTTTCTTTGACTTTTTTATACCAAAAAACAAAACAATTAAATGATAAAGGGCCACATCGTCCACTATTTTTCTTCTCTCTAGCCTCCATTTCATTTCACTCTTCAATATAGTTGTATATCCGAGTTTGTTTTCTCAGTTACACTTATGTATGGTTGTATTTCATTTTATTTCATCTTTTAAAGATGGTTGGGGACTCCATGATTATTCTTGACTAGATGTAGAATAAGAGTTTTCTTGAGACGATTCTTTTGGAATAATGGTTTTCTATAATTAAAAATCTACAATCTTCTTTCCACAAGCTGGAGTATTTCCATGTATATCGAGAATACAACATTAAAGTGGATTCACTCTCAAAAAAAATGAATCTACACTCTAGAGGGTATATTGTACTATGAGGAATGACGGGACTAGAGTCTACATACACAAGGATCTCTCGTATTTTATTGATATATGATTTCAAGATCGACGGTTTATATATGTATACTTGATAGCACATACTAGTCTCGAGGCTCAAACAATTATCTTTACTCGATAACAAGGTTTTATTACTTTTGTTGTTTTGTCCTAGGTGGGAAGCCACACTGGTTGTATTTACACTTTGTTTGTATTTTGGGGCCACATATGAGTAGGAAATGTTTTCGGAAAAAAATATTTTTGAACAAGATCGTTGTATCCATTTTAATAATGAGAGTTTACAATGTATACTTTGATTCCAAAGGAATAAGAAGTATAATATTTTTTAGTGTGAAAAAAAAATTGTATTATTTTTTATTATAAAATTAAAGATTTTAATAACTTATGCTTAACTTCATTTTTTTTAGTATTATAATATAAATTTTGTAATATTTTTCATCAGAAAAAACCTCTTTCCTAAAATGAGGAGAACTTCTATATAAGCCGCTCCATTTCCTAAAATTTGAGGAAATCTTCTATATAACCGCTCCCACCTGTCTGGAAAACTTGGTGGAACATTGCAATAAACCTAAGCATTATTGAAACTATAGATGCAATCCAAATTCCAAATTCAACACTGCTTTGACAAATCAATGGGTTTTTCTATTCTCCTCACGGTGATATACAATGCAACAATAATAGTCTTGTTCTGTTAGTGTGCATGTGTTCTAATCCATGCCACCTCGTGACATAAAATTGATGGCGTGGACTTATTCGGTTCTTAGTGAAAAGTCGTTGGCATGGCAGCCTCTTGTCCTTTTCGACTTTAATATGCAGTTCGATTAGCAGTCCAAAACGGTGGCCGACTGTACAATTGAATGAACTTTTGGTTCAACTGTAATATGCAGTTCGATTAGCAGTCCAAAACGGTGGCCGACTGTACAATTGAATGAACTTTTGGTTCAGAAAATGTATGTGATAGGCACAAATGCAGAAGACAGTCAAATATAATTGACATATGTACATAAAAACAAATTACATTGACACTAATTTGACAGGGACTTCGTTACCATATAAATACTATTGGAATTTAGATCAGTACATAAACAAAACATTTATAGGGACTTTGGCGTACTTGTTAATAATGAAATGAATAAGAAAGAAAGTAGAGACGTGTTT
The DNA here is from genome assembly GCA_027924585.1 of Larix kaempferi. Lineage (NCBI taxonomy): Eukaryota > Viridiplantae > Streptophyta > Pinopsida > Pinales > Pinaceae > Larix > Larix kaempferi. The sequence continues at coordinate 464,716 of BSBM01001018.1, forward strand.
AAATTGATGTCTGGAATATCTTCGTGCGAGGAACACGAGTTTTACTTCGTTTGTCTATGAAAGGTCTACGTGATCACGTTTTTGTACAGGGGCTTAGCTTCCCTCCCCTCCTATCCAGTTCTCATCTATAAATCATTGCTTCTTGTGCATCACAGCTTCATAACAAGCGTTATGTTACATAGCTTCTGCAAGTTCTCCAGGATATAGGTTGCTAGAATTTGTTCATATTTCATAGACTGTCGCAAGTTCTGCCATATTTCATGGATTCCACCAATCCACGGTCGCCATTAGTGGAAAGAACACAGGAGATACAGGTTGTAGTGGTACCTTTTCCAGCACAGGGACACCTTAATCAATTGCTAAAATTCTAAGAATAATTCTACTGTTTTATTAATAGTTAATGAATAATTGAATTGTTAAAAATTAAATTATAAAATTAATTTATCGTAACAATTAATTTTCAGTAATAAGCATATGATAGAGTCAATTGGTCCTTCCTCGGACTTATTCTCATCAGAATCGGTGTTCCTTCTTTGATCGTCAAGTGGATAATGGCCTGCATCACTACTATGAATATTTCTGTATTGATTAATGGAAGCCCATCAGACTTTTTCAATTGTTCCAGGGGAATCAGGCAAGGGTGCCCACTTTCACCTCTTCTCTTCATTCTGGTCATGGATGGGTTCAGCAGACTGGTACATCAAGCGGTTGAGAATGGGGAAATAAAAGGAATCAAGGTAGCTAAGGATTGTGTTATCTCACACATTCATTTCGCAGATGATGTTTTAGTTGCAGGTGTGGACACTGTTATAGAATGGCATAATTTTAATGACATCATACAGTCTTTCTGCTGTGCTTCTAGTATGAAAGTAAGCACTACAAAGTCTAACTTCTATCATCTATCTTCAAATGATGATCATCTTCGTGACATATTATCTTTGCTGCCATTCAAATGCTGTGATATGAATCAAGGTTTTAAATATTTGGGCTTTTATCTAAAGCCAAATAATTATCAATCAAAGGATTGGTATTGGTTGTTGAAAAAAATTGAGTCACGTATTGCACATTGGTCCTACAGATACTTGTCCATTGGGGGCAAACTCATTTTATTAAAGTCTGTGCTATCCAGCATACCGGTTTACTGGTTCTCGTTACTGGAGGTTCCTTTGTCTATTATCAAGATTATTAAAAAATACTTTTACAACTTTCTTTGGTTCGGGTTGGCTGTTAGTGAAAAGGTTTCAATGGTTGCTGCAGACTCTATAGCAAGACCCTTCAAATTTGGGGGCTGGGGTATCAAGGATTTGGAGATTTTTAACACTGCCCTTAGATCAAAAAGCCTATGGAGATGTCTTTTTGGATCTACACTCTGGTCTCGGCTTATTCAGTGTAAATATTTAAAAATGGATGTTATCTTTTGGATTAGAAATCCAAAGATGTCAAGCTGGAATTTCTCCCCTATGTGGCGGGGATTTATGAAGATCCTACACTGGATAAATAGCGATCTCATTTGGAAGGTGGGCTTTGGTCATTTGATACGAGTTGGGATCGACCGCATTATTGGTTTGGAGGATTGCTTTTCTCTTCCTTCCGCTATTATAGGTTATCTACAGATATTGGGATTATCTACCTTGAACAAGATTCATATTCCCAAATCTGGAGATGTGGATAATTCAAAGTGGCTGTCTGCAAATGATCTTGGGTTATCTGGTTATTTAGCACGCGGTTAGGATGATTACACCTGGAAACTAAATTCTGCAGGAGTCTGCTTGATCCAAGATAAAGACCAACTCGTCTGGGGAGGGAATCCTGCCTCTGGGATTGTTACTGCACATTTTGCTTACAACAGAATTATACAAGACAAATTTATATATCCTTAGGACTGGTGGTACAAGCGACTTTGGCAATGGACCATTCCTATCAAACTGAAGTGTTTCACTTGGTTACTTCTGCAAGACAAACTGAAGACCTGGGATAACTTATGTAAACGCGGCTGGAATGGACCCAGTTATTGTATCCTGTGCAAAAATGACGAAGAATCAAAACATCATCTCTTTGTCAAATGTAGATTCACAATGAAGGTTTGGGAAGTGATTTCTTCAAACTTGAAAATCACTCAGTGCTGGGATGTTGGTGAGTTCAATAAATGCCTGCTTAACTGGTTTAGATATTGTAAACAACATTTTTATATTGCAATATGTATCCCTTGGGCTATCTGGTATCATAGGAATAGTGCTATTTTTAGAAATGGCAAACCTGATATTGTTCAGTGTAGCTTGACAGCATTAAAAATGTTTGCCAATTGTAAGGAAGAAGAACACAAGTTGAAGATTGACAGGGTGAGTTGCTTAAATTTCAAGGTTGATCAGCCTGTCCTTTTTTTTTATGGAGCTTCTCAATCTGGTCTTTGTGCTGTGGGTGGTGTCATATACCTGAATGAGTCACATTTCTACACTATATGACTCAATTGTGGATCGGGATCGAACATGAAAGCCGAGTTAATGGCGTTATGGTGCATTCTTAAAGTTGCAAACTGTTTTGGCCTGATCAATATAAAGGTCTATGGAGACTCCAGGGTCACTATAAAATGGGCCGCGGGTGAATTTAGACTCAATGTCACGCATCTGAGACATTGGGCCAACCGTACTCAACAAGAAATTTCCAAACAACAAAATATCAATTTTGAGCACATCTTTCGAGAACAAAATTCTCTTGCGGACAAGTTATCTAAGCAAGCATTAGCTGGTTCGGAAGGACTTTTGATATGGGAGGAATGGTGCGACGATTGTTTCCAGGATAGTGGCTCCCTCTACTTTTTTGACTGAATCTCGCTGAAATATCTCAGTACTTTTTTTTTCTGTTGTTGGTTTCAGGCTGTAGCTATCTTGCATTTTTGCTATATGGATATTGTAGGGATGTTATGATCTTAGGTGGCTAATTTTGCCTCTTAGTAATGTGGCTTCAACAACATTGTCATGCTTATATTGCAGAAGGGATTTGCTCCTTATGGATGTATATTTTTTGTTGTATTGATTCGACAGTAGAATCAAGTTCGTCTTTGTACTATTTGATTCAATCTTGAATATCAATAGTAGATTTTTTTTCGCTGGAAAAATTATTATTTTCCTAGTAAAAAATGGCATTTTCCTAGAGATATATATTAACCATTTTATATATTTATTTATTGTGTTGGGTTTTGGTAGAAACTTGTGAGGGTAAACATTGCCATGCAATTTGGTAGAAACTTGTGAAGAGAAACGTTGTCATGCAATTTGGTAGAAACTTGTGATGGAAAGAGTTGCCATGCAATCTCTTATATCGATGTTTTTCTCAGATTTGTCTCAAGGGAGATTGCTTTGTGGATAGTCTTCGCAGGAGAATCATCTCAATGAAGTTTTGATTGTTGATCTTTTATACCACAAATGATTAGCTATAATTGGGGTGCATTTTTGTTTTGGGATGAGGATGTTCGGGGGTTAAGACACTTCGAATGTCAATCCAATTGTCAACTTCATTATCGGTCCATAAATTTTTCGGGGCTTTGTCAATCAAGCTATGGAATTGGAAGTACAAAATAAAAATCCTACCCTCCCTCAATGAAAATTATTCATCCCGGTGTACATCATTTAATGTTGTAGCAACAACCCTGCTGGCTCTTGGATCTCAATATGCTTGAGATCCAACAACCAACAGTGATTCCACTGCAACATTAAATTACTTGCACTAGGCTTGATAATGTTCGCCCCCTCCCTCCACATGAAGGAATACCAAAAATTTACTATGGTGTACAAATATGATTTATTGGTGGCTGAAGGTGGCTAAGAACTAATTTGATTGTTGATCCAATACTCATATGTCTATCGATAATTTTCGGTGGTATTTATCAAGCAAGCTATGTTAAATAATAAAACCCAAATCCTATAAGGATTACCAACAATTTGATATGCTATAAAAACAAGAATGATTAGACTTTAGTTTATTTAATGTAGTTGGAAAGGAAACATGTGGTGAAATTATATTAACAAGGCCTAGAATGAAGGAGGAGGGTAAATGAGAGAGAAAGCATAACTAAGGCCACATGAATGAGAATAGAGCATGAAAGTAGGAGAGGGGGAGGTCACAAATGAAAAAGTTCAAAATTTCAAAGGAAGAAAGCTCAATCAAGGGAAAGAAGAAAGGAATAACGAAGAAAATAAAAAGGTTGATGCACTAGGAAAAGAAGAGGGGATTTGTGTGTGAAGATTGAGAGAAATAAAATGAAGAAGAAAAGAAGAGAAAACGTAAGAAAGGAGTGGTAAGGAAGAATATTAGAGAAGAGTTGAAGACAATTTGTAGTAGATATAGGAAAAATGTTTGTTTTCATAAATTGTAGAGGAAATATTGTGAATGCAATTGAGACCAATAGCTTGGTAAAATACTTGAAGGGTGTTCAACCCACTTGTGATAAGTGAAAAAGAAAGATTTTAGTGGCACTATAGCTATAAATTTGTAAACTTTAAAGAATTAATGGGTGGCCTATTAAGCCTAGAACTATAAGCAAGATTTATGTGTGTTTATATGTGTGATATGTATGTTAATTTCTAGGTATTTTATCCACTGCATTTTATCATTGTTGCTCATATTAGTTGTAGAGCCTTTTGTGCTCTTTTATTTGAAATTGTGGGTCGGTTTGTGTATTTGTGTTTGTGGTGAAATAAATTTGTAGGGGACTAAGGCCTCATTTGAATTAGTTGGTATTAGGGATGATTTATCTTATCGAGTAAGTTGAATTCTACCAAAGAACGTAGTTCCACAACTAAGGTTGTGGGTAGAGTTACCAAAGAAGAGAAAAGACAACTGGAGCTATAAAATAGGTTAGATGTCATAAGCACAAATATAGGGACATATCCATAGATGATGTGGGTATAGTTGTCTGAGAAAGTTGAAAAAAATTGAAGTTATGGATAGCCAAGGAAGAAGAAATCTCTTAGTGGATTTAGAAATTTGCAAGTATATTTGAATCTCCAAGAGGGCTTGAGAAGCTAACTGTTCCAACAAGAGTTGAAGATGGGTAGAATTTTTTAAGAAGATTTAAGTGAAGGAGAATAATGGTTATTGGAGAATATAACTCCAACAGTGACATTAGCTAGAGTTACACATTTAGTAGGTGTAGAAATGGATTATAAAATAATAATTAAGATTGAAAACTTCAACATAACTTAGGTTTTATGAAAAATATTCCTTGGATGAAAAAAGTGAATCGAGGTAATTTTTAGGAGGGAAAATTTGCCAATTGTCTATTTTTTGGGCTTTTTTTCAAAAAATAAATTCATTATTTGGTCATTTTTAGTCTCTAATATTGCCTATATTTACATAAGAGCTGGTGCAAGGTAATGATACCCACTTATGACGCATTAGTTGCAATGGTATGCTGGAAAAATATAAATCTTATCATTAAAATGAATTATTATATGTAACTACAAAAAAATTTAGAATTAGGTGTAAAAAGATGAAACGTAGAAAATAGGATCAGCTTCCGGAATATATAACATTCATTTATGGAAAAGTGGTATAACCACCCCAAAATGTCATTATTTTAAGATTGGTATGTTATTTTTTCTCTAAAACATAATGCATATGTTCGCATTGGTCCACTGATTTGTTATGTAAGTTGTCAAATTATGAGGAAACAAATATGTAGAGGCGTAGGCAACAGAAAAATCTTGTACATGGCTATTTTTCCAAAATTTTAAAAGTTAATTTTATATTTTTTTTAAATTACGAAATTCAATGAAGCCTTAAAACGACACGGTCGAGTGTTGGTCTACCATATCATGGTCTGAACATAACCAATCAATATTTTTTTTTAGCTTGTGGGTATTCTTGTACTCTTGTGTGGGTAATTTTCCATTTTCGAAATATGTAATCCAATCAAAAGTTTATATAGCCCAAATACATGACCTATGTTTTTTACAAATTTGACATGAGTGCAGTTAAAAATGAATTAAAAATAGAAAACAATAACAGATCTATTTAAAAAATATATAGTTAGAATCTGCACACAGAGCTCAAGAAGCATGTGCAATTTCATCAGTAGTGCACAAGTGGAGCATATGCGGAACTAAGCGTGAAAAACATGAAGTTATAAAAATTGGTGTGTTCTACCATAATTCAAACCGAGCCTCAAGGTTTGGAAATCCGAAGCTAGTACCAAACCTGCAAGGGAGCCAAAAAAATTGAATCCAAACATGTGTGCATGCAAATGCACGCACGCGTAAATGCGCGCACTTGTAGATGCACGCATGTGTTTTGGTGCACACTCGCATTAGTGCACGCACACGTTTGTTTTGAAACGTTAATTTTTTTCTATCTTTCCCTAAACCCCCCCGCATCTCTATAACACCACCCCCCCTCTCTTCCTATCCACCCAATCCCCCCCCCACTTCTCTTCCACTCTTCCCAATCCCTCCTCCCTACCTCACCCTTGTCTTCTCTCCTTCACCACAAGGGTTAGGAAATATATTATTACACAAAATCACTAACTCGCATTATCCTCATGTGCATATAAATCTTCATTCTTATAACGATAAATCCATGACCCCTATATCTTAATCCCCAAACCCTTGACCATTAGTCCCTATCCATTGCAATCCCTAGTCCCTAGTACAACTAACCATTATAACTCTTGGCCCACTATAATCCTAAACTAGTATAGCCCCTAAAAATCCTAAATACTAACACATAATGATATATATCCCTTAACCCCTATAATCCTAACCACCTAATACTAACCTCTAAAGTTTCTAGTCAAATAAAAATTAATCCGTAACCCTTATAACCTCTATTTCTCATCAACCCTAAACTCTATCATCAAACACCCAACCCTTAAAACATATAACCCATAGCCAGTTTAGAGAGATAGACAGAGAGAGAGACCTGAACTTTGGGCCCTAAAGGAATATTCTATCCAGAAAGAGCTATGATGATTTCCTCCACTAACCACACATGACTTCTTAATGATATCATTGGCCTATGATTAAGGATGTCGATACCATGAAGTGGTTTTGAGCAATATGTATGTGCCTAATCAAGACTTTGGGAATGATTTTTTATGGAAGAATATTGTGCCTTTGGCCATAAAGAAACCATTTAGACATCCAAGGCCATGAATAATGTCTAAAAGCACCAAATAAGACTTTACAGGGGTATCCATTGTGCTATGTATCCAAGTCATGGGGACTTAGGGCATTGGACATGGTCAAGGGAGGAGACCTAAGACTTGGGCCTTAAAGGAATCTTATATCCATCTAGGGCTAAGAAGGTTACCTCCACCAACTATACATAGCCTCTTGAGGTATCATTGTCCTGTTATTAAGGATCGAAGTGCCATTATATGGTTTTGAGTAGTATCTACATGTCTTAGGTCCTTGGAAATGGTTTTTTAGGGAAGAATGTCATGCATTTAGCCCTAAATAAACCATTGAGGCATAAAAAACCATTAGAAATTCCTCGAGGAACCATACATTACCTCATAGGGATATATGTGGAAATATTTATCTATGTCTTAGGGCCTTAGGACCTTGGACATCGTCAAGGGAGGAGAGTTGATCCTATGGACCTAAATGAATCTTCTATCCATCCAAGGATAAAAATATTTCATCCACCAACCATGCGGGACCTATTAAGGGTATCATTACTCTATGATTGAGGATATTAGTTCCATTTGGTATTTTGAAGTAGTATGTACATGTCTCGGGGCCTTTATGGTGATGCTCTAGGGAAGAATACTATGAATCTATCCTTAAAGAAAACATAATGAGGCATCTAGATCCATGAAAAATTATTCAAATCACAACACATGAATTTGTCAATGGTATTCATGATGCTCTATATTTATGTCTTGGGGCCTTTGGTCCTTATACACGCTTAATGGAGGATACCAAAACCTTAGGCCCTGAAGAAGTCTTCTAGCCATGAAATACTAAGAAGGTTTCCTCAATCAACCACACATGGCCTTCTGAGTGTGCCAATGGCTTATGATTAGGGATGTTGGTGCAATTAGGTGGTTTGTAGAAATATGTATCTATCTCAATGCCTTGGGAATGCAATTTGAGGGAAAACGACCATGCATTTGGCCCTAAAGAAACCATTGAGGCATACAAAGCCATGAAAAATGTCTCAAAGCACCATGTATGACTTTGTAGGGATATCCATGATTCCATGGCACTATGTATCCAATTCTTTGGAATTGGGGGTTTGGACATGGTCATGAGAGGATACTTGAAGCTCAGGACTGAAAGGAATGTTACATCCATTTAGGGATAACAAGGTTTCCTCCACCAAGAACATATACCATTTTGAGGGTATCATTGGCCTATTGAGGATGACTGTACCATTATGGTATCATTAGCATATGATTGTTTCCTTGAACCAACATAGATCCATCCTAAACACGTATCTATCAATCACTGAGAGGCATCCAATTTCTTGAGGTTTTATTTTTTTAATGAGTTTTTATTTGGTTTTAATTTTTTTTTATGAGCAGATATGGATTTTTTAAATTATTTTTTAATTGGTTTTCACTTTTTATTTTATGAGCCGACATAAAAAAATTTAATTACTTTTTATTTTGGGTACATAACGTGACAAGGTTATGCTACATTACATTGCACATATGCCCCATACTAAGTTGTATGAACCTCGCTACTTTCATTGCAATAAACACATATGACATTGCAAGAAGATACTTCACCTTCAAATGATCATATTTGCTTGAGAACTATGTATAGGTCTTGAACCATAAACCAATGTAAAGGGACGAGACATTGAAATTAGGCCTAAAATATAACTTTTGAAGCTCAAGGGAAACCAATAATCCCTTGAACTACCACACATGACCTCTATGTAGGAAATTTGTCCTATGAGTGGTGATATCTCACTATTAGATGGTTATGAGCACTAAGGATGGGTCATGGGGAACTTGACATGTTCAAGAGATGAGCCTAATCCTTATGATCTAAAGCAATATTTTAGGAAACCTACTTTAAGAAAAACACCTTGAACCACCACATTCGATCCGCTGAGAGTATAATTTTCCTATGGGTAATGATATGGGCATGTAGGGCTAAAAAAATCACCTTGAACCATCACATAGGATCTCTTGAGCGTATCCCTAGCCTCTAAGTGGAGATATGGGAACCATTAGGATTTTTTTAGCATTAGGATTCAGTGTTGAGGTATTAAACATGGTCAATGGATGAAGCTGAGGAATTGGGAACTAAAGGCATATATTCTAGGAATAAGGGTGCATGAATGATGCCTCCAACCACCAAATATGACTTTTTGAGGGTTTCTTTGGTATTCTAGTGACACTATGAGAACATTAGAAGTTCTTGAGCACTAGGTATGGGTCTTGCATCCCTAAACATGGTCGAGAGAGGAAACTTAGATCTTATTCCCTAAATAATGCTTGTAATCATCCATGGCCAAGAAGGATGAATAACTAAACACATGGCTTGTCAACGATGCTCTTTAACCTATGACTATATATGTTGATGCTCTCTATCCTATGAGAGGAGATGTCTCTTTAGCCTAGTAATTATGGGTTTTGAGGCTCTATGCATGATTGAGGAAGGAATCCTATGCGTTACGCCATAAAGGAATCTTTGAGGCATTCAAGGCCATGAATGATACCTTAAAGAAACACACATGACCACCCCAGGAGTGTTGTAATAATAAAACTAGTCTTTTATGTTTATTTGTGAACACTAGAAAAACATTTTACAAATTTCCAAAAACTAACCTATAGAATAGTTTACAATAGGTATAGAGAGATATTGGGGATTAGGTGTAGAGAGAGAGAGAGAGATTGCAAGTTAGGGTTTAGAGAGAGATCAGTTGTTAGGGGTTTACAGAGAGAGATATTGTAGTTTAGGGGATTACAAAGGGGAAGAGAGAGAGATATTGGTGATTAGGGGTTTACAGAGAAAAAGTTATTGGGTATTAGTGGTTCAAAGAGAGAGAGAGAGAGAGAGAGAGAGAGAGAGAGAGAGAGATTGGGGGATAGGTGTTTAGAGAGAGAGATATTGGGGGATAGGGGATTCGAGTGAGAGATATTTGGGGCTAGGGGATTAGAGAAAGAGAGAGAGAGAGATTGGGGTTTAGGTTTTAGAGAGAGAGAGAGAGAGAGAGAGAGAGATATCGGTGGTGAGGGGTATAGAAAGAGAGAGAGAGAGAGAGATATCGGTGGTGAGGGGTATAGAAAGAGAGAGAGATATTTTGGTTTAATGGTTTAGAGAGATAGATAAAGGGATAGAAAATGGTGGTTAGGGTCTTATGGAGGAAGAGATAGATATTGGGGGATAATGGGTTAGAGAGGGGGGGTTATGGGTTTAGGGTTCGAGAAAGTGAGAGATTGATGGTTCTGTGTTAGGAGAAAGACACACAGAGAGAGAGGGAGAGAGGTTAAATTGGAGATAGAGTTTTAAAGAGAGAGAGATTGGTGGTTACGGGTATAGAGAGAGAGAGAGAGAGAGAGAGAAGTGGATTGGAATTTATGGGTTTAGATTCTGGACATATGGAAAGAGAGAGATTAGGTGTTTAAAAAGGTTTAGAGAGAGAGAGAGAGATTGGAGGTTAGGGGATGAGAGAGAGAGAGAGATTAGAGCATATGAGTTTAGAGAGAAAGAGATTGGTGGTAAGGGGTTCAGAGAGAGAAAAATTAGTGGTAAGGGGTTCAGAGAGAGAGATATATTGGGGATCAGGGGTTTAGAGAGAGAGAGAGAGATTGGGTATTATGGGTTTAAGGGAAATAAATAGATCAAGGTTGTTTGAAAAGAAAGATAAATTAGGGTTAGTCGTTTAATATGAGATGGAGAAAAATTGGAGGTTAGGAGTTTAAAGGGAGAGAGAGAGAGAGAGAGATTGGGGGTTAGGGGTTTACAAGGAGAACTCATTACCCCTATAACCCTTAAAGACTATCAAATTTGAAGACTAAAATATATAACCTTTAACCCCATAACTTTAACAACTCTTAACCTGCAATCCTTATAACCCTAACCCCAAAACCCCTAAACACCTAGAAGCACTTATGCACTTGGGGATTATGGTTTAGAAGAGGGCCTAAAAGCCTTTATGGGGGAGGGGCTCTAGGAATAAACGGTAAAATAGAGATTCATTGGGAAATAAATGACTAAACGTTACCCATTGAACAAATAAATGTTCAGCAGAGGCGCGCACGCGCCTCTGCTGAACATAAAATTTTGTAAATAACCCGCGCTCTTCTCCCACAATTTTTTCACTCATATAGCATATTTTTTGCTCTTCTCACACACAGATTGACAATCACTTTCATTTTGGATTGAATTGACACACCTTTTGGTGTTTCTTTGACAATTTCGATTAAATACACATCAGTTGGACTCTATTTGGCTCTTGGGATTGAATACACACTAGTTGGACTCTATTTGGCTCTTTGGATTGAATACAAAACAATTGGACTCTATTTTTCTCTTTGGATTGAATTCTGATGTTGTTTGGACACACTTGAACTCTTCTTACATATAGCGGATACATCAAAAGACAATCTTACATTTCAAGCAAAGAGCAATCCTTGAGGTATGGTGACAATTTTTTTATGAATTTTTTTTTAGTATTCATTCACTTTGATTGAATTGTATGTATTTTAGTTTTTCCTCATGAATTGTATGATAAATGTATTTTAGTCTTCTTAATCTTCAACATAGACACTAAAAACATCTTACCAGAAAATAACTACAACATGCACCAAGCAATGCTTTCAACCTTTCATAAATATAATAAAAAAAAATTACTTTCATCACCATCAATAACCTTTCATAATCACATAAATCCATCCAATACACAAACATTTGTGAATTCCTCATGACTTAACTACAACAAACCACACAAACAACAAAAGAATCAAATTCTTAATATTTAGGGGCGATTTTCCCTCATCCAAAACATGAAAATGAAGTGAGTAGGAGATTCTCATTTTGTAGGAAATGTGCTCCTACTAACATCCCATACCAACATCCAATACCATCTACTAACACAAAATATTTTCAAAAAACCATGTGCCAAGTGCCAAGATACCAAAAAGAGGCTCATTGTACATTGTTTCAAAATGACAATAAAACATCTCAAATTGAGGTCCTAGAGGTGATGTTGTTGTTATATCCAGGGCATTCTCAATAGCTTTTAAGATTATAAGAAAACATTCCCACTAGATGTTGTTGTACATTGTTTTAAGATGATGACCAATTAAGGAAAAATGTGAAATGAGGACCCTACCATGGTATTAGACATAAAATGGGAAACCACAACCACACATGTAGAAAAAACTGAGTTGCACTCAAAATGAAGGAATTCACCATACTACACGCCTATGTCACTAAGATGGATAGGAGGACCTTGATGCCAACCTAGGTTGGGTTGTGCATTGCTGAAACATTATTAAATCCCACATCAATATTTGATTGAATAAGTGTATGATCGATACCAGTAACACAATCTCTATGCATGTACACACTAATGGGATGTTGAGAGAAAAAAATATCTTTGCTACACCACGTCGATCATTTTTTGTGATAGTTGCAATGGCCTCATGCCACCTTATTTCTTGCAACCATATTAGTTTTCTCTATATATCCATTGTCAAGAAAACAAAACATACTTTTGTGACCATAGTTTACATTGCACACTTACGAAGATAACACACATAAGTTTGCACAGTACCCAATCAATTTCTACATCGATTTTTAATAATATTGCACATTATACAAGTCACAATCATGGTAAAAGTTTGTTTTCATCATTTCATAATTGAAAAATAATATCTTATTTGTTATTTATTCTTGCAGGGGTGATATTTTTGTTTTTTTAAAAAGTGTATTGAAGATGGGAAACATATGTAATAATAAAAGAAAGTCTAGAAGGAAGGAGCTTGCCCCTGAAAAGTCCCATGAGATAAGAGAAAAGGCCAGGTTGTACATGGAAAACCGTAGACATCAAAATGTTAGTTCCTTAGATCCTAGCGCAATGCATGCCACAATGACCTTAGGTTCGTTAGGAGAAGTGAAACGGATGCCGGTAATGGATCCCTCTCAAAATCCAACGTCAAGCGATCATCCAACGAATAATCCATCAACAAGCAACGATGAAGTGGATGAAGTCAATAAAATCTTGGTTGATGTCGAGTATGCAGGGATGGATGTTGAACAAGTTTTTAATTGCACTAGTACAAAATGAGAAATTAATGACTACATAAATGACTAAAATTCACATATAAACGACCATTTTTTAGTCGGTGACTCATAGTAGCTAATTTCCACTATCTTATAGGTCAACTAACTTAGTCATATTTATTTTAGTCATTAATAGTTGCCTTATTTAATCATATATTTGGCCATTGATTTAGTCATTAATTGCCACAATTAATGACTAAATGAATGACCAAATTTACTACTAACTAGGAAACTATTAATGACTAAAATAAATATGACTAAGTTAGTCGAGCTATAAGATAGTGGAAATTAGCTACTAATAGTCGTTTATATGCGAATTTTAGTCATTTTTTTAGTCATAAATTTATCATTTGTAGTAGTTATGTATCTCTATTTAGTAGTTTCATATTCATTGTATAAATGACTAATTTAGTAGTTTCGTATTATTTTATTTTCTTTCATTATTAATCAATATAAATGACTAATTTAGTTATTTATTCTTTTTATTTGTGTTCATTATAATATTCGTGCTAATCAAATCTAAATACACATGTGAATCATAGAAAATCACATTAATTAATTACAACACTAAATAATATCAAGTACACATAGAATTTCAACCATGTAAATTTTATTATGTGAAAAATGTCAAGTATTACAATATATTGAATTTCCAACCGAATATCCACTAATGGACTAATACCAGTCCATGAAAAAAAACAGTCTCCATACTTTACATGAAAATCATCTACATCGATGACTTTTCAAAATATTACAATGGCCACTAAGTGAAACCTTGTCAGCACCTTGGCTAAGGAATGATTTGCATTGAAGAAGCATTTCCTATGTGCCCCCTTTACACATACATTCTTGTCATTCTTCATAAACCCATAAACTTGTAAGAATCCAATATATAACTGCCATTGTAATGAAGAAAGTTTTACATATATCACATATACACGTTCTGGAGGAAGCTCATCCTTCATCACATTCATTCCCATATGTTGTTCAAAACCTTTTAATTGTTCATATAAGACATGTGATCTCTGATTCATTATTTTCACATCATTTGCAGTTGAATTCGCATGCTTCCCATTTTCAATAGGATTTTGGAACCTGCAGTTCAAAATTGTTAGTCTAGGACACTGATTACTATGGGAAAGTTTGAGGGGAAGAAATCCTGCATCTAGTACGCTATTATAATCCTGATGAAAATGAAATACAATTGAACAAAAGATCACTTAGACAAGAAAGAATAAACTTGATCAATGAAAGCACTTACCGGTTTCTGAAATCTGGTCATTTTCCCAGAAATCCTTCTCTTACAAAGTCCACCATTTTCAAATGATATAAAATATTACAGACTATATATGCAACCCAACTCAAAAGAAACATTTTAATATCATATCCACACTTAAAGTTACAACCATGTTACTTACACAATAGTATTCCATCAAATTATTTTGTAAAGGAGAACCGGTCAATGCAATTCTGCATAGGGTCTTCATTTGTTTTAATGCCTGAGTTTTATCATATTTTGTGTTTCTAATCATGTGTGCCTCATCACAAATGAGTAAATCGGGACCACTCTGAAACATAGATCAAATACATAGTATGCCAAATCTCTATCCTCAAGACAAAGTAGTGCTATTCTAAAATAAAATCTATATCCTCAAGACAAGGAAAAATCTTTTGGATTTTTGTAGCATCACGTTACATAACGTTACGTGAAAACTGATCTCCCATATACTAGGATGTAGAGAACCTCCCTACTCTCGGTGCAATAATGCTCATATTATGTAATACTGCAAAACTTAGGAATTTATGAATGGAATTCTAAGTTATGTACACATTAATAAAGTAGTGACTGTCACAAGTCACTTTATGGTTACGAGAGTAGTTTTCTTAGCCTATGTCTCTCACTTGAGACACATGATTATGTATTGACTTTCATACATTGAATAATACATCAAATCTCTCTCTTCTCTATCTCAATATTTGTGTTATTGTATATGTTCCAGTGCATATTCTGATATTTCAATGTGCACAATAAGTAACATGGGTATTGATATCATTAGACAACAACTTTAACCATATCTTCAAACATGTATTTAACAAATAACAAGCTTATTATTCTTTTTTGCAGATAGATATAATGTGTACAGATGGCTAGAATGGAAATTTCTTGACATAATTCAGGATATTTAATAAGGTTGTAGATATTTTCAATTCTGATGGAACTTACAAACTTAAACAACACTTCGAGAAATTGCCCTTCTTTCTTTCTCCAGTAAATCTTTCTTCAAATTATTTTCCTCGTAGATGTTATGAATGAATTACATTGAAAACCTTTGAAATAACCCCTTGAAGATCCTTATTATACACCGCCTTCTTCTTGCAATGTTCTATAAAGGCTTGTAACAATGTCAGAAGAATGTAACCATGTTAAATACACACTTGGATGCCAAGATGAACACAAAAACTGTGTATTCTTCTTACTAATAATGGAGCTACATTAGTAGGGTGGTTACTAGTAGCTCATGAATTATGTCCAAGGCTGCTCCCCTCAGTCTTCTCAACATATTAATTATGAATAACTAATTCCCTCCTTGATACATGTCATACATACTTACACAAAGAGACATCATTAATACTTTCCAAGAGAAACAAGGTGATCTACAACCTGGGTGGGGGAATATATTCAACAATTTGTTTTTGTTATGCTAAAGAAATGAAGAAAACAATTATCTCATTTCTCTTGATAAATACCATAATGCAAAAAAAAATCACTGACACCATTAAGCAACAACTATGAATAAACTAGCTTAGATCCATCATAACCTCGGATCTGTTACAACTTACGTCTCTAGAGGGACCAAAAAATTACACCATGAGTTGTTGAACCTCCTTGCATTATAGTAGATCCATGGCTAAATATGGATCTATTATAGTTACAGCTACTCAAGGGTTGTGCACACATCACATGATATTTTCATGTGGTTATATCAACAATATTTAATTATAATTGAATTTATTCTTGTTTACTCAGTCTGTTGTAGAAAAATGATAATACACAAAGAACATGAGATGTCGAATATAATGTTTCATTCATGGAGTCATTTGGTACAATGAGGTAGATCACTTTATATTTCATACATTGGGAAGTGCTACCTAACTAACCTGACTACCATCATTAATGACACCTTATTAATCTATAGTTTGTCACTTAACATAATGTGACCTTTATTACACATTAAGGCCACTTTATTAAATTTTGATTCCTATTGGCGTGTTGATGTTTCAAAATCTATTTGTCCCTTGCTTTGGTTCACATTGTACTAAAGCCTTGATCTATTGTATGTGCAACCTTGGTTAATTCCCAAAACAACCCAGTTTGGTACTCAATTTAGCCTATATATTTGACACTAAAACTTAGCTATCATGGATCATCATCTAACATGGATCCCTTTATTTATGTGATCATATTTTTAAATGTGATTGTATCCTTGGCAAATTGATTTGCCTCGTGTTTAACAAGTGACAGTGTTAATTCTTGGTCACAAGTTTCATATTCTTGGACTCATATCATTTCCAAAGAGTAGAAACCAAGCTATGGTGCAATGGATCATGGATCAGGGTGTTCATTACCATGGAAGCTTGGTTTGACGTAAATCCTTTTCAATTTTCTTCTATCGTTGGATGTGGTTCCTTGTTGGATTTTATTTTATAGTATGTGGAGTGGAAGTGTATTGTGTTAGTAAATACTACAAGTGTGTTTTGAGACGAGTGAAGATATGAAAATGTCTAATTGATGTTATATACACAAAATCAAATGATTTATTTTGCAGACATCTATCATAGTTTTCTTGTTGCATACTATGTTGTTATATGTGTATATTTTTAACAGTAGTTAGGAATATACCAAGGAAGCTAAAAAATAATTTTATGCATAAAATGCAGGTGATTTGTGGGGATTTCATCCTTGTATGGCATTTATATTAGTGAGACAGGAATATAGTCCTAGGAAGTAGCACTGGATTTTAAGTTTCAGTTGTTAAAATTCTTAAATTCTTTAATATTACAAGACTTGTGAAATTTGTGCTTCAACTGCTCGTAATCTTATTGGGATAGAGAATATAGATTTCATGTACCAATGGAATGAAGGAATTACTTCCACTCCAGCACCTACAGAGCTAAGAATTTATTGGTGTGGGCACCAGTTTCTCAATTTTTTGCTTGCATGCATGGTTTTTGCCTTTGTAATTTCCTGGCTTTTCCATTTCAACGTCCCCTCCCGAATTTGGTGGAAGGGATTTCATAGAGTTTTGATATGTTATGAAGAAAACTGGAATCAACTTCTCTTGATTGTATTTTATCTTGGAGAGTTTCAATATAATAAACCATATCTAATTGGTTTCAGTAGTGGAATAGCCAGGAGTGGTTTCAAGATGCTCCAAGCTCAATCCATTACAGTTCGTTCTTGAAAGTAAAAAATTAAAATGGTAACTGAAGGAAGACACTTTGCTCGAGTAGTCTCAAATGCTTTTGCATCTGGGGAGCATTGTATGAACTCTGTACAGATCTCCGATTGTAGAACTCAGTTTCCACCTCTACTTCTAAGTGTGACATGGAGAACATTTTTATCGTTATCAAGGTGTAGGTTCATATTGGTCAAAAATAAATTGCATGTTTCTTGTCTCTTATTTTCATTTTTTCGTTTGGAACTACTCTATATGTCTATTCTGTAAAGGTTTGGAGACACTCAAAATTATAGAGAAGTTTTGCATTTAGTAGGTTTTACATGTTGATTAAGAGATGACTAAACCGAGAATAGCGGCAAGGGATACATTTTTGAGTATACAACATAGTTGGACAGGTATGAAAACTGAGCAAGTTGAAAGTATATCCCTAAAATAAAATCTATATCCTCGAGATAGGGAAAATCTCTAAATGATACATTTCAAAGAATATGTTGTATTCAAGCAGATAGTACAAGCATACACAAAGATAACCAAGACAAATGATGCATCGAATGCATTCAACTATCTGTATTCATCTTCAAATAGTTATTTATACATAGATAAATAGGTTGGAGCAGTTATCCACTCTCAACTGCTCATTCTTTAAGCACAATTATATACTAATACAAACTAATGATGACATCAAGAAGGCCCGAAGGGTCCCTTCCAACATCTCCCCCACCAACAAAACACTTCTCTGTCCTGAAGAAGTCAGGCAAAAACAACCATGAGTCATGATTTCGTTATCCTTCATCAGCAGTCTGGTAGTGTGTGATAATGTGCAGTAGGATCTAATAGTTGTAACAAGAATCACAGAACAAACTCTCAAGAAGTGCAGAGAAGAAGAGAAGAATGCACTCAATAATCACTCATGAACACAGAAAATGGAGAATAGCAATATCATACATCAGCTGTGTGCTCGCACTGTGAAAAATGAATACAATAATACAATAACTGTGTAGAGAATTCAAATTAACCAAGGAGGTCATTCGAATCATGCTCAAAGTCTAGCTTGGACTACATTGGAGACATCATCCAGTCAGTAGTATGAGTCATAAATGGTAATAGTCAGTCAAGTGAGTCTAACTGAGTCTAACAGAACAATCTAGGCATAAATCAGGGTATGGAGACTCCAAGGAGGGTGCATGAGTATGTTAGAATGTCAAGTGGCACTCCAAAACTAGCTAACTAGAAGCTACAGGCAGTTAGCATGAGCAATCAATGGAAGAACTATTAAATCAATGCAGTAACTGACTGTTAGACACTTGGTAGGTGAGATAAGGCACTCTAACTGAATGATAACTGGTGGTAGGTGAGCAAAGGTGCACATGTCATGTAGAAGAGTCAAATAGGGCGCATTAGGTAGGTAGGAGGGCTACTGGGGGCTGAAGACAGGCTCTAGGGAGCTGAAAATAGGCTCTAGGTGCTGGGAAGACTACCAAGATGATGAATGGATGCATGCAGTTGCATCCAAATGCATGGAGCATGCAGATTTGCATGCAGGCATGCAAAATACAAAAATGATGGTGAGAATATTCCAACACCCCCCTGCAAGCTATACTATGAGGTAATAACTAAAAACTGAAAATACGGCCCTGGTGACTGAGACCAAAGGTCACCCCGTACAATCAATCTAAATAAACTATGTGAGGAAAGAGGGGAAACCCAGTGGGAATAAATCCCTCCCTCAAAATAGACTGAAGGATGCTAATGTAGCATATCATCACTCACCCCAGAAGGAGGAAAGTGTCCTTCTTTTCCGAAGAAGGATCGATTGATCTGAAATGGATCAGTAATGTGAGAAGGATGAAACCTTCCATTCTGAAAATTTGATTTGGTTCTTCTCTGATCATGTGGATCACCAACCAAATCACCGGCAGATCGGAGTGTAATGGCTGCCCATCGAGGAAGAGGAGGATCATCAAGTTCTTGTGTAACTGGATTTCCCATTCTCCCATCTTCATCATCAGTTGCTAGATCTTCAGGTTCTTGTGGATATGGATCTATCATTCCCTTGTCATCATCTCCATCTTCAGATTCCGAATCTGAAATCTCATGTGATGATGCTTCACTCTCTTTATCATCAATCAAAGGAGGTATCTTCCTCTTGAGAAGAGGTGGATCATGCTTTAAAAACATAATATGAAGATCATAATGGAGCATGTGATTCGAACCAACTGAGGTAGAATCAAAACCATAAATGTGTAGATAGTTCTTTGATATCTCCCTTGAACCAACATAGGTGATATCATAACCAAAGAAACTATGACATGATGATGGTATCTTGGACTTCAAATCAGATCCAAGAATTGGAAGATGGTTTCTCATGATATCCTTTGAACCAACAGGGTTTAAATCAAAACCAAAATCACAAAAAGGTGCATGAGTCATGAACCCAAGTGAATGATAGAGTCTTCCATCTTCGGTGAAACTCTAAAAACATTAGCCAATGAACAAATAGGATTCCAAAGAAAGCATTTGATGAGGGAGGGCGAATGCATTTCCTCCCAAATCTGATTTTACCTCCAAAGTACTCAGTAGGTCATCATCTTGCACATCAACAGGTGCATCAACTCCATGAAAGTGTATGTAGTTCTTTGATATCTCCTTTGAACCAGCAGGGGTGAGATCAAAATCAAATGAACCATGAAATAATGGTGATGACTTGGAATTCAAATCAGATCCAAGAATTTGAGGATGGTTTCTTATGATCTCCTTTGAACCAACAGGGGTGAAATCAAAACCAAAATCACAAGGATATGCATGAGACTTGAACTCAAGCGAATGATAGAGTCTTCCATCTTCGGTGAAACTCTGAAAACATGTGTCAATGACCAAAAAGGAGTCCATAGGAATATTTTGATCAAGGAGGGAGAAAGCATTTCCTCCCAAATCTGATTTTACTTCCAGAATGCTCAGTAGGTCATCATCTTGCACATCAGCAGGCTCATGGGAGGTAGAGATTGTGGAGATCTCTTCAACTTCATGAGTAGTAACTGACATCTTTTGCTCATAATTCGGATCAGAAGATGGATTAACTGAAACCATGTGTTGTATTTCAACTTTATCTTGAACAACTTCATCATGGGAGATGATGGAGGCCGAATCATGAATAGAGAGAGCACTTGAGGAAGTATCACTGGGTTTGTTTTCCAAATGGCTAGCATCATCCTCTTTCTCCTGATTTCGAAATAATCTGTTTAATCTAGTCCATAGATCACTTGGATGTTCATCAAGATCAATGAGGTTGTGCATATTGGAATACATAGTAATACATATTGATCCAAGGGCTCCGTCACAAGCATCAAGCCAATCTTCTTTCTCTCCATAGGAAGAAAAATATCTCTTAATACCAATACACACATCAAAAACATCATGTCTCTTCAGATATGCAATCATCTTTGGTTTCCACTTGTCATAGTTGAATGGAGAGAGAGAAGGAACTCCTTCCAGATCCATGGAAGATGTTGTTCAATTCGAATCTACTTGTGTGTTTCTGGTGCAAAAAGCATTGGTGCAGAAGTGCAGAAGTGCAGAAACACTAGTGCAGAATCACCAGTGCATAAACACCAGTGCAGAATCACCAGTGCAGAATCACTAGTGCAGAATCATCAGTGCAGAATCATTTAAATTTAGACTTATCAAAGTTCTTGTTGTATTATTTTTCCTTTTGATGATGAAACTTCTTTTCAGAAAAGGATTTTTTTCCTCTCTTCATCTGTTCTATAAGAAGAAGGTTCTCTTCTTTGGAGGAAGCATTTTTTCTTTGAAGGGCTGGTGCAAGCTAATGCTGGCCACTCATGATGTGTTAGTCGCAATGGACTTCTGGAAAAATAGAAATCTGAACGGCAAAAATCAATATTAGAGCTACCTACACAACTTTTTGGAATATGGCGGAAGAAGATGAAACGTAGACAATCGGATTACCTTCCGGAATATATAAATATTATTTATGGAAATTAACTATAACTCCCCAAAAATAGGGTTCTCCTAAGGTTGGTATGTTATTTTTTTAAGAAAACATAATGAATATGCTTGCATTAGCCCCTGGTTCAGTATTCAAATAGTGGATTTTTGTTAAAAAAATTATATATAGTCGTAGATAACAGGACATTCTAGTGCGGTGCTATTTTTCCATATTTATTTATGTTAATTTTATTTTATTTTTTAATTAAGGAAGTCATCCCATCCCTAAAATGGCTAGGCCGAGCGTTAGCCCCTGATATCATGGTCTTAACATAATCAATCAACATTGTTTTTTTTAGGATGTAGGTTTTTGTGTGTGCTTGTGCGGGTTCTTTTCCATTTTCAAGATAGGTGAGCCAATAAAAAGTTATAGACGAAGGAAATAACCTGATTTTTGTGTAAGATTGACATTAGTCCAATTGAAATTAACTAAAAAATAGGAACAAATAATAGATTTAATAAAAAATTACAAATTCAGAATCTGCACACATAGTTCTACAAGTGTGTGCAATTTCATTAGCAGTGGACTAGTGTAGCATACGCAGAATCATGCTCGAAACAGAAGAAGTTATAGAATAAGATGTATTTTGGCAACCCAAACCTAAAACCATAGCAACCAAGTCATCCACCACGTTGGTGGGAAACAAATTACCCGCCAAAACTTAAAAATTAAAATGGTGCATGGGCGTTGATTTAAATAGCACGTACGCACACAATAGTGCGTGCGCACACAATGACACGTACGCACACAATAGTGCGTGCGCACACAATGACACGTACGCACACAATGGCGCGTGCGCGTTGATTTTAATTAAGTTTGAAATTTGTCAATGTGATTATATGATTTTATAAATTATATATTTTTTAATAATTAGTAATGTTTTAAATTTAATTAAATTAAATTTATATATAGTTTTTTATTATTAAGAAAATAATATAATTTTCTAAATTATAAAAAAATAAAAATATTTAAGTGAATTAAGTTTGGTTTAAGTGGTTTGAAGGAATGATTATTATTCTCTTCAGCTATTTAGTAAAATCGGACCAAACCATAGCTCAAGCACATATGCACCCAT
>BSBM01001018.1:490000-497500 GCA_027924585.1 Larix kaempferi
GGAGATGATGATGATGACGATGATGATGATGACGATGATGAGGATGATGATGATGATGGTGACGATGACGAAGATGATTATGATGATGATGATGAGGAGGAGGAGGAGGCTCCTTTTAGAGGGATAGTGTCATGGATTCTAGGTGTTATTGATGACGCGTGAGGTCTAGAATTTTCAATTAAGGCCTAGGTGGAATTCAATTGAGCTCAATATGCTTCAATAAGATCTCGAGGAACCTGTTTTCATTCTTCGATGATGTTCAATGTTTTTCAACATATCCACGTTCTTGCATGGTAGGATGAGGATGCATTCATGCCATTTGATCTTTACAAAATATGTTTTTTGTCAAAATGAAATTCAAATTGCCTCTTTGATGAGTCCTCCTCTACAAGACTTCAATTATTGCATGAATGTCACAGACTCACGAAAACTCTAAACAACACTCAATGGCATGCAACTACAAATAATGGCATGCAACTATAACCACAAACCAAGAAGAGGTTGATTTTATGAATTGATATAGAGAGGTGGCAGTAGGCACACAATATGGAGAAACAATGAGTTAGAAAAAACATTTGGACCAAAGTACCACAATGGTTATTAATAAAATTTAAAAAAACAATTTTTGGCTCAGGAATTGTCTTCAATTTGATGGGTGGCATGATCATGATCATGTAATCTCCCTCCCTCCTTCCAAACATATGTGTTTTATCACCATGTTTCTCTTTGACACTCGCCATCAAAATACGTATAAAAATAGCATGTCTTTACATCCTCTTCCATTTAAATCCTCATCGCATAGTCATAAATAAGGATCATTATGCATGCACATCCTCACCTTACAATATCAATTGGTTCAAGGCGCATAGACAACCATAAATTATCAAATGTGTCAAGATGCAAAGAGTAATCCCTTCAAATAAAAATTAAGACCCACCCTTCAAACTTCATCACCAAGTCCAATTTATGCAAATATTTTCGAAGTGGGGGAAGGTTTGGCATTAAATGGTGTAAATGTTGTGGAATAAATGGTGTAAATGTTATACAAGGGTGCGTGCGCGTGTTTTAGTGCATGTGCACCTCTGACATGTACGTGCGAAAAACACGTGTGCACACATTTAAGCACACACGAGCGTCCCTGTTACTAGTTAAAAAAAACAGAGTTCTCTATTTCCTGGGAATCCTACCAAAAACACTGGTTTCATTTCTTCAATGGGTTTCAAGCTCTTACATGTTTCTTATTGGCTCACACTCATTGATATTTTGGACACTCTTTGATCTATTGGACACAAAATCACCCTTGGAATCTAACAAACCATCATTACAGGAGAGGTGGGAATAATTGGTCTTACCCCCACGACTTTTTCCTATGCATGGGGAGGCACAATCTACAAATTTGAAATTCAAAGTGATATTTTACATATCAGTGGGTTTGTCTAGCCGACTTGATATTTCCCAAAATTCATACCCATGCTGGTTAAAAGGGTGAACGGATATTGATTAAACCAAGGAAGAGACGCCAGTTGCATTACAGAGGAAGAAAATGCAACCTGTCAACTCAGAAACTCGAGCAATTTTTTCAATTCTTAGCACGAATTTTCATTTGGTATGATGAAAAGAAACGCTAGTGGCATTGCAGAGGAAGAACCAAAGCCATAGGAATGCGTATTTCATTCAGAACGTGCACAGTAAGGAGCCACGCAGGCTAGGTAAGCTTGAAATTATGGTTTTGCTAGCAATTCATACTTCCAGAGAAACGATTTGAAGACAAGAGAAATTTTACAGAGTTTAAAATTGAAATTGAAATTGCAAGCTAGGGTTAAGTCTTACTTGAATTCTTCCATTGCATAAAAGAGGGATTTTTCCTGTTAAAATTGCAAAATGGTGTCTAGACTAGAACCATAAAAATTTGATCCCACTGCAATTCATGAAAGATGCATGGAAATTTTTGAGAAGAAACAGTGTGTGCCTTTTTTTGAAAATTTTGATAGACATAATGACAATGTTAGCCTAGCTTTTGCTGGTTCATTTGATGGAGAGAGGGCTACAGTAGGTAATTTGACTTTCAAACTGTCTGAAGATATTATGGCACAGATCATTGGCTTACCTCAGCAGGGGGAGAGATTCTTTAAGACAAAACAGTTTAAGGAGAAGGCATGGACACCCTTCTTATGCAGATCAAGGGCAGGCTCAGTAAGATGGAAGAAAGGAGTACCAAGGAGTTGGTTGATTCATCCTTCGGATGAAATAGTATATATCATCCAAAGGTTCATCACTTGTGAAGGAAGATTCATTGTTGTATATCTCTATCACATCAAGATATTGCAGCATTTGAGGGGTGATTGTGAGATTAACATGCCCCATTTTCTATTACAAAGCCTTTCCAATATGGCTAAAGCTATTAAAAAATGTGCAGAAGACAAGACAACAAGCCTTTTTCATTGTGGACCCATCAAAATAATCATCACACATGAGTTACAAAGGAAGAACTTGACATGGCAACAATTTATAATTCATAATCAGTTTGAAGAACCAGAAGAGCTTCCTAAAGAAAGCTTGAAAGAAGATGAAGTGTAAATGATAACATACATTGAAGATGAAGAACAGAACCCTAAGGAAACAAGCTCAAAACCGCCTAAGGGAGGAATTAAAGAAGATGAAGTGTTGATGATAATAGATAATGAAGATGACTCTGAGGCATTAATCTCAAAACAGCCTCAGAGAATAATAAGAACAAGGAGCATGATGAAAGAAGAGAACAAATTCCAAGAGAAAGATAGAATCTTCACCACTTATGAGAAAAAGTCAAGGAAACATCAGCAAGCTCAGAATAAGCAAGCACTAGAGGAGAATGATGAGGGCTAGCAAAAACAATATGCATACATTCAATCCTTGGAAAGTCAAGAGGAAAGTCTAGCAGGTGAGATAGGGAAAATTTATGAAGAAAGAGATACCCAAGAAACTGAAAAGATTCCAGATGAAGTGATAGAACAGAGCAATGAAGTTTCTCCTTTCTTTGAACAACAACAAAAGGAAGAGAAAGAGCATTCAGGACAGGAAAATGCAGAAGATAAAGTTTCTCCTTTCTTTGAATAGCAATCCATAGAAAAAGAAAAGAAGGAGTATTCAGGGCAAGAGAATGAAGAATTAGGGATGGACATTGTTTCTGAGCAGCCTTCAATAAAGATGAAAAAGAAGAAATCTTCCAAAAACAGTAAAAAGATTGAGAAGTTGAAATTGGAAGTGAAAGAATTAGAACTGAAGAATGAAAAGTTAAGAGAGAAAAACAGGAAGCTTCAAGTTCAGAAGGTACATATCTCTAAGCATGCATGTAAATGGCATAAACAAAAGAAGATTTTCAAAGCAAAGTATAAGAAACTGAAAATCCTTTATGCAGCTCAAGCTTCTACAGATGCATCATCACAGACAGGAGATACATCAGAGGACTAGAAGCAGACGATCATCAACAAATTTTTTTGCATGATATAGGCAGGGTCAATTTTTTGGAAAATACTTTTTATGCATGAGGACATGCAACAACTTTCTCTTGGGGGAGATGTTGGACACCATTTTATACCTATTTTTTCCTATAAATCCTTTTTAGTTTTCTCCATAAACCCTCATACTTGATCCATAAAACCTCATGTTCATCCACAAAACCTTGGTCAAAGGTATAAATGTTGTTGCTTTTTAATAAATTGAATTATGTGACTTGTAAGGCATTTAAATTAAGGTTTTGATTCAAATTACAGAATTTGCTAACTTCTCGTAATTGCTCCTAGATTGGATACTTGAAGGCCAGCTGGGAATGAACTAAGAGATGGAAGAGGATCCTCAATTTCCAAGGATGGATAAATTTCTAACAAATTCATGAAACAGGTTCTACAAGTGTCGAGTCAACGCTGGTCAAAGTGATCCTCCAGCGCTGCCACTTAGCACAAAAACATGACAGTTTCGATTTTATATCAATCTGGTCTATTTTTATGGATCTGATGGACGATCTCGAGGATAGAAGAGATATTAGGATAATTCCATTATGAATCTACCAGGATTGTAGTGTTTTTAGTTTTAAAAACAATTTGATGTGTAACCACCCCTGGATGGTGAATGTATGTTATTGAAATAAAGATTCACATTTCGATATATTACTGGTGTATGTTCATTTCTATGTGGTGAAAGTGATTTGATTGTTGAAAGTTTTGTAAATATTCCTGCATGTGTGAGTGAAGCAGTGGAGGGCCCCCTCTGTCGAACCTGCACACCCTTTTCTTCATTAGAAACGCATTGGTATGTTTTGATTATTTACTGTAGAATTGATTTCGATTATCAGTTTATCCATTGCAGATTGGATTAGATTCTATATAGATGCACAGGATTTCATTACAGGGTAGGGTTATGAGTTTTAGTTTGAATGATTAAACACTGTAGGATCAATCCCAATTACTTTTTTATCTGATATTGAACTGTTGAAAAGAGCTAAGGATTGTGAATTGTTTTTCTTGTAAGAGAAATTGATGATTGTCTGCTTTCAACAGTAAGGTATTAAGCACTGTAGCTTACCTTCATGATTTAGATGTTTTTAGTTTCAGAGTATTCCATATATGAATTGATTATTAGATTAAGAAATAAAATGAAGGTACTTCTGTAAGGAAGGTTTTGTGTTTCTTATTTACATCATTCTAGTACCCATTAGATTTATTTCATAGTAAACTAAATTTTCAACTAAGTCTAGGTCTGAATCTCTATATTTGGGATATGCCTCTAAGTCTTACAAACTCTGGATTGACATAAATATAAGATCTAATTTACACCAGTAGATTGGAACCCAACACACCTTTTCTCAACTTTAACACATCTCTTTGATTCGATGACGGTCTAGTGTTGTCATGCCAAAACTTTTGTACTAGTTCTTTAACAGCATCAATAAGCTTCATGTCTGAACGAGGTAACCTACCAACAAAGGCCCAACAATGTTTTTGGCCTGGGGTCTCAATTTTTTCTCTAATAGCAAAATACTTTTGAAGAGTCTTTCTATCTACTTTAAATTTTTTACATGTGTGTGATAGCAGGCAACGTTGACTTGTGGATTTGTCTACGATCGATTCCGACAGTACACGATGGGCCACATTAAAATATTTTGTACGAGAAGTTTTTCCAATCAAATTAAATGCAGATTGTAGATTTCTAACAACATGATCGTTGGACTATGAACTTCTAATGACCTTTATACCCAAAATTCTCTTAACATGAGCTAGACAATGTGATTTTAACAAATCCATAAACAATTGACATTTTGTTGCATCGGTTTTGGATTCAAAAAAATCTTTGATTATCGTGCTACAATGGAAGTCAATAGTACGTTTGGACAACTTATCTTCAAGTCCTGAAAATGAAATTTCATCGACATGAATACGTCTGGGAGTTCTTCATCGTCTGCTTGATAGTCGAGGCAAGGGAGTCGGAAAGGAAGTACGAGTCTCATCACCGGTTTGTTGTGGCCCTTCGTTCACAATTTGGTCCTGCAAGGGAGTGTGTTCGACATGTGTGTGCTCTTCTTGAGGAGGTTGCCAATTAACAACCTGTTCAACATTCATCCCTTCATACTCGACATCAAGCAATATTTGATTGACTTCTTCCACTTCGTTGTTGCTTGTTGATGGATGTAAGGCACTAACATCTTGATGTCTATGGTTTTCCATGTACAACCTGGCCTTTTCTCTTATCTCATGGGCCTTTTTCAGGGGGCGGATCCTTCCTTCTATACTTTCTTTTATTATTACGTTTGTTTCCCATATTCAATATGTTTTTTAACAAAACAACAATATCACCCCTGCAAGAATGAACAACAAATAACGATGTACACGATTATTAAAAATCGATGTAGCAATTGATTATGTACAACAACATCTAGTGAGAATGTTTTCATATAATCTTAAAAGCTATTGACAATGCCCTGGATATAACAACAACATCACCTTTAGGAACCCAATTGGATGGTATTGGATGGTGGTATGGGATGCTAGTAGGAGCACATTTCCTACAAAAGGAGAAGTTCCTACTCACTTCATTTTCATGTTTTGGATGAGGGAAAATAGCCCCAAAAGATTAAGAGTTTGATTCTTTAGGTGTTTGTGTGAGTTGTATTGTAATCATGAGGAATTCAACAAATGTTTGTGTACTATATGGAGTTATGTGATTATGAAACCTTATTGGTGGTGATGCAAGCAAGTTTTTTTTATTATCTTCATGAAAGGTTCAAAGCATTGCTTGGTGCATGTTGTAGTTTTTTGTGGTAAGGTGTTTTTATTGTCTATGTTGAAGATTAAGAAGACTAAAATACATCTATCATAAAATGAAGAAAAACTAAAATAGATACAATTCAAACAAAGTGAATGAAGACTAAAATACATTTAACAAGAGGAAGAGGTCACCATACCTTAAGGATTATGATTGCTCTTTTCTTCAAATGTAAAATGTTCTTTTGATGTATCCACTATATGCAAGAAGAGTTCAAGTGTGTCCAAGTAGCATGAGAATTCAATCCAAGGATCCAAATAGAGTGCAACTGTTGTGTATTCAATCAAATGAGCCAAACAGAGCCCAACTGGTGTGTATCCAATCCAAAGAGCCAACTAGAGCCCCAACTCTTGTGTATTCTATCCAAATTGTCAAAGAAAAACCAAATGGTGTCTCAATTCAATCAAAGATGCAGTCGGTTGTTGGACTGTGCGTGAAAACATAGAAGAAAATGCATGAATGAGAGAAAAAATGCGGGAGAATAACGCGGGTTCTTTTCAAAATTTTATGCTCAAGAGGGACCCGCACGCACTACTAGCGTGTGCACGCTAGACGCGTGTGCACGCTCCTATTGAATGTTAAATTGCTTGGTGGGTAACGTTTACCTCATTTATTGCCAAATAAAGCGATATGTTTCGGTTAGTTCCTAGAGCCCCTCCCCCATAAAGGCCTTTAGACCTTCTTCTAAACATTAATACCTAAGTGCATAAGTGCACAAGATGATGATGAGGAGGAGGGTGATGACAATGAAGATGATCATGATGTAGATGAATATGATAAAGATAATGATGTTGATGAAGATGAAGATCATGGTGCTGATGATGAAGATGTTGAAGATGATGATAAGGGTGATGAGGATGATGATGGTGGTGATGAAGAAGATGATGATGATGGAGATGTTGATGGGGAAGGGGGAGATGACAATGATGATGAAGAGGATGATGATGATGATAATGATAATTATCATCATCATCTCCATCATCATATGATGATGATCATCACCATCATCTTCATCTTCATCAGCATCATCTAAATAGTATTCATCATCATATGGAGGTTGTCTAATTTTGAATATAAGGAGGATATGAGATGATGACGATGATGACGATGATGATGATGATGATGATGATGGAGATGTTGATGATAATGAAGATGTTGATGATGATGATGATGCTGATGGTGATGGTGATGAATATGATGATG
>BSBM01001018.1:502500-580000 GCA_027924585.1 Larix kaempferi
GTTAGTGGTTAATTTTTATTTGACTAGACACTTCAGAGGTTAGAATTACGTGGTTAGGATTATAGGGGTTAAGGGATATATATCATTATGTGTTAGTATTTGGGAGTCTTAGGGGATATACTAGTTTAGGATTATCGTGGGCCAAGAGTTATGGTGGTTAGTTGTACTAGGGACTAGGGATTGACACGCTTAGGGGCAAATGGTCAAGGGTTTGGGGATTGAGATATAGGGGTCATGGATTTATGGTTACAAGGATGAAGATTTATATGTACATGAGGATAATGCGAGTTAGTGATTTTTTGTAATAGTATAACTCCTAGCCCTTGTGGTGAAGGAGAGAAGAGAGGGGTGAGGGAGGGAGGAGGGATTGGATAGAGTGGAAGAGAGCGGGGGGGATTGGGTGGATAGGAAGAGAGGGGGGTGGGGTTATAGAGAGGTGGGGGGTCCCAACCTTAGAGGCAATCTCATCTTATTCAACAAAAACAGTGATTCAAAACAGTTTGGAATTTTTATGTCTAGGAATGGAAATTAGATTTTGTAGAGATAGAAGCAACGCGTGTGCGGATCCACTGGAATCCAACGAGATGGCCTAATAAGACCATTTCCAGGGGTTGGAGACATGCTGTGGGGGGTCCCCTAGCTGAAACCCGGCGTCCCGGATCCACCGGAATTGACAGATTCGCGATCCGAGCCACGATTTGGGTACTACGGGTATCTTGGTACGGCACCCTAGGGCCATTTAGGGACACTTCGAGGATTTGCTCCGGGGCACGAAACCCAAACCATCACATTTGTCAGACAAACCTTCGTAGTTAACTATGAGTTTTCCATATTGCAGCCGAAGGGAAACGTAATACCATGAATGGTCACCGTTTCAAGGTTGAAACTCAAGCCATTGGAAACACTCCTCGAATGGCGGGCATGGGTCATACTGAATTGAGAAACTAATTGAGGGAAAATGCAGTGAGAATCTGAGACGTTTGCATAGTGAAATACATGCAGAATGAATGAAGAGTGCGTGTCAAGAGAAATGGTTGTGGGACGTTGTATGAGAGGAAATGGCGATGGGAAGTGATTGATAAGATCAAATTAAATTCACACGGTGGTAATAAACTACACTTGTGTCTTCCATTGTCAGCTGCACTTCAAGCTTGAAGGTGTTAGCCTTGGGACTAGACATAGGTCGCATGTTCGAACTGAACTGAGGAGATTCGAACCTGCAACCTATGTCTAGTCCCAAGTCTACCACCTTCAATCTTGAAGTGTAGCTGACAATGGAAGACACACGTGTAGTTTATTACCGCCCTGTTATTTTTTCACTGCAAATTATATGTTTTCTTTAATTTCATTTGTCAACTTTACGTATCCCTTTATATGTTTTCTTTAATTTCCTTTGTTAACTGTATGTATCCCCTTGACAAAGGAAATTAAAGAAAACATATAAAGGGATACCTTGTTTTTGACACATGGAATGTGCATTCAAATAAACGGGTGGGCATTAATCAATGTGTATGCGCTGATTAACGCATGCGTGCTCTTAGACACATGTGCGCGCATTTGCACACACGCATCCCTGTATTCAAATTTTTTTTGGCGCCCTTGCAGGCTTGGAATTTGCTTTAGATTGCCAAACCTTGAGTCTCGGTCTGATTTATGGCAGAACACATCAAATGATGTAACTTCATGTTTTTCACACCTAGTTCCGCATATGCTCCACTAGTGCACTACAAATGAAATTGCACACACTTGTCAAGCTCTGTGTGTAGATTCTAACTATATATTTTTTGAATAGATCTGTTGTTGTTTTCTATTTTTAATTCATTTTTAACTACACTCATGTCAAGTTTGTAAAAAACATAGGTCATTTATTTGGCCTGTAACTTTTGATTGGCTTACCTATTTCGAAAATGGAAAAGAGCCCGCACAAGAGTACAAGAATACCTACAAGCTAAAAAGAAAGTTTTTGATTATTTCCAGACCATGATATGGTGGACCAACACTTGACCATGTCGTTTTAAGGCTTCATTGACTTTCGTAATTTAAAAAATATATAAAATTAACTTTTAAAATTTTGAAAAAATAGCCCTACACAAGATTCGTCTGTTGCCTACGCCTCTACTTATTTTTTTCCTCATAAATTGACAATTTACATAACAAACAGGTGGCTCAACTAAAACATTTGCATTATGTTTTAGAGAAAAAATAACATACCAATCTTAAAATACTAACATTTTGGGGTGGTTATACCACGTTTCCATAAATAAAAGTTATATATTCCGGAAGGTCATCCTTTTTTATACGTTTCATCTTCTTAAACCTAATTCGAAAAAGTTTTGTAGGTACCTCTAATAATTCATTTTAATGATAATATTTTTGTTTTTCCAGTATGTCATTGCAACTAACGTGTCACAATTAGGTATCATTACCTTGCACCAGCCCAGGTCAGAGACATGATTTTCACAAAGTAAGTTGTTTCAATAGAACATATCAAAAGAGTTGTCAAAGCACAATCTTCTCAACCCCAAAAAAGTTAAGAAGGAATCCTACAGTGATAAGGTATGGAACTTATTTTAATGGCTACTGTTTATCATGTAATACTTATGGCCACAAAGCTATTAACTGCAAAAAATGTTTGAAATGAAAACATACTGGACACATTCAAAAATATTATTTCATAGTAACATGTCATAGTTATGGTATCCTTGGTCATAAAGTTGTAAGTTTCAAAACAAAGAATTCTGCAAATAACTGGTAGAGAAAGATGGATCATCATGCGCAAAATAAAAGTAGTCATCACAAATTTGCACACACTTAAAAATGGATAAAGAAAAATTTGCAATCATGCACAATCGAATCCAATAATGAAAGTACTTCTCTAAAAATAGAAAGTTGTTGCTTATTCTACTAACTTTCAGAATTGTAGATAAAATCCTTGAATTCGAAAAAAATGTTATCTACTATGAATTCAAGGAACCTAGAGCTAGAACTCATATGAAGAATATTGCACATGATCATATTCAATTGGTATTCATAAACATAAGTGAATATGATACAAAAGGGAGTACATATGTTCGAAATCATGCATAAGTGACAAACATGTCAAAAGGAATCGTTGTCGCATAGGACAAAATTTATCATATCGTAGAGGTCTAACTACGACAAGAGTACATATGTCAATCTACCTTAGCATACATATCAGTTTACAAAATTGTGATCCTTAGAGAAGCTACAACTTAAGAATTCGGAAACGAAAAGCACAACTCTATATCAAGAGAAGATGACTTCTTAGAACTAGTACCATCAGGTGTTCCCTGAATATGTTGGAGAAGCACCAAGATCTACTCTTGTTGATGCTCTAACCGCCCAACTTGGTCTTTTAAGGTCACAATTTCATGCGCATTCATTTGATTTACTTGCGACTAGGCATACCATTCTCTTGCATCCACTTCAATTCACTAGATTGTACTTGAGGTATGCAAACCCTTGTCAATGAGATTGAACTATCTCTGAAATCCTAGAAATAACTACATTAAATCATTGAAGGGGATTATCCATCGTGACATAAGTCTGAGAAAAAATGATCAAAATCTCTACAACAACAAAAAAATTATGATCCTGTGTTCACTAAGATTGACGAAAGGTTCATAAATAGGATCGAAAATTGGTTTCTTGCATGCTTCGAAATAAGTTGATGGAATATAGAAGTCAATTGCATTAATGGCCAACGACACAAATGCATTGACAAATTCCGATGACTTGATATCGTACATGAAAAATAAAATCTCGTTATATCATGCACATACGTGAATCATAAATGATATAGCCATGTGAAATATTGTTGCACATTTCAAATATGTCACATGTCAAATCAATATGGTACGCATCAAAGAATATTTTTTGAAGATGTAACAAGATATGCACAAGATCTCTATCATTAATAATGGAAGAAAAAAAATAATTATGCAGATCCTATTGCACATAAGAATTTATGACATGGCAGAAACCTGACACAGTCAAAGAGATAAAATGAAGAAATGGGAAGCATGAAGTCAGAAGATTGCATGGGATAGATACAATGAAGCCTATAACTGCAAAAAAAGTTTGCACAAGGACACTATGAAGCCAAAATATCCAAGCCACATAGAAGAAACCAACGGAGAAGTGCAATAAGCTTAGGGAGAGTTTGCAACTACACAAGGGGAGCATACAAGTTGCAGGTGTACTTGGCACAACACAGTGGAAGTGGTAGAAGAAAGAAAGGGAAGCATGAATCCAGGGGGAACATTCCTTTGTAATTTATGTCAAGGGGAATAGATACTAGGTAATATGTTTTGAAGAGAAATGCTTGCACAAGAGCGCTCAAAGGATCAATATAGGGGAAGCACGCTAAGCGTAGAAAATAATAGCTCATATTTAGGGGGATCTCAATTTTGATTGGTGTTGACATCAATGCCAAAGGGGGATATTGTTGAACTTCAGTGTTTTCATTGATGTCAAAGAGATTGTTGAACTTGGTAATGACATTGATGTCTTAAATCCAATTTGAAGAAGTATATAGAAAATATGTGCACAATCCTATGCAATTCAAATGAAGTCTTAAAACCAAGCTACATAAGAAGGTTTTCTACGTGTGGCAATCTAATCCCACCTAGTCATGGCAATCCAGTGCATAAGTCCCACCAAAATATGGAGCTAGTGTGCGCGAGACCCACAAATTAATGGAACTCCATCTTCGCAAGATAAGACAAGTGGCAGATGTTTGGTTAATCTTGACCAAAAAGAAAGGAAGAATGGGTTTTTCCAACTTGGAGAAGCCCCAACTTTTGGACATATCCATTGAGAAAGTCTAGTATAAATAAGTGTCAGATTAATAAATGAGAAGTAATATTTGAAGAACAAATGAAGAAGTATTATAAATTTGCAAGCTTTGGGGTAGATCAAATGCTCGGGAGAATTAGATGCAATATGAATTGATAAAGTGCGTGAGGTTATAGAACATGTAGAAGAACAGGGAGCAGGCACGCAGACATAAGGAGCATTTGTGAGAAAAACCAAAGGAGCATGTGGACAAGTATGTGCACGGAATCAGAACAACAAGATGAATTGTAGCATAATACATTGTCAGAGAAGTTGTGAGCATAATTGAAGCAAAGAACGTCAAAAGTGTGCACAACAGGAAACAAAGCAGAGCGCAGAAAATAGTGTGAACTCTGTGTGCAAATATAAAGACAGTGTGATAGAAGTACAACAATGTCTATATATCAGGGTGGTAGGATGGGGCAAGGAAAGGATATTGCAATATCGTCTCAGGTTGGTTCCTGAAAACAGCGAGTTGGTGATTGCGTAGAGTATTGGTGTCCTCACAGGTTGGATCCTGAATCAACAAGTTGGTGCTTGCACAAAGGATTGGTGTCCTTGCAGGTTGGAGCCTGTAGTTTGCGTGTTTGTGCTTGCATGTGGGATTAGTGTCCCAATCAGATTGGTGTCTGAGTGAGTTGGTGCTCAATAGTGTCTGTGGGATTTGTGCTTGCATGTGGGATTAGTGTCCAGATCATATTGGTGTCTGAGTGATTTTCTTCAAATATTATGTGCACAATTGGTTTTTATTGATGTGTTTTTAAATAGGATTTGGTGCATGTTTTTAAAGTGAAAAATTGCTTAATCAATGCATGATACTAATTCACCCCCCACCCAAGTATCATTAATAATTCCAACAAAATTCATAGATCATGATTAGATAATATTTGTTAAGTAATTATTTTCTTAAATACCTTTTATACTCAGAAAAATATAAAAAAAATACAAGCAGCGAGTGTAAAGGTATATACATGTGAGATCATATACTCTTCTTCATAGAAAAAAGTACTGAAATAAAGTCAAAATGTTGTACTAAAGGATAGGAACCTTTTATGATTAGAGCTCCTTAGGCCAAAAGTTGATGTTGAAATTTATCCCACCACAAAGAACAAGATAAAGGCATTGAGCTAACCTCATGAGAAAAAAATTCCTTACACCTAATCTTGCACATAATAAATAAAAACTTGTGATCATTAAGCAATGCCATTTAATCCTTGCAAGTGCAAGGAGACTTTGAGTGCACTATTCACCAAATAAAATAGACTCCCAATGAACACTAGCCTAAAGGACCCCTAGGAATAGATCCTAGAAAAAAATCAAACACTTCTTGGCATACTAACTCTCCCAAAACATGTTCTTTATTGTCTCATATTGCTAAAAATTATGAAAGAGGTCATAACAAAACCTCTTCTTAGCCAGTCTATCTTGGATGGAACCACCTGATAAATCATCAACCATGTAAAATATCTCAACATATAAGAAATATTATATGACCAAATATTGTGCAATTAATTAACTTGTTAAAATGAAAATCATCCGATGCATATGCTTGCTAGGATACACCAGAGCGAGGGGGTCTTTTACTATTGTAAAAGGCCAATTTTGGGCTTGTTTATGTAAAAGTGTTGGTCTAGTGGGGCTCAAGACCCATGGTCTTGTCATGGCAGTTCCTCTTGGTTTTCATTCCGGGAAGTGTTGGCTTAGTGGCATCGCTAACTTCCTCTTGATGAGTGAAATTCCTCTGTCTTGTTGGGCCATTAAGGCCCTGGGTTGATATCTGGTGCTTGTTGGGATAGGTCCAGTAGGACACATGGTGTAGGGGATCCTAGCCACACTTTTTTTTCTATGTATGAGGTGATTTCACATGTAAGGGTTGTCATACCTAGTTTAGCACAACTCCTTTATTCCCACTTGGACCTTCTTCTTCATTGTATGGATCCTCCTCTTGGTACATCCCTTCTCACATCATCACGCCATCATCCTAATCCAAAGAGATTTACCTTGCTAAAGGGGATGACTTGAGGGATCTTCTACACTGTTTGGGTTAGTTCGGGAATGATGTCCTACTCCATCTTTCCACTCCACTCAGTTGAATCCATTTGCATCATTTTTATCATTATTTTTAGGCTTTTGTGGCTTAGTCCTCGAATTGTGGGTGACAATCTCCCCAGTTTTAAGTTATTTTTACATTTTTGGTAAGGTAGGCTCTAAAAATTAAAAAAGTAAAGGAAGCCTCATATAAATAAGGATTCTAACTTTCTTGGTAAACATGGAAAAAGGTTCTAATATGTACTTATTACTTTTTATCTTGGATTTTGGATCTTTTGTTTGATGTGCGCCTCTCTCTTTGGCTTGTGATGAATGGCGAATAGTGAATGGTGAATTTTCTAGGGTTTATGCTATCTTACAACGTTGATCCTAACAATTGTTGTAATAACTCATGGATAAGGAAGGACTTAAGAAGCATCTCTACTCTCTTTCTTGGTTGATGTTGGTAATATCTCTCCATTTTCTTGTTTGACGTTGCTTTTGTACCTTGGTAAGGGTAAATTAAGGTTTTTTATCGACATCTTGTCAACTTTGTTTGAGGATACCTTTTTCTTGAAGGAGCTCTCCACTATAGGCCTTGGAGTTCATCTCTTTCTCTAACTAGGGTTTTTTGGATACTTTGACCTAGTATCAAGTTACTAGACTCTTTCCCTAATTGGTGAATCTTGAATAGCCAAATTGAGTAGGGACATTGATCTCGATCTCTAATCTCCCCAGGGTTGAAAAGA
This sequence comes from Larix kaempferi, assembly GCA_027924585.1. Lineage (NCBI taxonomy): Eukaryota > Viridiplantae > Streptophyta > Pinopsida > Pinales > Pinaceae > Larix > Larix kaempferi. Next base: position 510,135 of record BSBM01001018.1, read on the forward strand.
CTAAAATCATAACCCCTTCTCTTCATTGTTTTTACCAAAATTATCTTGTATATTTTATCACAAAAAATCCAAAAAATATAGTATCGAAAAAACCCTATAAATTAGAAAAAAATTATCTCAAAAAATACTTGCAATTTGGAAATTCTGTATGGATAGAAAAATGCAACCTAGTTGAATTAATGGTATATCTTTAAGGGTGTTTTATCTCGTGGTTGATTTCTGTGATATCTTGATGTTTGTGATAGCTAGGGTTTTGTATTGCAGATATATTATTGTAGGTACAACATGTATATCAAGAACTTTCCCTAAGTTTTAAGCCCTAAAAAGTGAGTTTCTAGGCCTGTATTGACCCATGAGGGGTTGGCGATTCATTGGAGAACGTGTTAAGTAGGACCACACTCTATTTGAGGGTTGTTATAAATATTATATCAGATATGATATCCTATTTTCATAAAAAAATGTAGGCTTTTCCTCCACCCTATTTCTCATTTCCCATACTCTACTATACAAGGTACCCTTGATATGGTAAGGTTGGTACTATTGTTTTGATCAATTTTTATCAAGTTTTTTAAAGTGAAATCATTGTTTCAATCTTATAACAATAGTAGAAAGTTGATAATATGTTTTCTGGGATCCGTTTTAAAGCTCTTTAACTCCTACCTCTCTTTCAGTGATAATTATGCTTCATTGTTTTGACTCCATAAGGAACTAATCTGCACCGAAAGGTTTCTTGGGAAACATGTTTGTGTATTGTCTAGGGAATCACAATTCTCATCACCAAGTTCGAGGGAATCCACCTTGGTCTTAGGAGTTGACCTAAAGTGTTTAGAATCTAGGAAGTGGTGATAGTGGCCTCTAGTGTCACGTCCCCTTCCATCAATCCGGCTAAAGGGAGGGACCATAACACTAAATACAGGCTTCCAAATTCTAGCCCCATCATCATTTTTATAAACTCATACAAACAAAATACGTGTGTGCAGATGCACGATATAAATAAACACAACTTCCTCCCCCAGTATGGGCATGATTTCCACAAGGAAAAGGGAACAACAACTAATACATAGCCAATTATATACCACAAATCATCCAAGCCAGTCAATAGTTGGGTTTATCAAGTTGTCAAGGTAGTAGAAAGGGAGGAATTGCTAAGCTAGTGAGATCAACCACAAAGCTATCAGCACCTCTATAAGATTTAGCTAGATTGGCACCCACACTACCTACACACTCAACACAAGGAAGTATCCCCTTCACCACTCCATAGTCCCTTAGGCCATACCTTCCTTCTAGTGCTCTTGAGGGTGTGCATTAAAAAGTAGCAAAATACCTATCATATTTGGTGAGGTTACACCTTTCACTAGGTTTATCAAGACAATTACCACTCCTTGTCTACTCTTGGTTGCTTACACACAAGCTCGAGCAAAAGCAAGGGATACATGTAACCCAATCCACATCAATCTCTCTCCACACACACAATAGGGCACAAATGTTGAGTATGGCAAAACACTTTAACTGTGGAATTCACAAAATATGGTTTCCATGAGTGTTCCAAATCGTGGGCACACCAAAAATGGATATTTGAAAGGGAAAACAACCATTGAAAGCTACAGATCGAAATCCAAATGGGTACATAAGTAGATGAGTGAAAAAAATGGATCTCACAGACCCCAAACTCAATTTCTCTCATTCCCCACTATTCTACAACATCAAAAATGACTCTCCCTGCTAGAGAAGGAAGGAAAACTGAGTAAAAACCTGGAGGAAAACGCCCAACAAGCTAAAACTGCGTGCGAGATCCAACAGACTAATGAGTAATAGATTAGGGAGCAAATTCATGGGTCTTTTCTTTCCCAAGAAGGAAAACACGATTTTCCAAAATAATGGCTTTCCCATACATGAAATTTGGACAACCATACTCTCCATTTCCCAAAACAATAACTACCTCAACCACCTCTTGGAAGAATTTAATGATTGGGTGCAAAAGTCAATATGGGTAGTTAATGGTTCATGGGTTCTCTCATTCACACTATTGGATTCAAGGGTTTGAGTATTTCCCTCCCTATTCCTTGTAAAAATCATGCCCCCATACTCTTGTTGCATTGCATAGCTAGTTGTGGGAATTTTTATTAAAATACAATGTACATCATATTTACGATTTCCATCGTGCCATGATAACACGCTATCCACATGCATTGATTTTTAATTTCCAATACATAAATGATGAATTGATGCCGGGGCCTTGGACTTGAGCTCCTCACCATGATTTTATAACTATTTACATCATTTACATTTTTAATGCAACTAGGTCAAAATCGGGGTGTTACATCTAGCTTCCCCCATGCTTGCCACTCATCGCACCATGGTTTGTGACTTTATCATGGGTGCTATTTTGAGTAGTAATAGAACCCATATAATCTTCAAATCCATGGATATCTAGTGAGAATGTAGAATAGGGGATAACTAATTCTTGTCATGAAATACAAAATACAAACAATTAATCATATTGCTGAAGCAACTAGCGAAAGCACCAACTCTAGTCTCTCCAAAAGGTCCATGCATTCCAATGTTCAATTTATATAACTCAGAATATAGGATAAGCCCTTATATCTCCATAATGGAAGGATGATTGGAATCAAGGAGAATATACTCTTGATCAAGGGCATGGAACTCCTAATAATGAGAGACTAGATTCCACAAATCACCTTAAAGAAAGATTCCTTAAGTGAGCTAGACACTTAGAAGTGATGAGTAGATGAGATGATATCATATAGTCTGAAAGTCCCTCGAACTCCACCTAAATTATTCATTAAAATAAATTGATGTCAAAACAAGATTTGCTAAGGAGATGAACTTTCAAGACATTGCACCACCGACTTTACCACCAAAACAATCCCCTCACTTGAAACATTTATCAAGCCAATCCCCCCTCATTCTTTGGCATGGTGGAAAAATCCAATGGCACTACAGGAAACTATTAATCTCCACCATACTTGGACCATCAATAAACTTAAAAATTATTCTCAAGCCCTTAAAATTGAGAATTGATTGGAAACCAACAAGATATGTAATAAACATGAGATGCCTAAAACATATGACCAACAACAATCAACTTTCATGCAAAAGGAAAGAACGTGATTTTCGATATGAATCTTACTTTGTAACCTCTACAAACATCAATCGGACATGGTAATTGGAAAAAACCCAACTCTAAAGGGAATATCCAAACATTGTGCAATAACCTTAAGTAAAAGACAAGACCAAGAGGTAGTGATCCAATATGGGGGGTATCCAAACCTATTAACCAAAACTTAGTCTTATGAGCACTAGCTAATGTGTCTACATAAGTAAGGGCACCATTAACAAACATCTTCCTACTTTGATAGAGAGAAGAGACTCATTTGAAAAGTAGTTTTTAACCATGTTGAAACCATTTGGGAGACAAATACCATGAATTTGGCTAGGAATACGAGAAACTTACAAAAAATAACCCACATCTTCAATACATATAAGTAATGGGCAAAAGGACATCCTCGGGAAATATAATGATGCAAATAAACCTAAGGAGAAAAGGACCTATTGACTGAAACAAAATGTAAAACATTGGTGAACAAAGCACTTAATAGAAGCACACCAAGTTCTAAACCCCAAATCAATCAAAATTTCAGAAACAAAAGAATAGTCAGCTAAATCATATGCTTTGTAAAAATATTTCAATAACATACTTTTCTATCCAATATCCCTTACACACTCCATAGCTGCAATGGCCCCAATTTACAATACAATTAAAGTTGTTATTATATATGTTTTTTGTTGACATCGTTAAAATAAAATCTTCTTCATGCAGTCTATATGTTTATAGAAACCTCCTTCTCTATATCCAAAATATGAATATATATAAATATATAAATGTGTGTGTGTGGGTGTGTGTGTTAGGATATTTAGACACTTAGGAGTTAGTTAAGATCAACTTGTGTAATATATCCGTTAGGGATAGTGTGTTTCTTTAGTATGCATTAGTATGCATTTGTAAATACTTAATCCGACGGTCACGATATGTTTCCGACATAGAGTGATCCGACGGCTCAACTTCTCTTAGATCAAACCTAACCTTGATCCGTGGCTTAACACCCGATTGGTCCATGATCTCTATTTAAAGAGCATGGAGGGTCATTGTTTAGTTGATCGATTATGAGAAGCTCATTTGTAACTTTCTTTCTTTGCATAATAAATTGTCCCGTAGAAGCTATTTGGCCGGGGCCGTGGAGTGTTTCCCTCAAGGGGGTTTAAACCACGTCAAAACATCGGTGTGTTGATCTGTGATCTATTTGTGTGAAGTGGTTGCTCTTGGTGTTCGGTCCTTTGGTAGTACCATGTGTACCCGAACATGGTATCAGAGCTTTTATGAAGTGCCGCTTCCGGTTATGATCTAGATCTTGAACTGCTGTTGCCGAAACTCGAAAGGGTTTCTAGTTATGATATTTCTGTGCATTTCTGGGCTTTGGGAGGTGTTCCATTGCGTCCGGAGCGTCGTTTCCATTGAAAAATAGTTTTCGTTTGATCGAAAACGGTTCCCGGTTGCTCCAGAAACGCGTATTTCATCAGATCTGAAGGTATAATGTTACAGTGACGCATTTTTTTTATTTCGTTTTTGAAAAGAAAAATCTCATATTTCTTTTTTGTACTGTTAGATTTTTTTTGGTTCGGATTGTTGCTTTCCCGTCTGCGTATGCTCTTTGCCGTGCACCTTGAGCGATCTCGGCAAATCAGAAACAGAAAGGGAAAGGGTTTTTTCGGCTGCGTATGCTCTTTGCCGTGCACTTTGCGCGATCTCGGCAAATCAGAAACAGAGAGAAAACGTAGACTTTCCGGGCAAGCTAACAAGATCTAACTCCAGAAGTGTGGAAAAGTTGTTTTTGTTTCGTTTTGTGGTTTGTTTTGCAGGAAAAAGGGCAAGCACGCAAACCGAGCAAGAAGAGTTAAAAAAAAAAAAAAAAAAAAAAACCCCCTTCCTCATTTCCATATTTTACATACCTTTTAAACTATCTCACTTGGTCCAAAGTTGCTTTATTCCTTAATAGGTCTTGAGTTCAAGTCTTAGGAAGTTACTTTTAAAAAGAAAAGTGCATGCAATTTCTATTTTCAAGTTACTTTATTGTAAAAGTGCATCTCACTTAAATAATAAAAAATAAAAATACAAGTGAGTCACTTAAGTTTTTTATTTATTGTTGCACTATTTAAAAGTAATATCATTGTAAAAGTGAAATCACTTATTTTACAAAAGTGATTCACTTAAAAGCAACTTTTTTGTAAAGTGATTGTCAAAAGGTTCATCTTGGGAAGAGGGGGGTTCTTTTTTTTTGCTGGACATTCTCTAGCTGCCACGTCACTATTGGGGACATCTTCAACAGTTTCTTTGTTCAAGCATAACTTCATCATACAGAGTCCGTTTTCAGTGCCGTTTTTTTTGAAACCACCTATTTTTTCGAGCTCTTCACATCCAGACTATTGGTTTCTGCTTTTACAGCCATTAATTTACAAATATGGCCGCCCCTTGTGATATTCTACTTAACAGTTCCAACTATTTCTCATGGAAATCTCGTATGGAGGATGTTCTACGAAGTAGGGGACTTTTCAGAATTACAACAGGGAAAGAAAAAGAACCCACTGATGATGATAAGAAAATAAAATGGGCAAATAGATGTGATGAAGCTCGTGGATTGATTGGGATGTCAATCTCTACTGATTTGCGATTCCACATATCTGGAATTGATGAACCTAATGCTGCTTGGGACAAGTTGGAAACTGTGTTTGGTAAACACAATGAAATTCGAGGTCACCAACTCGAAAATGAGTTGATTTCTTTAAATCCAAGTGACTTTTCATGCATTCAAGATTATTTATCTAAGTACAAAACTCTCAAGCTCTTATGTGCAGAATGTAAGATTGAGAGGGAAGACAAACAATGCATTTATCATATTCTTTCAAAACTTGGACCTGCATATTCTGTTTTTGTATCTACATTTTACTCCATGAAAGCGTCATTGAATGCAGCTAGCTATCAAGAGCCTAGTCTTGAATCCTTTTGTGATTCCTTGATTAGGGAACAAGATAAACTCATTCATCTTGGAATGATCAACAATGCAGATACATCTGGGAAAGCCTTATTGTCCCAACAGAAAGAAAAGTCCAAGCCTCCCAAGAAACAAAATTTTTGCAATAATAAGTCAAACAAGGGTCCAAAACCCTCTCAGTCAGCTCCTTCTTTAAAAAATGACAAAGGATCCAAGCCAAAAGGCAAGAAGACTGAGCGTCATTGCAACTATTGCGGGAAAGATAATCATGATGAATCTAAGTGTTTCAAGAAGATGGCAGCCTTGGAAGCAGCAATGAAGAAGCACCACATCAGCCTAGATTCGCCTTCAGAATCTGTCTCTCATGGACATGCACTTTGTGCTTCTGGTTATTCTTATAATGCATCTTCTTCTACTACTTCAAATGAATGGCTCATTGATTCTGGAGCATCTTATCATATGGCTAAGGATCAAGCCATCTTTTCTACTATGCATGAATGTAACACCAAACAAATATTTGTTGGTGATGATAGATCTCTAAGTGTTGTAGGAGCTGGAACAGTTCCAGTAGATAATGGTCATTTTAGTGATGTACTATGTGTTCCAAGAATTTCCTGCAATTTGTTATCAGTCTATCAGATCACTCATTCTGGTGAAGGTAAAACTGTGACCTTTACACCTCACCAAGTTGTAATCAAGGATTTTAAAGATCCTCAACAGGTTCTAGCTACCGGAATTGTTGATGATATTACCAGGTTGTACAAGTTTAACAACTTTGGGTCATCACCTTTCCCTTCAGTTTTTGTTGCTCATAGTGATAACTTGAGCAAACTTTGGCATGAGCGATTTGGTCACTTAAATTATCGCTCATTGCAACAACTATGTAAAGAAAATATGGTGACAGGTCTTCCGATGGTATCTTGCAGAGATGGTGTTTGTTCCGGTTGTGTACTCGGAAAACATCATCGGGACAGTTTTGACAAACGTGCCTCTTGGCACGCCTCGGTTCCCTTGGAGCTTGTGCATAGTGACTTGTGTGGTCCTCTTCCATCTGCTTCCTTTTCTGGTTTCAAATATTTCTTAACTTTCATTGATGACTACACCAGACGCACTTGGGTTTATTTCCTAAAACTTAAGAGCGAAGTATTTAACATGTTCTTGGCCTACAAGGCCCTTGTTGAAAAACAATCTGGTCATCAAATTATTAAGTTAAGATCTGACAATGGAGGAGAATATGTTAACAAACAGTTCACTACTTTCTGCACTGAACAAGGCATCCAACAACAACACACTGTTCCATATACACCACAACAAAATGGTGTAGCTGAGCGGAAGAACCGCACTTTAAAAGAAATGGCTAATTGTATGATCCAATCTAAGGGACTAAGTCTTCAATTTTGGGCTGAAGCCATTAATTGTGCAAATTACATAGTTAATCGCACCCCCACAAAAGCATTACAAGGTATAACACCAGAAGAAGCATGGAGTAAAATTAAACCTGATGTAAGTCACTTTCGTGTGTTTGGTAGTGAAGCATGGGCTCACATTCCGGATGAAAAACGGAAAGCATTACAGCCTAAAAGTGAAAAGTGCATATTTGTTGGATATTCTGAAGATGTAAAAGGTTATAGACTTCTTCAACCACCTTCTCATGCTATAATCATTAGAAGAGATGTTAAATTTGATGAAAATATCTTGGCCTGCGAGCCTAACTCGGCGAGTGTGCCATCTTTGGCCTGCGAGCCTGATTCGGCGTTTGTGCCTTCTTCTTCTTCTTCTTCTTCCAACTTCCTTGACAGGTTTCCAACTCCAGTTTATGATGATGACAGTGAGGATGAAAATCCACCTCCGCCTGCTCATGTTCCTCCAGTTGCACCAGCACAAGTGCTTCCTCGATGGGTCCGTTCAACATGTGAAGCAGCTGGTGATCTTGCCGGTGATCCTAGAGATCAACGTCGAACACGTTCTCAGTTTCAGCGAGCCTCTTCTCTTTTGGCTCAAGTTTTCGAGAATCATGATCCAGAAACTTTTGCAGAAGCTTCAGGGAATCCAGATTGGGATGCAGCCATGGATGAAGAATATCGTTCCTTAATGGCGAACGATACTTGGGATCTTGTACCTCTTCCAAAAGGAAGAAAACTTGTCAGATGTAAATGGGTCTACAGAACTAAGTATGCATCAGATGGAAGTGTTGAAAGACTTAAGGCAAGGTTAGTTGCCAAAGGTTTTTCCCAAGTTGAAGGGATTGACTACAATGAAACCTTTGCCCCCGTCGCCAAAATGAACTCCATCCGCCTTGTTCTTTCCCTTGCAGCCTTACACAACTGGGAAGTCCATCAAATGGATGTCAAGTCTTCCTTCTTACATGGTGATTTACAGGAGGAAATTTACATGGAACAACCTCCTGGCTATGTTCAGAATAACTCTAGCCTTGTCTGCCGCCTTAAGAAATCCTTATATGGCCTTAAGCAAGCTCCTAGAGCTTGGTATGCCAAAATGGATAGCTTTCTCCTTGACACTGGTTTTTCTAGATGCCATTCTGACCCCAATGTCTATACCAAGAAAGTAGGAAACCATCTCATCATACTTGTTCTATATGTTGATGACCTTATTCTTACTGGTAGTGACCCTAAGCTTATAACCCATGTGAAATCCAGTCTTAAACAAACTTTTGAAATGTCAGACTTACGACATTTGCATTATTTTCTTGGTCTCCAAGTTCTGCAAACCAAAGAAGGAATCTTTCTTTCTCAGTCTAAGTATGCTTGTGACCTTCTTCGTCGCTTTCACATGGAAGATTGTACACCAGCCCCTTCTCCCTTCCAGTCTGGAGTCAAACTTTCTGCCACTTGTACTTCACCTGAAGTCGATGCCACCTTGTATCGTCAGCTTGTTGGTTGTCTCTTATACTTGACTCATTCCCGTCCTGACCTTTCCTTTGCCGTTGGTAGAGTTTCCCATTATATGCAGACACCTCATGAAAGTCACTGGAAAGCAGCTAAAAGAATACTTCGATATATTCGAGGTACAGTTCAGTTTGGGATTCATTACAGTACAGGGGGGAAACCTTTGTTGGTTGGTTTCACTGATTCAGATTGGGCCGGCGATCCTGATGATCGAAAGTCTACTGCAGGTTATGTTTTCAGTCTGGGCTCTGGACCTATTACTTGGGCTTGTAAGAAACAACAAGCTCTTGCTCTTTCTTCAGCAGAGGCAGAATATCGAGCAGCAGTTAATGCCAGTCAGGAAGCTTTATGGCTTCGACAGATCCTTTCAGAGTTTGGATTCGAGCAGCAGCAGCCTACTCCACTTTGGTGCGACAATCAAAGTGCCATCAAGCTTGCCAAAGATCCAGTTCTACATCAACGCAGCAAACACATTGAGCTACACATGCACTTCATCAGAAATCTTGTTCATGATCGTGTTCTTGAAGTGCTCTTTTGCCCTACAGATGATCAAGTTGCAGACATCTTCACCAAGTCTCTTACAGAAGCGAAGTTTTCTAAACTTCGATCTATGTTAGGAGTTCAGGAACTTGTCATTAAGGGGGGATAGGCTCTAATGCCTCCTTCCTTCTCCTAATAGTGTCACTTTTGTAAATCCTTCAATCCTATCCCAAGTTGTTCTTAAGGGGGGATGTTAGGATATTTAGACACTTAGGAGTTAGTTAAGATCAACTTGTGTAATATATCCGTTAGGGATAGTGTGTTTCTTTAGTATGCATTAGTATGCATTTGTAAATACTTAATCCGACGGTCACGATATGTTTCCGACATAGAGTGATCTGACGGCTCAACTTCTCTTAGATCAAACCTAACCTTGATCCGTGGCTTAACACCCGATTGGTCCATGATCTCTATTTAAAGAGCATGGAGGGTCATTGTTTAGTTGATCGATTATGAGAAGCTCATTTGTAACTTTCTTTCTTTGCATAATAAATTGTCCCGTAGAAGCTATTTGGCCGGGGCCGTGGAGTGTTTCCCTCAAGGGGGTTTAAACCACGTCAAAACATCGGTGTGTTGATCTGTGATCTGTTTGTGTGAAGTGGTTGCTCTTGGTGTTCGGTCCTTTGGTAGTACCCTGTGTACCCGAACAGTGTGTGTATATGCATATTTCATATAAACTTTGTTCCAATATTTTGACTGATTCATATCACACAATTAATATAAGTTATGTTGTCCTAAATATATCTATAGGTATAATGCACCCTTTTTTCATTGACGTTGGATTTGGTAACAAGAGAACTTTGTTACTATTATATTCATACAAAGTATAAATATCTATGTATTTATTATTGAGCAAAAGCCATGAACTCATCTATTTCATTTAATTGGATGAATATTGTTTTACTAGGATTATCTAAAATTCTATAACAAAATGTATATTCTAAACTTATCATTTCTAAGTTAACAATGAATCGATCTTATGCATAGCAAATGGCTAGGATATTGCCAAAATCGAATAGAGGTTATAGTCTTTTGTTTATTATTAACCTTGGTACTGAGGGTCTTACCTATTGTAATACCTATAGTAATTCTTACATAATATCTATGGTACACCATTGATTTCTTGATCACCTTGTTATATTAATATGAGAGAGTGTTTATCCTTGATGTTGTTAACTTCTACATGGTTTAAGACATTGGTTATCTAACCTTGATAACCAATGGTGCAAAAGAAGGATGGGTATCCCACTTTTATTAACATGCATTTCATGTATCACAATTGATCATTGTTTTTAATTAATGTTTCTTAGAGATGTAGTAAAAACAAGTTGGTGGTAGACATGTGGGATTGTATTACTGGTACACACCTGGGTAACACGTGTCTTCTGATTGAATAAAGGGTTTAATTAAGAGGATATTGTGGAGTTCTAGGAACACAATCGACTATTCTAGAGCTCGCCCTTCCATTTGGCCTTCAATTTCCTAAGACCAAATGTTTCCTTGCTTTTGGACAATAGTAACTTATTTTCTCTAGAGGGAGGGTTGCTTCCTTGTTTTCCAAATTTATTTGAGTAAACTCTAGTTAGGGTTTTGGAGACATTCACCAGTTCAATGTGGAATTCTCATATTTGATTTTTATCAAACCCTTCCCAAACTGGAAACGAGGCAAAGTTCTAATCTTGGCTTCATTTATTCTATTGAATAAGTTTTTTTTTTTCCACTAGAGATAGTCATTCATTAACTCCTCAAATGTCGTTTAATATTTACGACTGAGAGATTATTTCTATTGTGTTTTATAGCTTGAGAATACCAATTATTCTCCTTATCATTTGCAAGTTATTTTCCCTTCTACTTCATCGCTAATAATTTTTATTGTGGGTTTTAATACAAGACAAATTTGATTCTCCTACATGATAGAGAAGTTCTTCAGGGTTTATGTGGGATACGTTATATGGTAAGTTTCTTTACTATTTAAAGAGAATAAGGTTGTAAATTTTTCTATTTACCCAATTAAATAAATCACTTATCCTTTTATGTTGACTGCATACTAGGCTGGCCAATTTGGTTGGGATTTTGTTGGTTACATTCTTCTGGGTAAAAATTAGGTACCCCTTTACTTGACATATTATTTTGTAGGGTTTTATTTGAATGCTAATATCTGATTTTATTGATCTATCCTTTTTGAACCGGGTCATACAAATCCTTAATTTTTATCTATTCGCGGATTAAAATTTTGATTTGAAAAACAACCCTTAATCTTGTATTATTAAAATTTTGACACTGTGATTGTTTTTATCTGCTCATTTCCTTTACTTGTTCATTTTCTCATGACTACATTGTAAGTTGCCAATATTAATAAAGAGATTGTCAGTATCAGACTATCCAGAATTCTATGACTATTGATCCTATTGTTACTTGTTGGTAATTTATAATTTTAGTATTCTATAGTTCTTACCATCTCTACATAATTGCGTACTGATTATATAATTCACACACACACATCTAAGTCCACAGAGGTGTAGCTCAAGTGGAAAATGAAGTGAAATGAAAGGACATGTTGTACACAGAGGTCATGAGTTCAAAACACCACGACTTACCCGTGCCATATGCTTGCGGGTTGTGTGGGTGCACCTAGGGGTATAGTGGTAGCAAACAGAAATCGACCTCATGTAAAACGAGTACATGCACCACCCTAGTTTTCGATTCCCCTGGTACAATATGTGTGTGTGTGTGTGTGTGTGTACACACACACATGTATTCCAAGAAAAAAATCATAGTACACACACGCATGTATTCCAAGAAAAAAATCGTATTTCTATTCATGAACAAAAAACACATACTTCAGGTGCACGTGGGAAGAAAGGAGCATTAATTTAGGTGTGAGAAAAAGTTTTGAAAATTACAAAAACTTAGTAGGAAACAAAGTCCAAAATTATACAGGTTCATAGTAAACTTCTCTCCCTAACCTCGTGAACTAGCATGAACATATCTATTAAAAAAACATTGTTCCCTCATGGTATTTGGTAGGTCATAGATTTAGAAAGTATAAATGATAGGATCCAGAATTTCTACTTTAATTTATCAATCCAAAGAGTGTACAAACGTAAGAGGTGTTGCACACAATATGTGCAACATACAAGTCATTCTAAACTATTGGGGAATGGAAAATTATTGGATTACCTACTATTGGGAAAACTTGTTTAAAGAAAAATATTATATGAACGATTAAGCAGAAACTAGATTGAAATGAACTAAGTGCAAGAAATGACAAAATATGAAGCAAATACTAAAAATGACACATTAAAAAATAACTACATGCAAAAAAAAGAATCATAGTGAAATTACTGAAGATAATGCATTAACAAGGAATTGCAGGAAATGGCAAAGCATAACTAAAATGATTGAAAAGACTGAATTGGGAGAAAACTACAGGACGTGATAAAATGAACTACAACCGTCACCATTAGATTCTACAGGAAAACATAGCATTGATAGAGAATAATCTAATTGAAAATTGATCTAAATTACCTTAACAAATGGTTCATGAGACTCCCATATAACCTTAAGGGGGGGCTCCCAAGGTAGACACGGGAATCCATATGGAACTCAAGAAATCACAAGATGGAATAAACATTGGTTCTTCATTAAGATCTTAATTGTTCATAATCCACATGAAGTATATAAACTATAAGTGAGAAATAAGATATGTTTTCAAAAAAAAAAAAGATTCAAACCCCCATGGAGTTGCCCAGGGGTCTCTATTGATTACAAATTACGGAAGATAAAAACTAGAAATTTGGCATGACATATTCTCATCCCTGTGATTTAGGATGATGAGCGCTGATTAGGATTCAAAAGCCTCGATGTTGGTGCTAGTAACTAACACTTGTTCTTTTCTCAACTGCATATACCATCCTCCTTGAATCACAATGACTAGAATATTTGACACTTGTCCTTTCTAACAACATTCTTTAGTTGTCAAGTTGTTCCTCTTGTATTGAGCACATATTTCCTAGTCCATGCATTAGATCACATTTTACCAAATCTAAGGTAAATCAAACAAGAAATTGGTAAATACTTTAGCCATCAACATTCCTATTGCTAGACATGCATGCCAACCTATCAATGTGTTAATAACTCAATTGATGCTCCTTTGTTACCATATTATGATTAGGAGTAGGATTATTACATATCAAAACTGAGGCCTATCATCCCCCCCAACTTGAAGGATTGCACATCCCTGGGCAATGTAATTCTATGGAGATGGGGTTCCTAACTTATTTGCACACACCTCTCTTCAATCATAGGCAACTATTGTCATGACATCACCCTGACTATAATATCCTAAGTTATTTTCCACCTACACCGAGTTCTCCTTTTCTACATCCTCATACACTTCTTGATTCTTATTGAGGGGAAGCAATAATGGTGGATTAAATTTCAAGCCTATCCATTCTAACCCTTTCGTTTGAAGAGTTTCCTTATACAGTTGTGCTCTAAACAGAATAAGCTTCATTTTGGTAGGAGAATGTGGTTTCCTACTTTTTAGTTCTACTGATAGTCTGCTCCATTTACCTGTAATTAATTGAGTGGAATCTTCTTGGAATCCCTTCAATGTTTCATAAAAATGAGCAACAACCTACTATTGTTTCCCTTATAGAATTGGAATGAGCTCTTTATCAAAGGTCCAATTTTTATGTTCGTGGATGACATATCTAGGTTGGCGGCTTCGGAGTTTATCCATATCCCATTACCCCACTCTTTTGCTTGATATATGTGCATCTCTTCATCTCTTTCTAGTTCATGATTAACCAGGAATAGGGAGCCCCCAATTGGAAGGCCTCCACATATCGATTTGATGACCATTCGTAAGGGTGAGTCAGTATGAAATTATGGATATAAAATTCACATAACAAGTCCTTTTATGCTTCTGTACTATCTTTCCAATCCTCCACAAAATATCTTGGTGAATAAGGTGATAAAACAAGTGATATTTAAGCCTCTGGATATGAAATCTATACCACCTTTCTTTCAAGAAAATTGTATGGATCCTGAAGGGAGGTCTATAACTAAGCATCTCTTCATAGAGCTGGGCGCTTTTGTCCATTATTTCTTTTAGGTGTTCTTACCTTAAATTTTTTCTCCTCCATATTTCCTCTACAACCCTCCAATTCCTTTTTGAGTTCCTTATTTTTCTGCTCTAGGCGCTTATGGTCATCAACATACTGCATCTTGAAGATTTGCATCTTTTCTTGTAGTATAGCTTATGGGGCATAAGAGAAATAGGCGTGATATTATTAAATGAAACCAGACAATAGGTGGGGACAATAGAAAAAATATTGCTCATAATTACAGACCTCCAAAATGACACATTGAGATTATCAGTTTTAGAGCCTAAGGCACCCATGCCTCCTACCTTGGTTGACTAGAGAGAAAATGAATATGAAGTGGAATTTAAGGAATTTGGTAAGATGGACAAAGTGGAATTTTATAAGCACCCAAACCAATGATATGATATGCACAAAAGTGGTTAAATTAACAAAGAAAAAAAATAGATTGAGAATAGCCCTGGAAAAAATTGAGCAGCTATGGAAAGTAGAGAAAGTGATTTTTAAGCCAAAACAAGTCACTATTAAGGATCTAGAAAAAAAATTCATAGCCTTAGGGTTTGATATAGTAGATGTATCTCATGCCAAATAATTTATATAGAAGAAGGACAATGAGATTGCATAGCTTAAGAAACAATTAAATATACTTGGACCCCAACTAGTTCAAACTCCTGAACAAAGGGAGTATCAAAAGGAAAATGAACATCTCTATGCGAGAATGCTAAAGTATAAGTAGTTGGAAGAAGGGAATCATAATCAGATAAGTGAGATCCAATGACATATTGTTTCCTTGATGTTACAAAATACAACATTATCCACTGGGGAGGCTCCCCGAGCATCATCTCCTAAAGGACAAGATGAATCCAACCTACAAAAGAGACATGGAAGAATGTGAAAGAGCCTACAAAGCAAATTGTTCAAGAGGTAATTGATATCATGGAGGAAGACACCTCAACTCAACAGCCAAAGAGAATTGATAATAGGGTCAAAGAGTTATAAGTGGAATTGAGCCAAAAAGACAACATAATTGTTGAATTAGAAAATGAGTTCAGTGGGAAAGAAGATAAAATTGATGACTTGGAGGTTGAGGTGAGTGACCTCCAGAGTCAACCCACCAAATTACAGTTGGATGTTCAAGGAGAATAAATCTTGAGAAGAATCAAGACAACATTGTGGGATAAAATACCCTAAGAAATTCCTAGTAAATGGGATCATTGTGAGGTGGTTCAAGATGAATTTGACACAACCAAGGAAGCTCGGGAGGAGGTAAATAGAGTGCAGAAAGAGCTTGGAAAAAGGAGAGAACAAACTACAGAAATAGTGTAGTACTTAAATAGTAGAACCAAGAAGTAGTTGGAGGATTTACAAATTGCAAATAGGACTCAACTAATCAAGTTAGAAAATTAGATGATCATGAAGGAAACTTTGATGTAAATGAATCATAATACAATAAAGTCCCTCACTTAGGAAGTAGCTTCCTTCAAAGGCATATTCAATGATGTCATCATCTTGGGATTATCACCCCCATGTGATGGAAATGGAGAAATGTATAAAAAGGAGGAATATGAGAAAAAAATAGCTCAAAGGAAAATTCAAGCAACAATATTTGATGTTATAGCTCTGATCAGTAGGCATGCAGCATATGACAGATTAAAAAATGAATTTTAAATTTGGGCACTCGTCATAAGCCTGCTAAGAAAATTAACGCCCATATCCTATGAGAAAACCACAAATGCTGATATATATGACAAAGACATCAATGATTTATATAATATGCACACCGTTATCTGACCCAAAAAATATTTAAAATTTAATGTCCCTTTAGTGCACATGGTAATATAGGAACTGGGGCATAACACATACATGCACTGTTGCTTTCTACACAATACATGAATCGGTTAGTTAAATGTAATACGTGCACTAAGCCTTAATATATTATATGCATCAACGCATTTTTATTTTTGTATGCATCAACATGTCACCATAAATATTTCAAAATTCCATGTCCCCTCGGTGCACAAGTCAATATCCACACTGTTGTATTTGTATCTAAAATAAAAAAACATTAGGGCATAAAAATATTTAAGAGCATTGGAATGCCATTAAACAAAAATATTGATCTAGTGCATTATTGTTATAAAAGCACCGATGTATTATAGAACAATAAAATAAAAAACGGTGTGTTTGTATTAGTTTCACATTGGTGCAATTTTGTTTTGAATGAACCAATGATTATTATGTAAAGGCGTACCAAAGAAAAAATATATGCTAAAACCTCTTCCAACCCAAAAATTTTAAGTTATATAAAGCATTCGTTAAAATTACAGTTATGATAGCAAGAGCACATCTAGTTATGTGTTCAGTATTGGATTTGGTATAATAGCATGGGCATATAAGAAGTATCCCATATTGACCTTGCCATCTGCAGACGTAGAGTATGTAGTAGCGATAGAGGAACCATGTTAGAGAGTCTGTATGAGGAGGATTTTTACTGATTTTTTGCATGAATAGGAAGGACCAACTCATATTTATTATGGAAACAAATATTCCATTATGTCGTCAAAGAACCATGTTTTTTACAAGATGAGTAAGCACATTGACAAGGTATCACTTTATTAAAGAGCTTGTCAATTGTAATAAAATTACTATTGAGTTTTGTAGATTTGAATATCAATTGGAAGACATATTTATGAAACCCTTGTCCACGTATTTATTTGAATTTCACAGAGATAACTTAGGAGTTTGTATGTTGTAGGATGCAGTAGTACTTAGTCTAAAATTTTTGCATAAATAATTAAGGGGGGAGAATATTGGAAATAATTATTTCTTCAGACCATTATTCAATCAAAGTGTCATTTTAGGTCGGTACAGTTAATGCTATGCAGTAGAAAGGCTCGAGTTCTATTCAAGTTTAGTTCAAGCGGTGAGGTGGTGACGAGGTCCATACTCACATTGAAGAAGTTTTGCATATATATTTAATCATGCTCGCAATTAATCCTTGTTAAGCATTTAAGTTTCACTTGTTGTATTTATTGCCATGAAGTGAAATCGTGAATATGGGTGTCTATTCCGTGAGAATCTCATTGCGGAATTCATAAAAAAGAATCTTTTGGCCAGATTATTAAGTTTTTTTTTCAGGTGAAAAGTTTCTGCAAACTTTCATCCGAAAAGATAATTAATCTAACGACCGAAATTTGTTTTGATTAAATCTAACACTCAATTGTTGAAAACAACTTTTGGCCAAAACATTAAACAAGTTTTCAGCCGAACTTTTTTTCGGTCAAAAACCTGTCAACACCTGAAAACTAGCAAGTTTTCAT
Source organism: Larix kaempferi (assembly GCA_027924585.1). Taxonomy (NCBI): domain Eukaryota; kingdom Viridiplantae; phylum Streptophyta; class Pinopsida; order Pinales; family Pinaceae; genus Larix; species Larix kaempferi. Next base: position 528,077 of record BSBM01001018.1, read on the forward strand.
GTTTCTCAAATTTCGGAAGGTAAAATTGATGTGCAATACTGCAAAGCAACATTCAAAACTGATACCATTATTTTCGTCATTGAATCTAGTCTTCGTAGGTACATATTTTGTTGTATTTGGTTGAGATATGATACTTTTAAATATGTTTTTGTTAACATGTATCTGTTTTGGTTTCATTTCTTTCAAAATGCAGTGAAATGAAAATTCAATAACTTCAAAAATACACAATGAAAAAAATTCAAAAAATTATGGAACAAATCGTTGGAGTGTCTACTTCAAAAGGGTACTCTTAGATTTTTTAGTTTTAGTGGCAATTGAGAGAAATGTCCACTCTACATGAACATGTTTATATTTTACAAGTTTTCCACATAGACCCAATTCAAAAAATTATAATAATTAGTATATTCACCCATTGGATATAAAATTATAATCATGCATTAGTACACTCTGTCTAGATTGTTGTAGAATATTTTTTTTTCATAAACACAAGTTTAATAATGAGTTCATGTAGTTCTACAAACATGATTGTTTATTAGTCCTTTCATTTTATAAGAACATATTGTCAAACTTTTTCTAAATTGACATATCAAATCTCAATCAAAAAATCAAAAAAATAATGAATAGAAAGCTAACATAATTCTTCAAAAGTTTTATTTTTACTATAGAGTGAAATTCTAAACAAAAACATAACTTTTGTTCGTCAAAAATTGAAAAACGTGAGAAAACCATATTTATTTTCTTAGAATACCCTCCAAAATAGACACTTGCATTCATGATTTTACCGCATCGCATGGATTCTTTGATATGTATTTATGTGAGAATGAAATGAAAGAGCACACACACACACATATTCACATACAAAGATATATTGCAAGAAAAACAGTGATACAATAAAATCATATTCTATTAAATGAATGAAACAAAATAAACTGTAAAATAAAATAAGCTAGAATGGTGGTAGCTATATCTTTGAGAAGAGATGTGGCAGCTGCGCTCATTCGTCACAAGTTGAATACAAAAGGAGGACGAAGGGACTTTTATCATAAATCGTTGAAGTGGCAGAAACCCTACACCTAACCCTAGGAGATGGGCCATCAAAAGGTTTATGGGCCCCAAGGTGGTTAGTTGATACGTCAACTTCTCAAGGGCATAATTTTTGCATACGATCTCCATTTTGGGTGCTTAATAGCCCGTTGGAAATATCTATCTGAGCATTGCAACTTTGGACTAGGGAAAAATTATGTTGTTGGAAATCCCTGGCCCCAAAAATATACAAAGAAAGTCATTTAGGGCCTCAAAATAGTTGGGCCATAAGTTTGAGACCTGAAAAAGCATAAAAAAACTACCATCTAGAAAGATTGTGTTGAGCTAGTGGAATAAGTGGGTGGCTAGCGATATCCATTTGGATCAATATTTTCATAATTATTCCATCAAAGGCTTCATCCGATGTGCATTATGAAAAGTTTGAATTTTTTTCAATATCCAAAACCTGGAGGGTTTGAAATATGAATATACGAGGAGATGACATGTGGAAATAGCTAAGTGGTTATCACAATGTTATATCAGAGGGATCGACAAGTGTATTAGGGATACGTCCTGACAAATAAAGTCCGATAGTGTGTCAAACCTATCATATCAAATTTTTGTGATGTATTGATCCGATAAAATTCTGATAGGAAAGGGTGATTAGTGTGTTAGCGTATGTGCATCAGACCTCTGTGTCAGAGTTGTGTAATGAAGTCATCGGGAGAAATCCCGAGATCATATCAAAGGAATCCCTAAAGAGGAAAGGGTGATACATCGAAGTTGTTGTATCATAGGTCTATAGAGAGTCCATCGGGAGTAGTTCCAATAGGTAGGATCCGATAGTGCATTAGAGTGTTGGTATCTGAAGTGTCATTTTGGCGAGTGCAACAAAAGCACATATGAGGAAGTTTCGATAGTTGTATGTTCCGAATATGTTTAGGAGTTTTTTTCTTACAGTGATTTAGTCACCAAATTTTTATCATTTCCTAGTCTAATGGAAATTTCAATCACCGAGAAAAAACATAGTTTGTATATATACATGTAATTTCTCTTGTTAATTAGGTAGATAGAATATAAGGGATATTGAATAGTGTTACGACAGCCCAATATGTCTCTGTGCATATTTTTATGTGTTTGTAAGGTTGTAAACTCCTCGTCCCCTTTAGTTTGGTATTAGAGATAGAATTTTTCTTTCCCTGTCGTTTGTGGTAGAATCTCCTAGGTATTAAATTTAATTACTTGAAATACAATTTTAAGATGGATTCGAACATTAGTTTGACTCAGCAATTGGTTCCCCTCTTGAACGGTAAGAACCATGATACCTGGTCAATCAAAATGAAAACATTGTTGCATTCTCATTATTTATGGGGTATGTAACAGTGGATATCCAGAGCCCACGGACCTTGTAGCGAAGCTGGTTTTGACGAATGATGAATGTGACTAGTTGATGAAGAACAAAAAGAGATACAACAAAACTCTCAAGCTTATGCAAAAAGTCCTAGATCGGACATATTTTTCTAAAAGTGTATAATGATCAATCTTCAAAGATGGCTTGGGACATTCTTGAAACCAGTTATCAGTGTGTATCCAAGGTGAATACTATCAAGTTTCAAAACTTTAGGAGTAATTTTGAAAGTTTGAAGATGAAGGAGTCTGATACAGTAAATAAGTTTATGACTCAAGTCATGAATATTGTCAATCAGTTGAAACGTAATGAATAATAGCTCTCAAATCAGAGAGTGATTGAGAAGGTGCTCAAAAATTTTTCAAAAAAGTTTGAATTTGTGGTGGTAGGAATAGAATATGTTAAAGACATCATCTAGATGCATACTGATGAGTTGATTGGTTTCCTAGTATCACATGAATCAAGGATGAGAAGCTATAAAAAGAGTTATTTAGAGAATGTGCTTAAGTCTCAGTTGCAATTCTCAAGTAAAAGAGATGGAGGAAGGTCAAGTAACATAAGTAGAGGAGGAATAATTCATGAACAAATAAATGACAAAGATGGCTCATGATCTAATAAGAAATATCAGTAGAATCCTCATATTTTAAGGGGGAACAATAGAAAAACTTGGTAGCAAGGAAGTCAAATATATGAAAAGGTAGAAAGAGAGTTATTTAGAGAATGTGTTTAAGTCTCAGTTGTAAGTATTAAGTAAAAGAGGTAGAGGAATGTCAAGTAACATATGTAGAGGAGGAAGAAGTCATGAACAAAGAGAAAACAAAGATGAATCACTATCTAAGATGAAATGTTAACAGAACCCTCATATTTTAAGGGGGAGAAGTAGCAAAACCTAGCAGCAAGGAATTCAAAGATATGACAAATCAAAAGTGCAACACTACTACTATAAAAGTTTTGATCATTTTTCCAACCAATGTAGGAGGAAGATGGAAGATGCTAGTAAGAATCCATCAATCATTACAAAGGAGAGCGTAGATAATTATAAACTAGTGTTTCTGACCTGTAATGTGACCCCAGAAAGTTCAAAAGACATATGGTTTTTTAACATTGCTTGCAAGAATCATATGACTGGAAATAAGGAGCTATTTTTCGGTCTAGACACCATTGTTCAGTCTGAAGTGAAGCTAAGTAATGATAATAAGTATAGCCTTAATTGTAAAGGTGTTATTGTTGTTTTTTCCAAGAATGGCGAAAGAAGAACAATAGATGATTTGTATTATGTACCCGTCTTGAAGTGTAATTTGTTGATTGTTGGACAACTCATAGAGAAGAGTTATAGAGTGTCCTTCAAGAACAAAGTATGTGCAATCATTGATAAGTATCCAAGTAATTACCTAATAGCCAGGGTGGGGATGAATAAAAATCATATGTCTCCACTCACTATGAGAAGTGAATTGGAAGACTCAATTAATGCTTATAAAGCTCACAATTTGGATCAGACCTAGTTATGGAATTTGAGGTATGGACACCTAAAATTTGGTTGATTGGATTTTACATAGAAGAAGCAAATGGTGAAAGGGTTTCCATGTTCCATAGAAGAATGAAATGGTGAAATGGTTTCCAACGAGCTTGTGTGAGAGTTGTATATTAGAAAACCATCACAAGGAGAAGTTTGTTTCAGGAGTTTCATGCATAGCCAAAGTGCCCCTGGAACTTGTGCATATAGACCTGTGTGGGCCAATGCAAACACCAATAATGGATATAAATATGTGTTTTCTGACTTTCCTTGATAATTATAGTCAGAAGACATGGGTTTATGTTATGAATAATAAGTCAGGAGCTTTCAACATATTCAAGGTATTTAAACCAATGGTAAACAACAAAAGAAGAAAATATATTAAGGAGTTGATATTGGATAAAGGTGGAAAGTTCAAATCAAATAATTTCATGGATTTATGTAGGTATCATGGAATCAAGAGATAGTATACGACCAGATATACTCCACAGCAGAATGGAGTGTTGAAAGGTAGAATCGAACAATCTTGAATATGGCTCGAAGTATGCTGAAGGAGAAGCACCTATCAAATGAATATATGGGTGTAGTGACATGTTCAATATATATTTTGAACATGATTCAAATGAAAAGTGTGAAATATAGAGTTCCTCATAAATCTTGGAGTCGTAGGAGTTGTATCGTTTCTCATTTGAGGATTTTTTAGTGTGTGGCTTATGCACATGTACCTTAAGAGGTAAGGAGGAAACTAGATTGCAAAAGCAAGAAGTGTATCCTTATTGGATACACCGATGATTCTAAGGAGTATAGACTCTATAAACCCATCACCAAGAAATGTATTATAAGTATATATGTCAAGTTCAAAGAAGAAGAATCTTGGGATGGAAGCATATATAAATCACTTGAAGGGGGACTTACATTATCTCAAGAAGATAATGAGGATGGGCATGAAGTACATGGCATGGAAAACTGTAAATATCCATGATTTTCTTAAAGTGTAGAAACCTTAGCGAATCTTACTAATTATCAAATTGCCAACCATAAAATGTTTGGTGATATTTTTTTAAAATATTCAAATTTCTAAGAATTTTATCATTTTTTTGGACAATTTTGGCGATTTTTAGAGTAGTAAATTTTAATCCTATGAAATTTGGGAAAATCATATTAGAAAAAATGGAAAATGGTGAATAATGTTTCTGGAGAAAACATCGGAAATTATCCCATGGGATAAATTTCACCCCTAAAATTTTCTTTGGTATAGGGTGGAAAACAAAATCCACAGACATATATACCTACTGCAAATGTGCCTATAATTCAATCACAAGGAGCAATCCCATCATAGATTAGAACACCCAGAATACAAGAGCAAGGCGAACCATCAAGTTATGGTAGACAACAAGCAACATGATAAGAGGTAACTATTGATTCAAATCCCACATTAGTTACAGTGAGAAATAGAATTAGAGGTTAGAATAAAATGAGTTTAAGGGAGTTATATGAATGATATGAAGAAGTGGATCAATTTTCAAAAAATTTATTTAATTGTATATGATCCTGTAAATTTTGATGAATTTATTAAGGAAGAAGTTTAGGTGAAAGATATGGGTGAAGAGATTGAATCCATAGAAAGAAATAATAATTGGGAGCTTGTATATTTTCCTAGACATAAGGGTTGTATAGTTGTGAAATGGATCTACAAGAAAAATTTGAATGTTGAAGGTGAAGTTGAGAAGCAAAAGTAAATACTTGTGTCTCATGACTTCAGTCAGCAATGAGATATTGGTTATTATAATGAAACCTTTGCACCTATAGTGATCAACATATCCCAAGATTTCGACGGGGGCCAATAGGTTCAACTGAATGAATTGAGGTATGTTATGGAGGAAGCAACTTAACTAAATCGACAATCCATAACAAGAAAAAAATCAGGAATATACACAGACAAAATGCAAGAATTTGGATAAAAAAATGTTTCTATTATTTCTTCTTCATTCCTCCTTTTATGTTACAATAATGTACAGCTTATATAGAGTGTTGAGAATGCTTGAGTTGTCTGCCCGTTACATTCAGTTACAAAATAAGTTGTAGCGGTTTGAGAAGTGAAAACATCACAGTCGAATGGAAGACATAGGGAAAATTTGTTGTACTCAGTCAGTTTTCGTCAATGTGCAATATTCATCGTCAACGAAGCATGTTGGAGTCGTCGGTATTCAATGAGTGGTGCTGAAAAGTCATCAACTAGGACTAGGCCTACTAGTTGAAACAAGACAGTCGACTTCAGAGATGGATCATTCTACCTTCCTTAAGAAGCAATGGTCCCCATTGCTTGCTCATGCAGATGATGAAACTTATCAGTAAGTTCAGCAACAGAATACCACTTTCCTTGGGATCAAATTTTTCCATCTTTGGGCACCTGAAACAAGGGAATTGATGGCATCCTTGTACGACGTATTTGTCGGCCTACGATTGTGTCAACATGTAAAGGCTCATGAACATATGGGTTTGTATATTCAGGAGTTGTCATCTGCAAGTTACTTTGTTCAAGCAATGGTGCATGATATGGTAGAAGTATATCCACATTAAATACTGGATGTAAACCCAAGCATGAAGGAATGTTGAGCTTAAAGGGTTTTTCCTCAATATTCTCAAGAATGGTGTAAGGACCATATCTCAAAGGCTTTAAATTCTTATATGGACCTGTGAACCTGTCTTTCTTGAGATGTAACCAGACTTGCTCCCCAACTTGAAAATAATGGGGAATACGATGCTTGTCATGTTGGGCCTTATCTTTTGCATTAGATTGTTGTAACATCTCCTGTGCTTGCTTCTGGATGTCAAAAATTTGATCCCTGAACTTGAGTGCTTTCTCAAATTCTCGATGTACATGGTTGGTGTTGACCAAGGAAGTCGATCAGTTGACTAAGTCGATAAGCGCCAAGGGTTTAAATCCATAAAAAAACTTCAAACTGACTCTTTCCTGTAGAGTTGTGTTGTGCTCGATTATAGCTATGATGGATGTACGGAATACTTTCATCCCATTTTCAATGATGCTAGTCATTGTACATGCATAGCAGTCGTACTATCATGCGATTCACAACTTCCGTCTGTCCATCGGCATGGGGATGGAACGCGATCGACATCGATAGATTTATGTCAAGTTTTTTCCAGAGCGTCTTCCAAAAAGTGCTTATAAATATGGATTCATGGTCATAAATGATTGAAGTCAGCAAGTGATAGTCTTTCCAGAGATTCTCAAAGAAGAGATGAGCAGTCTGTTGTGCAGTTATGGTCTTCTTGCAAGGAATAAGAATAGCCATCTTGGAAAATCAATCTACCACTAGTAGGATTGCATCACATTGGTGTCGGGTAACAGGATATCCAGTCAAATAGTCTAAGGAAATGGATTCCCATGGTCAATTAGAGACTGGAAAGGGTGTATACAAACCCTATCGCCAGTTTGGTGGCTTGGTGATTTCAAAAACCACAAATGACTTGATATACTTGTTGACATTTGTCTTGAGTGAAGGCCAACAGAATTAATTTTGGAGTACAACAAGTGTCTTTGTTACTCCAAAATGTCATGCAGTTTTGCTGTAGTGTGCATCCCAAATGAGATTTTTTCAATGCTCACCTATCAGTACACAAATTTGTCCAAGCTTGTATAACAATTTTTCCTTCACGTGGCATTCTAAAGCAATCGACTGACCTGTCTAGAGTTGTCGATACACCATCGAGAAATCAACATCTTGTTCATACTATCGTGGCGAAGTAATGGTGTCATATCCATGCATACTTAAGACTATAATAAGTGAAGTAACTAGTGGTCGAATAAGGAAATCAGATTCTACATTAGCTTTTCCTTTCTGATGCTTAATTACCAATTGAAACTGTTGTAGGTAACTAATCCACTTGACCTATCTGGTCGTCTATAGCTTAGACTGGGATGGAGAAAACTATAGGGGATTATGGTCTATATGAAGGACCATTTCCTTTCCAAGGACATAGTGTCTCCATTGCTTAAGAGATTGTACAATGGCATAGATATCCTTTTCATATGCCAAATACATCCTAACAGTGATTGAAATTCTCTGAGTGGAATGTAACTGTATGGTCGGCTTGTGTGATTACGGCGCCCACAATATAGTCGGAGGCATCGGTTTTGACTTCAAATGGTTGATGTAAGTCAGGTAGCACAAGTACTGGTGCAGTACAGAGTTTGCACTTGAGCTACTCAAAATTTTGTTTTTTTGTAGGTGTCCACTTGAAGATAGTATTCCCACTTCCTTTATTCAGTTGATTCAAAGGCCAGGCTATATGATTGAGCCAAGTACGAATCATTGATAAAAAATATCCAACCCAAGAAAACTTCTTAGTTCATGAATTTTTTGAGGAATGGGCCAATCTTTGAGGATCTGTATCTTGTCTCGGTTAACGTGAATTCCTGCAGAGTGGATAACATACCCCAATTATTTGATGTTGTCCATTGCAAATGAACACTTTTCCAAATTCATGTAGAGTCAATTTTGTCAGAGGGTATCGAGGTCTTGTTGGAGCTGTCGAACATGTTCCTCCACGATCTACTAAAAATCAGGATGTCGTCGAGGTAGAAAATAAAAAAATTTCCAACAAAAGGTCGAAGAACGTCATCCATGTATCACCTGAAGGTTGCAAGTGCATTGGTTAAATCGAAAGGCATGAATAACCATTCAAACAATACTTCCTGGGTTTTGAAATCAAATTTCCATACATCGGAGGGCTCGATCAGAATCTGATGATAGCTCGTGTTGAGATCAAATTTAGTGAAGAATTTAGCACCTTTCAGAAAATCAATCAATTCACCTATTCTTGGTAAAGGGTATCGGTTCTTTACTTAAATATTGTTGAGTGCCTTGTATTCGATGCACATGCGCCAAGTCCCATATTTCTTTAGAACAAGAACAACTAGACTTCCACAAGGATAGGAACTGGGTCGGATATGGCCCTTGTCGATCAAATCTTGGATATGTCAATGAATCTCTTCATTCTCGATAATAGACCTCCTATAGACAAATGTGTTATGTAAGGAAGAACCAGGAGCAAGTTCAATGGAGTGTTTTACCTGACAATGTAAAGGTACTCTATTTGGTTCTTTGAACACATTATGATATTCTTCAAGAATGATGTCGATCCATTGTTGTTGTCGAGGACTATGGTTGTCGGCGATTAGAATAGTTGCTACAATCTTCCTAGAATGTTGAGGCTTAATCATGATCAATGTAAATTTCTGAGCATGGTTGATTAGCTTTTTAACATGTTTAGCAGATACCATCTCAAATGTCAATGCAAGTTGACACTCTGGTATACCATACCACTGATCCCGAATTCTAACAATCACCTTTTACGGTTGTGACTGATAAATTCCATGTCGATCCCACAAGTACGAATTTCCAAACAAAGTGTCGGCTACTAAGAGTGGTGCCACATCATAGAGTACTTCATATTTGAAAGGCTTAATGAAGTAGGTGAGTTTCCATTGTCGAGTGATTCGAATTTCCTCTCCATCCTTCATCCATCCGATGTTATAAAGATAAGGATGCAGAGTAGTGACAATACCAAGTTTCTTCACAAGAGTTTCATAAGCAAAGTTCTTCTGGATGCCATTATCCACAATCAAATGCAAAGGATTTTTATGAACCCATACCTTTGTATGGAATAGGTGCTCTTGTTTCTCCTCATCGAAAATAGTCGAGGTGGATGGAATTTTCGAGGTCGATGTCCAGAGAGTCGACGATTCGGGGTCAGATTCCACAACGAATTTGTCAGTCGAGTCATATGTAGACATTTTCTCGAAGAATGTCTTCCAAGCTTTGCATTCAAATGCGTCATGCCACAATGAGTGGTGGTAATCACATAATTTCCTAGCAAGGGGTTGTTTACTACATTCCCTCTTTTCTTTTTGACAAGTTCTCTTACCTTGATATTGCTTAGACGGAGTCAGGTGAGACAGGAGTTTGGGCTTGTCGGAGTCGGTTGACGATGGAGGCTTCTTGTCGAATGGCCATCCTATTGGATTAGCCGCGAGGCATGCTTTTCCTTTCTGATTCACTTCAAGCTTGCTAGCATAATGGAGTGCATCCGCGAGCGTATTCATAGTAAGGAAATCCATCTCCTACTGAATGTATGGGGACAATCCATTGACGTACTTCATAACAAGCAAGTTATCCAATTCCCGAATGTCAAGTATATCCATCAGTCGATATAACTCGTCGGTATAGCTATGCATAGACTGGCCTCTCCCTTTCCTTAGTTTTTTCCACTTCTTATACTTTTGTTCAATGTGTTTGCGCTGTTAGAACTCCCTTCAAACATGCTCGACAAATTTATCCCATGTTTCTATGGGGTTTTCTTCTTTCTCCATTTTTTTCTATAGAGTCTCCCACCAACAATGCATAGAAGCCGACATTTTCAAGGATGCAATGGTGATATTCTCAGCTTCTAAGAGTTAATTCACAGAGTAATAGGATTCCAGCTGTTGTACCCAGTTTTCTACGGATTTAGCATCAATCTTTCCTTCTAGATTCGGTATATCTAAGCTAATATGTACCTTAAAAGGAGCATCTTTGTCAAAGGAATTTTTCGTCGAATTGCTAACTGAAGTCGAGCCAAATGAACTAGTGTAGTGAGTCGATCAAGAATCTCATTGATATGCTCTTACATTTCAGTTCGATGTTGAGCAAGTGCCTGCTAAATGAGTTTCTTTGTCTCTTCAGTTGCATGTTTATTGTCTACTTCTTATGTCATCTTTGGTTGAGTGTTGCGAGATGGTAGATACTTAGAATTCAAAGGTAGGGTCTTTCCGGATTGCTGGGTTTGTGAGCATGTTTGAGCAGGAATAAGTCATGTAACTTCAGCAAGAAGTGTCTCCACAAAACTTACGTAAGATCAAGATCTGATACCAATGATCTGGGTCGCCTAGGTTTTCGATGGGGGACAAAAATATCGACTAAATGAGTTGAGTTATGTTATGGAGGAAGCAAATTAACTAAGTTGACAATCTAGAACAAGAAAACAATCAGGAATATACACAAACAAAATGAAAGAATTTGGATAAAAAACTTTTCTATTATTTCTTCTATGTTCCTCCTATTATGTTACAACAATGTACAGACTTATATAGAGTGTTGAGAAAACATGAGCTTCCTTCTCGTTACGTTCAGTTACAAAAGAATTTGTAGCAGTCTGAGAAGTGCAACTGTCACAATCGACTTGAAGACAAAGGGACAATCTGTCATAGTCGGTTAGTTGTTGTCGGTGCGCAATAGTCATCATCGACGAAGCGTGCTGGAGTCGCCGATCTTCGACAAGTGGTGTTGAGAAGTCGTTGACTAGGACTAGGCCTACTAATCGAAACAAGCGAATCGACTTCATAGATGGATCATAAAGCTAGAATTCACACTATGAGGATGGTGTTAGCTATTGTAGCATAGAAAAAATGGAGTGTATATCAAATAGATGTTTAATCTACATTTTCAAATAGATTCTTGGAGGAGGAATTTTATGTGAAGAAACCTCTAAGATATGAGTTGATGGATAGTAAGACAAAGTCTACATGTAGAAGAAATCCATGTATGGATTGAAAGAGGCACCTAGGTTATGGTACATCAAAATTGATGAATACTTGAGTAGCAATGGATCCAGCAAGAGTCCAAATGATCCAACCCTATATACAAAGGTAAATAAAGAAGGTAAAATCCTGTTAGGTTGTGTATATTTTTATGATTTAATTTTCATTAGAGATCTCTCAATAGATGATTTTAAAACAACCTTGAAAACAGAGTTTGATATGACTGATTTGGGGTTGATGAATTTTTTTCTTGGTATTCAATTAAATCAACCTAAGAATGGTAGTTTTAATTGTCAATCTAAATATGACAAGGAATGTTATTAGTCAAATTGGCACTTCTACGTCTGTGACGACACTGCAATATCATTCACACAAAAGTAAATTATGGATTGAAGAGCCTTATTGGATATAGATGCACATGACCTTAATCATACATCATTTTAACCATTTTTGTGATACAGTTTTAGGATATAACCATGACTATTGCAACTACAATCTCGCGGGTCACTCGTTGGTGCTCCATTCACCACCTGTAGTTTTCCCCAAAAATGTTGCACCCACTACTTGCTAGAATAATACTCACGGGTCACTCACTGGTTGTCAAGTTTCATACCCGCAGATGCCTTCTAAAATCATGAAAAAAATAAAATCAAATTCGAATTAGAGATAGTTATGGTAGTTCTTCTAACTACCATACCTTCCCTAACCACTTATATCTCGAACCTATCTTCTCAAACTTTGTTATAAATACAAAGGGAAGGCTATGTGAAGGGGGGGGAACCCTTTGTGTGTTCAAATGCTGGAGAAATATATGCAGAAGGAGAGGAGCAAGATCCCAGAATTAAGTTTCAACAGTGCTTGTTGCATAATCAGGTATAGCTTATTGTCATTTATATGATTAATACAAAATTTTATCTTTTCCCATAAACAATCGTATCTATGTTATGAATTAAATCTAGCGAATCTGTCATGCTTCCTTTATGTATGAGTTTCATGTTTGATTTTTCATGCCTATGTAGTCAATTTTTTTGAGGAAGGTATTTCTTATTTTGTAGGATTCTTCACTCCAGAGTGCGGATCGAGGACTCAGAGTTTCAAGCTTGGATCGAACTTCTTGTATCAAGGTACTCTTACTTAACTTGTTACCCTGGTTCTTCTTATTTGAGGAAAGGTCTTGGTGTATGATTTCCTATGGATTAGATTTTGTAATTTTTCAATAGTACGGTGGTGACCTCTATAAATTTCCCAATCATAGGTTAAAATCCTGAAGATTAGCATAAGACAACTTTTATATGTCCCTGGGGTACCTTCGCATATAGAAAGATGTCATTCGGTTTAAAAAATGTTGGAGCCACTTTCCAATGAGAAATCAATTTCACCTTTCATGATATCAAACATGTAGTCGAACCTTATTTGGATGATGTATCCACGCGATCTTGAAAGAGAAGAGATCATCCATAACATTTACGGCTTATGTTTGATCGATGCAGACACTACAAGATTCGGTTGAATCCCCATAAATGTGTGTTCTGCATTGAGTCTGGAAAATTGTTGGGTTTCATTGTGTGAAGTAAAGGGATCATGGTCGATCCTTTAAAAGTTGAGGCGATTGTCAAATTGTCTCCTCCTCATAGCATTAGAAAACTTCAAAGTCTGCAAGGTATGTCCAACTTTATCAGACGTTTCCTTGTCAACTATGCGAAAATAACCAAATTTTTCCTGTGTTTACTTAAAAAGATACCCTTTTCTTTTGGGATGAGGCTGCACAAAACTCCTTTAAGTCTTTGAAAAAAGCACTATTGTCATCCCCCTTGTTAAGTCTGCTATATTATACCCATGATTTTTTTTGATAAATGGCCACATTTGATTCCTTGGTTGGTGTATTTTTGGTTCAGGAGGATGATAAGCTCCAAGAGAACGTCATCTATTACCCTTCTTGTGAGTTAATAAAACCTGAAATGAAGTATTCACACATTGAAAAGTTGGCACTTGCCGCTGTATACACCGTTCAAAGGATACACCACTACATTTTACTACGAACTACTACTGTAATTGCGGATGTCAATCCATTTCAATATGTTTTAACCTGATGCATAATCGGGGGTAAATTCAACAAATGGATTATTATTCTCCAAGAGTTTCATCTCACTTTTCAATTTGCAAAGTCGAAAAAGTCCTCCTTCGTATTCACAGGACTCATATCCGAGTTTCCTAGTGGAGAAAATCTTAACGTATAAGATACCTCATTCCCTGATGAGCATATATTTCTCATTGCAACCTATGATCCTTGGTATAGAGATATTTTGATCTATCTCCAGATTTTGAGATGTCCACCATCATTTTCTAGGGAAGAACAACAAAAACTTCAACATCGTGCTAAAAATTACCTCATAATTGTTCATACATTGTACAAGCGAGGGGTAGACTCCATCTTACGTCGTTGTTTGAATTTGGAAGAAGCCGAGTTAGTATTAAATGATTCCCACATTGGAGCATGTGGGGGTCATCTTTTTGTATTGGCAACAACCTAGAAAATACTTCGTGCCAGTTATTTTTGGCCCACCATATTCAAAGATTGTGTGGAATCCGTGAAAATTTGTCATCCATGTCATCTATTCATGAAGAAGATGCAAGCACACCTTTCTCCCCTTCACCCAGTCATCACAGCAGGTCCCTTCAACAAGTGGGGGGTAGATTACATGACCTGCAACCCAGTTTCTATCGGGGGGCATCAATGCATCACTGTTTCTATAGACTACTTTACTAAGTGGGAAGAAGAGATGCCTATTGTGAGGAAAGATAGTGAAACCGCAGCTTATTTTGTGTTCAATCAGATTATTGCTAGGTTCAACATTCCCAAGGAGACCATTACTGATCACGGTCGACACTTTCAGAATTATATGCTGACATAATTGACTACTATGCTAGGGTTTAGACAAGAACATTTGTCTCCTTTCTATCTGTAGGAGAATGGACAATTCGAAGCAGTTAATAACACTTTAAAAACCATTCTCCATCATATCATTAACTCCAGTAGATCAAAATAGCACATTATGTTATATCCAGCTCTTTGGGCCTATCGTACCAATGTTAAGACTGCTACAGGTTTTTCACCTTTCCTACTCGTCCACGGGTTGGAGGCGGTCACTCCTATTGATTGTGAAATACCATCATTAAGGTTGGACACCCAACTCTTACCTAAAACCTCTACTTTAGAAGAACAATTGCTTCATCTTGAATATCTAGATTAACAACGTAGAGATGCGCTTATTGCAAATGGAGCACACAAAAATTGATTCAAAAGTCAATATGATAAATATGTCAAACTTAGGGTTTTCTCTAAAGGAGATCTCGTCCTGTTCTATGATCAACATAATGTTAGGATATTCCTATACTCCATCCTAGTCCTAGTAGCATTTTCATTATTTGCATTTTCAGTCATGCATGCACTTTTAGGGTTTGCATGCATTATTTAGGGTTTGCATGCATTTGCATGCATCCCAGTCATCAGTCCAGCACCTAGCCCTCAGTTATCCAGCCCCCGGGAGATTCTCTCAGATCAGTTTCAGCACTCCTAGAGCTAGTGCACCCTCCTTTCATCTACCAGTTGAGAAAGGCGCCCTTCTTACCTACCACTTCAGTTTAGTTCAGTTATCTTCAGTTGCTTCCTTGATTCAAGGATTAACTTACTCTTAACTAACCTTAGCACTCCGATGGACCTCCAGTGAGACTTGACTTCCCATTCTGACTCCAGTCAGCTCCTCATGCGCCCTCCACTGAGCCTCCTTGATTCAGTTAGTTCCATTTACACCTACCACACTCAGTTAGACTTAGTTTGACAGATGCTTTACAGTTACTTGAGCATTGATGACTCCACTGATGATGAGATAGACCACTAGTTGTGCTCCGATGACACTCCAGTGATCTTTTGATCACTCCATCAAGGCTAATTAAAATTTCCACCTTAGGCATTTGAATCCTCATGCATTGTACTATTTATTTGTCCATATTGTGATTAATTAATTAGTGTGTGTGAAGTATTTTTGCTTCTATCTGAGTTCTACTGTATTATTATTATGTTGCTCATTATACTTCATTGACCACTCTTCTTCTATTTTCTTGCTTAATCAATTACTTTCTTGTGAGGTATACATCATCTCTTAGATCTGATGTGAGGATTTTCACATGGTATCAGAGCATGTTGAGAGTATTGTTTATCTCCATTCCTCAGAGTTTTTTGCAGGTTATTACCAAGATTTCGAGTGCAGCAGTTGGAGCAGTTTCTGCATTTATGCAGCAGTAGCAGTTGCAGATATTCTCTATTGTTTTTGCAGGTCTTCTATAGCTTCAATGTATTCATCAGGAATTACTCCTCTTTCTCCATTCAACTATGATGAATGGAAACCAAAAATAATAGCATATTTGAAGAGCCATGATCTCTTTGATTGTTGTTTTGAAAGAGAGTTCGAATCCTCTGAAGAGGAGATTGATTGGTTAAATAAAGGTGACAGAGCCTTTGGAGCAATGATGCTTTCTTTTCCTGAATACATGATATACCAATACCTTGATGTTGTTGAAACTCCAAAAGAGATATCGACCCATCTTGATGAAATATTCGACAGACAGAATGAAGGAATTGGTCCAAACCCTTTTGAGAACAAGCAAAGTGATGCATTCGCCCTCCTTGATCATCTCATTGATCATGAACCAGTATCAAACACATCTCATATTTAAGTTGTCCACAAAGAAGAAGAACTTGCAGATTCTACACTCATGCTCCAAATTTCTTTTCTTTCTGTGCCAGCTCACACTCTAGATATTGCAGAAGGTCCTAAATCCTCTCTTGCACCAGAGTTTGTTCGTTTGCATCATGATCACATGAATATTTTGGAGGTAAAATCAACTATTGGAGGTAATGCATTCGCTCTCCTCAAGAAATCACCTCTTATTTACTACTACATGATCATTATTCCATGCTTTCAGAAGGTTATTGAAGAATATGGCCATTGCCATTCGCTTGGGAAAATTTCTCATGCACATCATGGTTTTGATCTCATCCCTACTAGTTCAAAGGAGATCTCAAGAAACCATGGCCATTCGCTTGGGATAATTTCTCATGCACTTACTGGTTTTGATCTCACCTCTTATAGTTCAAAGGAGATCTCAAGAAACCATGATTCAAGTCTTGGATCTAATTTGGATTCTAAGCATTTACTACTTGGGATAATTTCTCATGCATATGATAGTTTTGATCTCACCCCTACTGGTTCAAAGGAGACATCAAGAAACTATTCTTCAAGTCTTAAATCTGATTTGGATTTCAAGCAATTATTTGATGGTTCTTTTGATCATAATCTCACCCATGATGGTTCGAAAGAGAAGACAAAAGACTATCTGCACATTCAGTTTTTTTATCCTACCTTAGTTGATTCGAATCACAGGTTTAAGGATCATCCTCATACTTTTGGGTTTGTTCTCATCACATTCGATCTGAAGAACAAGTACAAGCACATGCTTTTTGAGCATGATCCACTTCTTCCCAAGAAGAATATACCTCCAAACATATGACCAAGCATCACACCTGCTTGAGTTTGGAGCATTTATTTTTGTGTGTGCCTTATAGTCTATTTTGAGGGGGGGTATTTTTCCCATGAGGTTTTCCCCATTTCCTCGGTTTATTGACTATTATTATTCATTGTATTGGGTGACCTTTGTTCTTAGTTACCAGGGCCCAAGATGGATTAATGGCGGGTGTTATGATATTCCTATACTCCATCCTAGTCCTAGCAGCATTTTCATTATTTCATTTTCAGTCATGCATGCACTTTTAGGGTTTGAATGCATTATTTAGGGTTTGCATGCATTTGTATGCATCCCAGTCATGAGTCCAGCACCTATCCCTCAGTTAGCTAGCCCCCGGAAGCTTCTATCAGATCAATTTCATCCCTCCTAGAGCTTAGTGCGCCCTCCTTTCATCTACCAGTTGAGAAAGGTGCCCTTCTTACCTGCCACTTCAGTTTAGTTCAGTTATCTTCAGTTCCTTCCTTGATTTAAGCATTAACTGACTCTTAACTGACCTTAGCACTCCAATGGACCTCTAGTGAGACTTGACTTCCCATTCTGACTCTAGTTAGCTCCTCATGCGCCCTCCACTGAGCCTCCTTCATTCAGTTATTTCCAGTTACACCTACCACACTCAGTTAGACTCAGTTTGACTGATGGTTGA
This sequence comes from Larix kaempferi, assembly GCA_027924585.1. Lineage (NCBI taxonomy): Eukaryota > Viridiplantae > Streptophyta > Pinopsida > Pinales > Pinaceae > Larix > Larix kaempferi. The sequence goes on from BSBM01001018.1 coordinate 545,847, forward strand.
CAGTTACTTGAGCATTGATGACTCCATTGATGATGAGATAGACTACTAGTTGTTCTCCGATGACACTCTAGTGATCTTCTGATCATTCCATGAAGGCTAATTCGAATTGCCACCTTAGGCATTCGAATCCTCATGCATTGTACTATTTATTTGTCCATATTGTGATTAATTAATTAGTGTGTGTGAAGTATTTTTGCTTCTATCTGAGTTCTACTATATTATTATTCTGTTGCTCATTATACTGCATTGACCACTCTTCTTCTATTTTCTTGCTTAATCAATTACTTTCTTGTGTGGTATACATCATCTCTTAGATCTGCTGTGAGGATTTTCACACATAAAAACCCCCTGTGGGAAGGAAATTTTAAGTCTATGTGTCTCGATCCGTAGATCGCTTCTAGATTTTTGGATAAAGGGTCATATGAACTAGTTAATTATGATGGAGTTCAGCTTCCTGAGCCCAGGAATGGGCTCTACTTGAAAACGTATTACGCTTAGCACATATACTTTTTCTTGTATATTGTTGAACAGTTATGTAGAGTTAGTATTTTTGCATTGCTTCTGTGTCCTTTGGTTGTGTTTCAGATGTCAACCAAGTGGTTTGTAGGATTCGTTGATGGCGTTAGTCGTCACACTCATAATCTTGCTTCAGCTACTTGGGTGTTATATTCACCTATAGTTCAAATTGTTTCGTTAGGAGGTGCTTGTCTAGGACTTTCCACGAACAATATTTCCGAGTATAGTGCTATTATTGAGCTAATTCGAGATGCTCTTCACCACAAAATTTCATGTTTGGAAGTTAGGCTTGATTCTCAGTTAGTTGTACTCCAGCTTACAGGTGACTATCTGGTTAGATATTCTTTATTATTACCTTAGTTTTTGAAAGTTAAATTACTTGAAAAACAGTTTGATCACATTTTATATCAACACATTTCAAGGAATCAAAACACAATAGTTGATGCATTTGCAAACTATGTACTCGATTGTCATTTGTATCATACACAGTAAAATAAATCGCCACACACATAAAGCAACATGTATATAATCAATAGGTGTATATATATATATATAAGTCCAAAAATAATCACTGAGTTTGAGTATCAATATATTTCAAAGATATATAAAAATATACAAAATTGGGCATGATAGCCTCAAAATAGTGTAGGCATCCCTAAGGGGAGGCAGGAGCCTCAGCCTTCTCTGATATGACCGCTCTGTAACAAATAACCAACCTATATACTTTCCGGTGTAGCCTTATCCATGCAGGGGCACACCCACTACATGTTTCTGCATATCCATAGGCATACGATGTAGGTATATCATGAGTTCGTTGGTTCATATTTCCCTCAATATTTCGCAGCATGGAATTTGTTCCGCATGGCTCTGCTGGTCATACGAACACTCTCGGGTGTCCGGCTGGACTCACTAGTCCAATATTTGCACGAAGTATGTTTTCAGTACTTAATCTCACTAAAAACATATGTACATCTTCTTTAACAAAATTTATAAAAATTAAATAACATTAAAACTAAAATTGGTACCTATCTCTCCCCAAGTAGCTCCTAAAGGTAGCATGAGTTCCCAATCACCCTAGAATTCCATCACAGTATATGGAAACTACTCAAATGCAGGAACCTGTCGGCTCCACCAACCTAGGAATTCCTCATCATCATAGGAGGTACTAGTGTCCCCTCCTCCCTGTCGTAAGAATATATCACCCCATCAAGTCATCATGGGATCATGGGGGCTAATAGGTGTGACATCCACTCTTGGAATCAATGACGGAACTCTCTTTCTCGAAGGTGCATAATATACTTTCATAGACAAAGTTTTTCTTCTTCCTAGTTCTACACTCAATGAGTTGGTGCTTCATGTTCACCAAAAATACTGAACACCAGTCAAATATCACATTGCGCAAGCACTCTACCCCGATCTACATGTAGCTATGAGAAGCTAAGTGTTGAGAAGCACTACCACCTATCATTTTCATAGTACTCAGTATGAATTTCAGTGGGAAGCTTTCTATTTTCCCAATTGGCACTTGATTGCCACTCTTCTCTATTCCAGTCACGCAATATGTTTTAATGTAGTGTTGCACTAATAAGGCTTCCACGCCCCGAAACGTTGCCTTGAGGTTAAATACCTCTCCCCGTTGGGATAATCCAGTAATAAAGTATATGTTTTCCATCGTGATGTCTATAGTCTCACCCTAGAGATTAAATACTCCCTTATTAGGATCCCACAAGTGCACTAATCTTTAGAGCAAGTTTTATTGAGCCCTCATGTTTGATGTGTAGAATAATTTTAAAAGGCCACATCATCGCAATGCATTAAGATTCAATGGATCTCTCATTTCCTCCCTATCCATCGCCTCATGTTCCCTATCCCTCGATGTAAGCACCATACCTTCATTTCAATCACCATTTTTCCCATGAGCGTTGATTTTTTCTTTATTAACTTGTGCCACACGCAGGCCTTTGTTAGCACAGTCACGTACAACCTGCGAGTGGTGATATTTCCACTCAAGATTATTGTGCAAACCCGCGATTTTAACCTGGTATACCCGCGGGTACACAGAGTTCATTTTTAAAATTAAAATTAAAACTAAAAACTCCATGAAAAATCTTTAAAAAACCATCGAAAATGAAAAGTAGAGATATAGTTGTTACCTGCAAGTGATGGAATAGAAAATCGTCCTTCGGATTGATCGTATGCAATGCAACAAGTCCTAGGGATTTTTTTCTCTCTTGGAATGGTAAAATGGTAACTATGGGTTAATTTGGACTTTTTCACTATTTATGGTAATTTTCTGTTGATTTTTACCCACTTTACATATTTTTTAACCCCTTTTGTCATATTTCTTAATCTTAATAACTAATTGAGTTGTTTTGACTAGGTCATGGCACAAAAAGGTGTTTTTTCACAATTATGTCCACATTGGTGTTATTTAAAAGGATTGATTCTTACGGTATGTCGATTAGGTATCTACATAGATTCTATACCATATCATTTTTATACGTTAGGAACCCTTTTTTACACCATGGACTGTGACATTAACTATCCATTTTCCATCCATTGTCATTGTTCTTCCATGGTTAGGAACTCCCTTAACATGGGTCGCCCTAGATAGAAAAATATCTCATATTGGTGCCCATGTCGTTACTTGCCACTTTGGGAATTTGTCACTTATCATGCATAACTGTATTAACTGCTTTTCATCAAGTTCTCGTCCCTATGCAGTTTTATTCATGCTCTTGTTAGACTCCTTAAAATTGACAAGATTTCCAAGTATACTTGTCCCTTGTCGGACTCGTTAAAAGATTTGAACGAACATCCACTTAGGTATAAGTTTACCCCTTTTCAGAACCTTAGTGGATCATTTACGAAAAGGGTATACTCTAGTCCATTTACGACTAGAAGAGTTCTCTATTGTGTACTTTTACACCTTTTGGGTCAGGATACTAACTTTACGAAAAAATACCTTATGGAGTTATTGTTTAAGTTTTTCATACTGCTAAAATATGAAAACACTGGTGAGCATATACCAACTCTAGATCGATATTAAAATCCATGAGTAGGTGTATGGAGTTATTGTTTAAGTTTTTCAAACTCCTTAAATAAGAAAACATCGGCAAGCATGAACAGATCCATGCTCAATATTAAAATCCATAGATCAGTAACCTATCAATTATTAATCTATCTTTTCTTCAAACTCGTACAAATAATGGAGAAGTGAGTTTCCTTCCCATGGACTCATTAAATTATACATGGTTGGACCCTTATCAAGCATTCTTCTCTCTCTCTTCTTCGAGCTTGTACAAAATGAAGAAGGTTTTGAGTTTACTTTCTTGGACTCATTAAAATTCAACAAGAAAGATATTATAGATCTTCCTTTCTAATCTTTTCATGCTCATTAAAAAAGGAAGAGAAATCTAAAAAGAGAATGGAAAAGAGAGTCTCTATCATTCACTCATCACATGGTAGCAAGTCTAATACTTCCTTGAATAGAGCACTTTTGTTGAATCAATGGGTATTATTTTTTGCTTTAGGATTTAACCTGATTCCATAGTTATTTACTCCTCCGATCGGTTACTCTTCCGATCATATGGAGAGTTTGTTGTGTATCCTACATAGAAAAATTATATAATTTTTCATGTATGTCCAAGCTTCCTAAACCACTTTACTATGGTGCTCAATGTTCAAGGATTACCCCTGTGTCGGCCATTCTGCAGTTCACCTTGACTCCTCACGTCGACCATCCCTTATATCAGTATACCATTAGTATTATTTCAACTCAATATCCAAGTGTTCCTTGTGTGATATGATGAAGGGTACCTTAATTCCTTCTTTCTCATAAATCTCTTTTTATCGACTTCAACACATTTTTCTCTAGGAAGTAGACTTAGAGTCCCAGATAGTACCTTGATATTTGCAATCATCAATGGTAGATCATCTCACTATTAAGTTATGGGATCACATCAATGTCCCTTCCTCGACAGATTCTTTGAAGTGTTTGACTTCAATACCCCTTATTCAAACATGTAAGAATCTACTAATTACCTTGAACTCCATTTTCATCATTGGTGGGTGTTCTCGCGTTTGTTAACAATTTTCATTATTGACCGGTAATATAAAAAAATCCTCCATGTTTGAATTCAACTCCTTTATTCACATGGTTTATTATTTGTACTTATATCGATGGTTGGTTTGAATACCTTGGGCCTATAATAATGCTCCTTTGTTATTTCCTGAGTTGCGCAAGACTGAGCCCTACTCATTTTTCCTCCTCAAGAGACATAGATCCATTTTGTTGTTATGGATATGAACTCATTTTTGACATGAATCCACGCTTGTATTTCAATGGCCATGCTATATACATATGTTCTACATATGTATTGGAGATCATGTTCTTTCATTCTAAACAGGACAATATGTCAAGATTGTATTGTACGCTGACCTTGTTTTTTTTTCAGATACTGATTGAAGCATTGTTTCTATGGCTCTCACGCTCATCTGCTTCCTTTTTTGTAATTCATTTCGGCCTTCATTGACCCTTCTGACCTCATACATTAGGGGGCATATGTTATTAGTCAAATTGGAACTTCTCCATCCATGATGACACTGCACTGCCATTCACACAAAAGGACATTATGGATTGAAGAGCCTTATTGGATATAGATGCACATGACCTTAATCATACATCATTTTCTCCAGTTTATCCATTTTTGTGATACATTTTTAGGACATAACCATGACTATTACAACTACCATATCGTGGGTCACCTGTTGGTGCCCCATTGACCACCTGCAATTTTCCCAAAAAATGTTGCACCCGCTACTTGCTAGCATAATACTCGCAGGCCACTCGTTGGTTGTCAAGTTTCATAATTGTGGGTGCCTTATAAAATCAAGAAAAAAATAAAATCAAATTCGAATTAGAGATATTTATGGTAGTTATTCTAACTACCATACCTTCCCTAACCACTTATCTCTTCAACCTATCTTCTCAAAATTTGTTATAAATACAAAGGGAAGGATATAGGAAGGGGGGAGAACCCTTTGTGTATTGAAATGTTGCAGAAATATATGCAGAAGGAGAGGAGCAAGAGCCCAGAATCATGTTTCTACAGTGCTTGTTGCAGAATCAGGTATAGATTATTGTCATTTGTATGATTAATACAAGAGATTATCTTTTCCCATACAAAGTTGTATCTATGTGATGAATTAAATCTAGTGAATCTATCATGCTTCCTTTATGTGTCAGTTTCATGTTTCAAGCTTGGATTGAACTTCTATCATTCAAGGTACTCTTACTTAACTTGTTACCCTAGTTCTTCTTCTTTGAGGAAAGGTATTGTTGTGTGCTTTCCTATGGATTAGATTCTGTAATTTTTCAACAGTACATTGGTGACCTCTATAAATTTCCCATTCATAGGTTAAAATTCTGAAAAACAAGGACATATTAATAAGTTTTATTATCGTGAGCAATAAGTTCATTGTAGAACCTATTGCAATTGGTACAAAGCTAAGCAAGACAGATCATGGGTTAAGTGTTGATCCAACATTGTATAATAGACTGGTTGGTAGTCGCATGTATCTGAAAACAATGAGGCCTTATATTATGTATGTTGTAAGATTAATTTATAGATTTATGGAGTCTCTGAAGAGTACTTATCAATACGCTGGTAAAATCATTTTTAGATATGTTGTTGGTGTAGTATAATATGGAATTGTGTATATTCATATTTTAAGTTGACTGGTTATATAGACAAAGATTTTGTAGCTAGCAATGATGATAGGAAGAGAACATCTAGTTATGTGCTCAGTCATGGATGTGGTACAAGAGCATGGGAATCTAAGAAGAAACCCATAGTGACTTTGTCATTTGTAGAAGCAGAGTATGTAGTAGTGACAGGAGAAGCATATTAGATAGTCTGGATGAGTAGGATTTTGACTAAGCTATTGCATGAGCAGGAAGGATCAACTCATATTTTTTTTTAAAACAAATCTTCCATTGCATTGTCAAAGAAATATTTTTTCCACAAGAAGAGTAAGCATATGATACAAGGTATCACTTTATTAGAGAGCTTGTGAATTGTACTAAAATTATTGTTCAATTTTGTAGGTTCGAAGATCAACTGGAAGACATATTTACGAAACCCTTGTCTGGGGAGTTATTTGAATTTCACAGAGATCACTTAGGAGTTTTTAAGTTGTGGGATGCAACAATACATAGTTTGGAAATTTTGTAGAAATAATTAAAGGGGGGGATGTTGGAAATAGTTATTTCTTCAAACCCCTATTCAATTTGTCATTTTGGGTCTGTATAGTTAATGCTTTGTATTAGAAGGACTTGAGGTATGTTTAAGTTGAGTCTAGGAAGTATGGCACTAAGGTGGCCCATACTCACATTAAAGAAGTTTTGCATACATATTTAATGGTGTCGCAATTAATCTTGTTAAACATTTAAGTTTCACCTACTGTATTTATTCCCCCTAGTTGGACCATTTTCAAAAGTATGCCATCATAGGTTTCATTTGATGTGTATAGTCAAAATTTTGAGGTTTTGTCAATATCTCAAACCCCAAGAGTTCGAGATATGAATATTCAACGGGATGACAAGTGGAAATAGTTGAGTGGGTATCAGAGTGATATATACGAGGTGTCAACAAGTGTGTTATGGCGAAGTCCCGACAAAATAATTCCAATAGTGTGTCGGACCTGATGTATCAGAGTTGTGTGATGGATTCGTGAGAGAAAATTTCAATGAGGAAAGGGATATTAGTGTGTTGATGTATGTGCATCAGAGATATGTATCATAGTTTTGTAACGAAGTATTCAAAATTAAGCCTGAGAGTGTAGCAGAGGAAACCCTGAAGAGGCAAGGGTGATACATAAGATCATCTAATGTATTAAAGGTCTATAGTGAGGCCATGAAGAGGAGTGCCAATAGGCAGGATCCGATAGTGCATTAGAGTGTTGGAATTGGAGGTTCAATTTTGGTGAGTGCAATGAAATCACATATGAGGAAGTTATATAGTTGTATGTTTCAAATGTGTTTGGAGGTTTGTTCCTATAGTGATTTAGTCATTGGTTTTATATCGTGTTTTGACCCGATGGAAATTTTGTTCGTCAAGAAAATACAATTTATTTATATATATGTAATTTCACTTGTTATGTAAATATGTAGTATAGAAGGGACATTGTATAGTTTTACAATAATTCGTTGTGTCTATGTGCATATTTTTGTGTGTTTGTGAGTTTGTGAATTCAATGCCCCCTTCACTTTGGTATCAAATCTACAATCCCTCTTTCCCTCTCATGTGTGGTATAATTTCCCCAGGAGTAATTTTAATTACCTAAAATCGAATTCTGAGATGAATTTGAGCAACAGTTTGAATTAGCAATTAGTTCCCATATTGAACAAGAAGAACTAAGATACCTATTCAATCAAAATGAGAACATTGTTATATTCTCAGAAATTTATGGGGATATGTAATAGTTTTATATCCAAAGTCTAAAGACCTTGTAGTGTAGTTTGATCTAACGAATCAAGATCATGAGAAGTTGAGGGAGAACAAAAATAGAGAACAGATCTCTCGATCTTATTCAAGAAGGCTTGGATGACGTTTTTTTCCAAGAGTGTCTAGTGCTCAATCTTTAGATATGGCTTGGGACATTCTTAAAACCAGTTATCGGTGTGTATCCAAGGTGATGAATGTCAAGTTGCAGAACTTGAGGTGTGATTTTCGAGATTTTGTAGATGAAGGAGTAAGAGACAATAGAAAATTTTATGACTCAATCCATGAATATTGTCAATCAGCTAAAATAGTATGGAGAAGACCTCTCCAATTAGAGAGTGATTGAGGATGTTCTCATAAGTTTTCCAAATATGTTTGAAGTTGTGGTGGTAGCCATAGAAGAGTTTAAAGACATCATCTAGGTACATATTAATTATGAGTTATTGGTACCATGGTAGCACATGAATCTAGGACGATCAGGTTTGAATACAGTTCTTTAGAGTTCACGTGTTTAAGTCTTAGTTGCAAATCTCAAGTAAAAGAGGCAGAGGGAGGTCGACTAATAGAGGTAGATGAGGCGGAAGTCATGACGAAAAAGAAAAAAATGATGAATTAAAATATGAGAAAAAATCTCAGCATAACCCTCGTAATTTAAGGGGGAGAAGTAGCGAAACCTAGAATCAAGGAAGTAAAAGATATGACAAATCAAAATTGTAGTGCTACTACTATAGAAAGTTTGGTCATTTTTCCAAACAATGTAGGAAGAAACAGATGCTGGTAAGAAGTCATCATACATTGGAAAGGAGAGTGAAGATAATCAAAACCAATTTTTATGACCTATAATGTGACGTAAAAAATCTCATAAGACATATGGTTTTTGGACAGTGCTAGCAAAAATCACATGACTGGAAATAAGGAGCGATTTTCCAATCTAGACACCAGTGTTCAGTATGAAGCGAAGTTGGGTAATGATAATAAGGCGAGTGTTAATGGTAAAGGTATTATTGTTTTTTTCCAAGAATGGTGAAAGAAGAACAATACATGATGTGTATTATGTACCTTGTTTGAAGTGTAATTTGTTGAGTGTTGGATAGCTCATAGAGAAGAGTTATAAAGTGTCCTTTAAAAAGAAAGTTTGTACAGTCATTGATTAGTATCCAAGTAATCAGTTGATAGCCTGGTTGGATATGACTAAAATTCCTATATCTCCACTCAGTATGAGAAGTGAACCAATAGACTCGATACATTCTTATAAATCTAAGAGTTTGGATTAGTCCCGGTTGTGGCAATTGAGGTATGGACACCTACAATTTGGTGGATTGGATTTTCCATAGAAGAAGCAAATGGTGAAAAGGTTTTCATGTATTTAACAACCAACAAGATCATGTGATATTTTTATATTAGAAAACCATCACAGGGAGAAGTTTGTTTCAAGAGTTTCATACAAATCCAATGTGTCCTTGAAATGCATGCATACAGACCTATGTGGGCGAATGAAAATGCAAACATTGGTTGGAAATATGTATTTTGTGACTTTGATTGATGATTACAATTAAAATACATGCGCTTATTTTTTGAATCAAAATTCAAAAGCTTTCAGCATATTCAATAGATTTAAAGCAATGGGTTAAAAGGGAACCGGAAAATATATTAAGGTGTTGAGATCAGAAAGAGGTGTAGAATTCAAATCAAATGATTTCATGGAATAATGTAGGTATCATGGAATCAAGAGACAGTATATGACCAAATATACTCCACAACTAAATTGAGTGGATAAAACGAAGAATCAAACCATCATGAATATGGCTCGAAGCATGTTGAAGGAGAAGCACCTGTTAGATTAATATTGAGGAGAAGCAGTGGCTTGTTCAATATATATTCTAAATAGGATTCTAATGAAAAGAATGAAGGGTGGATTTCCTCAGGAAGCTTGGAGTGGTTGGAGTTGTAGCATTAATTCTCATCTGAGGATTTTCAAGTGTGTGGCTTATGCACATGTACATTAAGAGATAAGGGGGAAAATTGATGACAAAAGTGAGAACTGTATCCTTATTAGATATGATGATGGTTCTAACACATATAGAATCTATAATGCCATCACCAAGCAAAGTATTATTGATAGAGATTTCAAGTTCAAGGAAGAAGAAGCATGGGATGGAAGCATAGATGAATCGGTTGGAGGGATAGTTACATTATCTCATGAAGATGATGAGGATGAGCAGGAAGTACAGGGTGGAAAACATAATCAACAAACATATATACCTAATACAAATGTGCTTAAGAGGAAATAACCAGGATCAATACGATCATAGTTTTGAACGCCCAGAACTCAAGAGCAAGGTGAACCATCAAGTTATGGTATATAGAAAGCAACATGATTAGAGCTAAGTAGTGATTCAAATCCCACATTAGCTACAATGAGAAATATAATTATAGGTGAGAATACAAGGATTTTAAGGAATTTATATGAATAAGATGAAGAAGTCGATCAATTTTTGAAGTTTTCTTTAATTGCATTTGATCCATTAAATTTTGATGAAGTTTTTAAGAAAGGATCTTGGGTGAAAGCTATGGATGAATAGATTGAATCCTTATGAAAAGATTGATAAGGGTTGTATAGCTGTGAAATGGATCTAGAGGAAAAAGTTGAATGATGAAGGTGAAGTTGAAAAGAATAAAGAAAAACTTGTGGTTCATGGGTTCAATCAATAGCCTGGTATTGATTACAATCAAACCATTGCACCAGTAGTTAGACATGACACTACGAGGATGGTGCTATCTATTACAGCACATAACAAATGGACTGTATATCATGTGGATGTTAAGTCTGCATTTTTAAATGGATCCTTGGAAGAGGAAGTGTATGTGAAGCAACCAATAGGATATGAGATTGATGGATAGGAAGACAAAGTATATAGGTTGAAGAAATCCATGAGAAAACCATATATGGATTTAAATAGTAATGTCGGGTATGGTACAGTAGAATTGATGAATAGTTGAGAAGCACTGGGTTCGGCAGGAGTCGAAACGAGCCAAACTTGTATACAAAATTAAATTAGGAAGGTAAAATCCTAATTATTTGTTCATATGTTGATGATTTAATTTTCACCAAATAATTCTTAATAAAGTATTTTAAAACAACCAAGGAAACATAGTTTGAGATGACTTATTTGGGGCTGATGAAGTATCTCCTTGGAATCAAATTAAATTAGTTTGAGAATGGTATTTTTATTTGTTAATCTAGATATGTTAAGGAAATACTGAGAAGGTTTAGGATGGTGAACTCTAATCCAACTATACACCAATTGCAGCTATTACAAACCTAAGCAAGAAGGATCATGTGTCAAGTGGTGATCCAACATTGTATAAGAGACTGGTTGGTAGTCTCATGTATTTGCAATAACGAGGCCTGATATTATGTATGTTGTAATCTTAATTTACAGATTTATGGAGTCTCTGAAGAGTACTCATTGGAAAGATGGTAAAATAATTTTGAGATAAGTTGCCAATACAAGAGAATATGGAATATTGTATACATCAGAATTAGATTTCAAGCTATCTGGTTATTTAGACAGTGATTTTGGAGGTAGTAGTGATGATAGGATGAGAACATCTGGTTACGTGTTCAGTCTTGGATTTCGTATAGTAGCATGAACATATAAGAAGTAGGTCATCGTGACCTTGGCATCTACAAAAGAAGAGTATGTAGTAGCGTGTTAGACAGTCTCAATGAGGATGATTTTGACTGAGTTGTTGCATGATCAGGAAGGACCAACTAAGATTTATTGTGACAACAAATATACCATTGTGTTTTCAAAGAACCATGTTTTTCACGAGAAGAGTAAGCATATTGATACAATGTATCACTCTAATAGAGAGCTTGTGAATTGTAATGAAATTACTATTCAGTTTTGCATATATGAAGATCAACAAACATACATGTTTAAGAAACCCTTATCCAGGGAGTTATTTGAATTTCACAAAGATAACTTAGGAGTTTGTATGCTATAGGATGAAACAATACTTAGTTTGAAAATTTTACAGAAATAATTAAGGGGGAGAATGTTGGAAATAATTATTTTTGCAGATCCATATTCAATCAAATTGTCATTTTAGGTCGACATAGTTAATGTTTTGTAGTAGTAAGGCTCAAGGTATATTCAATTTCAGTTCAGGAAGTGAGGCGGTGAGGTGACCCCTACTGACATTGAAGAAGTTTTGCAAACATATTTAATGGCGCCGCGATTAAGTTTTGTTAAATATTTAAGTTTCACATGATGTATTTATTGACACCGTTTGGAATCTTTTCATAATTCTTCCATCAGAGGTTTCATCCGATGTGCATTTTTTAAAGTTCAATGTGTTTCCAATATTCGAAACCATGAGAGTTCAAGATCTAAATATCTAACAAGACAAATGGAAACAATTGATTGGGTATCAAAGTGTTATATTGAAGGTGTCAACAATTTTGTATGGGATAAGTCCCGATGGAGCAATTCTGATAGTGTGTACGTTAGACCTAATGTATCGGATTTGTGTGATGGATTCATCAAAGAAAATTCCAATGAGGAAAGGGATATTAGTGCATTAACGTACATGTATCGGATATCTGTGTCGGATTTTTGTAATGGATTTATTGGGAGGAAACCCCAAAGAGGAAAGGGTAATGTAACATCGTATTTGATGTATCAGAGGTCTGTAGAGAGGCCATCAAATGAGTTTCAATAAGCAAGACTCGATAGTGCATCAGAGTGTTGGCATTGGAGGTGGAATTTTGAAGAGTGTAGTGAAATCACATATGAGGTTCTCGCCAGTGAGAAAAATGAGATGTGTGTGTGTGTGTGTATGAGAGAGAGAGAGAGGGAGAGATTGAATAGTTTTACAGCATTCTACTGTGTCTCTATGCATATTTTTTGTGTGTTTGTGAGTTTGTAAACTCCTCGTCCCCTGAGGGAGTTCTCTCTATGAACCTATTCCATAGTAGGATATTAAAGAATACCCCAAATTTCACTAGATATTAAGGAATGCCTCCAAAAATCAATTTTTTGAACCCCCCTCCCAATACATCTTTCCAATTTAAAAAAAACTTCACTTTCACTAGATATCCTAGGTATCAATTTTTCCATTAAATTTTTAACACCCCCTTTTATTTTTACCCTTGGTATGGTGACACAACACAACTATTATAACCCTTAAAAATCTTGGCAAGTTGTAATATGAAATCTCAGTGAAAGAAAATATTTCAATATGGGGAACAACACCCTAAAAATAGGTCAACATCACACATAGTCAATCTAATAGACTTCACACCACATTCAATCACAAATTATACATGTTCAAATACCAATATAACTCCAAATATAATTGGATTCACATCACCTTCACACATAGATCATACTTCTTCAAACACTAATATGACTTCATACACAATTAGATTTACACCAACTTTAGACATAGAGTACCACGTCAAACCCTCCAATACCATATTCAAGCTCCTATATACATAATTATAAACCCCTTAATATCCATATGTTTTTAGTATATTAAAAATACCCCTTGACCCTTATATACTATGCAATATATTGCTTCTATTTTTTAGAGTATTAAATCCCCCAATATAAAATCACGCCCTCTGATATTTCCTATCCAATGAACCCCACCTATGCTCATTTGAAATCATATATAATGAACAATAGAAACATAAATCATCGAAATACACAATTAAGACAATAAACATAATTTCCAATATAAGCCATTTCATCAATAGTAGGTCTTTGTCCTTGAGACTGTAACAAAAGAAAATACATTGAGGAATGTAGACATGTCAAGAACCCAAAACATGTACAATGTATCAATCTTCTAAACTCAAAATGAGGATGCAACAATTCCATTCAACTCCCTTCTCTCTCAAACTTTTTAAAAAATGGTAGTTTAATCTTGATACTTCGTGTAAAGCGCCTTCGCAAACCCATCCCTTTGATTGAAAATGTTCAATTAAATCATCTTATCAAAAACAATCCATGTGATTGAAAATTGAAAAACAATTGCTTTGAATGAACCATGACAATTGTTGGTGTTTGTAGTGTCAGAAGGTCTCATCCTCAAGTCGGCCCAAATAAATAATAATATTTTATTATTATTTTATATTAAATGTGCAAGTTGTCCTCAAGAAATATGGAAGGGTTAACCATCAAACAAGTATAAATAGAAGCAACTTCTCACTTATTTTGGGCATCCAATTCTTGCTCAAGTCAATTGATCTTATGCGCAAGTGTAGGGAATATAAGACAAGGATAGTAGAAAACCTTTCTAGGGTTTTATCTTTTATTGTATATCTGATGTTATTTGGATCTTGAACTATTTCTCTGAGTAAGGAAGTTTGTTGGGTTTTCTTCCCTTGAGAAGGGTTTCCCAGGATAATTCTATATATCTTCTTGTTCGTGTGCATGGTAATTCTTTCTGTCATCCATGTTTGTTTTCGCTTCACATACAATTGAATTAAATATTGTATTTATTATCAAAATCTAACATGGTATCAAATCTAGGTCATGTAAAGAAAACCATTGCACACTGACCGACTATTTCTCTAAGGGAACCAACAAATTTCGTGTGGGATATCTGGGAAAGAGAACAACTGAGACCTGTGGCGTATGAATATTTGAGAGGATAGGTTAGATCTGGACAATCACGGGATAGTTTTATCAAATCGAATGTCAATATTGATGAGTTCTAGGGATTCCATCAACAAACTATTCGATTGATTCCACCAAAGAAAAACATCAAGATTCGTGTGATGGTTCTCAAATTGAGAGAAAGTGATTTGTTGAATTAGGGCAGAGAAGATGAGGATTAGGTTGTTGGGTTGTTCAACATTGAAATTGATCTATTGAATTCAATCTGCTTATGGTGTGCTGTAGCATGACGAACGACTTGTGTTGATTGTGAAGATTGTGATTCCTTATATCGATATAGTCAACCGGTGGTGGACGTCATTCACCCAAAAAAAATTCCGACTGAGTGAAACTAGCTTGTGGTTTGACACAGTTTTAAGGATGCATGCTCAAAGAATCTTGAATGCACCATCAATCGGAAGTCTGGGTTAAGTAAATCCAATTCAAATTCTGCCATTTGTCTCAAGCATTTTATTCCACAGTGGTATAATGGTATCACTTGTCTTATATATTCTTTTTGAGTCAAGATGGTGACCAATGTCATAGTAGAGGATATATTAGATGGAGCCTCTAACTTCAGATCATGGAAGACCAAGGTACTTCCTTTCCTGGATGAAAATGAGATAAAGAATTATGTAAAAGAAGACATCTCTGAACCAATAGATGATGCAGATAAATCTAAATATAAGAAA
Organism: Larix kaempferi; assembly: GCA_027924585.1. Lineage (NCBI taxonomy): Eukaryota > Viridiplantae > Streptophyta > Pinopsida > Pinales > Pinaceae > Larix > Larix kaempferi. The sequence goes on from BSBM01001018.1 coordinate 561,231, forward strand.
AATGAAGCAACAACCAAGAGAATATTGACAGATTCTGTGAAAGATCACATGATACCTCATATATCAAAGTTAAAGACTGCTAAGGCTATGTTTGATGCACTAGTTCGACTATTTGAGAGCAAAGAAACTAGCATGAAAGTGTCCATGAAGAATCAACTTCGTAGCACCAAGATGGCCAAGTCAGATTCTATAGTTGATTATCTTATGAAAACTTATCAACTGAAAGAACAACTATATGTTATTGGGGACCTCATTGATGATGAATAAATTTTCAAAATGGCTCTTAATGGATTTCCCTCCTCATAGGAATCATTTATTCAAAGCATATGTGGTCATGAGACACTTCCCAAATTTGGTCGTCTTCGGTCTGATTGTGTTCGAGCAGAAACCAGAATGTTGTCAAGAAATAGCCTCGAGAACCTCAAGATGGAAATACTCTAGCTCTTGCAGCTCATGCAAGAAAAGGAAAAGAAAAAATGTTGTTTTAGAAGAAGAAAGACCTCTCAAATATTAAATGCTTCTAGTGTGATAATTTTGGTCATTATTCCCATGACTATCCTGAGAAGAAAAGAAAAAGGAATCAAAATGCATTGGTAGCTAAAGTTGATGAAGATCCACCTCAAAAGAAATCGAAGGAATCTAATCCTGATGAAGAATTCTTTTTTTGATGACTTTTCCCAGCAAGTTGATTTCTGCAAGGAGTAGAGATTAAGATGGAGCTGACAAGTCCACATTAATATTTGTTCATTAATGATATTTCATTTTTCTTGAATCAAATCGGATCCTTTCAGTGATCTGATCCCCATTATATGTTTTCCATTATAAATTGTAAGCCTTTGGGTAGTTGTGTTGCAGTTGGGTCATTTTCCCTGGTACGAGATCCCAACAGTTTTCTTATTGTTTATTATAGGTCATCATTGTAAATGGGCCATTTTCCCTATTACGGGAGCCCATCAAATATTTTACTTTTGACTAGGATATTACTATTGTAATTGGGACATTTTCCCTGGTACGGGAGCCCAAAATTTTTGATAAAGTTTTATTATTCATCTTTTATAATGACTCAAGAGGATTCGAGGTACATATCGCTTCTATGACAAAGGAAGCAATCTCATAATCTTGTGATAAATGGGAAGGTATCCCATGTTTGCAGATCCTGTACATTCTCTAGGATTGATGATTGTCAGAGGAAGGCTTCTGTGACAAAGAGGGAAGTTATAGTGGATGAGATTTTGATGTCTTTTCGGATTGATAACATTAGGAATATATTCACTCATGGAGCCTTGGCTAATGGTGAATATCCCCTAACTTTTTCTTACTCCTTTGGTGCTCGGGGTGTTAACATAGAGTCGATTCTCTAGTTGATCTTTTGACTAAGGAGAGGCTCTAGGTAGAGTCTCAAGAAGAGACTTGAAGTGCTAACATCGGTGATGTTAGCATAGATCCGATTCTATGGTTGGTATTTTGACTAAGGAGAAGCTCTAGGTAGAGTCTCGAGAAGAGATTTGAAGTGATAACATCGGGGATGTTAGCGTAGATCCGATTCTCTGGTTGGTATTTTGACTAAGTAGAAGATCTAGGTAGAGTCTTGAGAAGAGACTTGAAGTGCTAACATTGGGTATTTCAGCATAGAGTTGATTCTTCGGTTGGTCTATTGACTAGGAAGAAGCTCCATGTAGAGCCTTGAGAGGAGACTTGAAGTGCTGACATCATGAAATATTCCTCCAGGGAGATCTTGGTGGATGGGACCAATAAAGGAGTTAAATAAGACTCGAGATGCATATGCCTAGTTTCTGTACTTCCATGATAGGCTTGGAGTGGTGAAGAATGCATCCCTCATTGAGAGGGAATGCTGATGATTACAACATCGATGAGACATTCTCCCTGAGACAGAGAGAATGGTGTGACTCTCCCTTGAGAGAGAGAGAGAGAGGGATTTGACTCTTCTACATGATCCTTCTCAATGGATTGAATTATGTACTTGAAGACCTTCCTTACAATGACGAGATGTTCAAGACAAGCCGTGATGTTCAGATGGCATCCATATGTGTTCCAGCATGATGATACGTCCCTAGCTAAGAGGTAGTGTTGGTGTTTATAGCATCGGGAGGTCTCATCCTCAAGTCGGCCCAAAGAAATAAAATATTTTAATATTATTTTATATTAAATGTGCAAGTTGGACCCAATAAATATGGAAGGGTTAACCATCAAACAAGTATAAATAGAAGTGACTTCTCACTTATTTTGGGCATCCAATTCTTGCTGAAGTTAGTTGATCTTATGTGCAAGTGCGGGGAAGAGAAGATGAGGACAATAGAAGAATTTTCTGGGGTTTTATCTTTTATTGTATATATGATGTAATTTCAATCTTGAACCGTTTCTTTGAGTAAGGAAGGTTGCTGGGTTTTCTCCCTTGAGAAGGGTTTCCCAGGATAAATATTTGTGTCGTCTTGTTCTTGTGCATGGTTATTCTTTCTATGATCCATGTTTGTTTCCATGGCATACAATTGAATTATATTGTTGTTATTATCAAAATATAACAACAATATTCTCATTAAGGACAGTTTCACTTAATTTATACCAATATTCTCAATGAAAGCTCATTGCCATGTTGAGGGGGCAAATAATTTGCACTTTTTGCTTCTTTAACTTTCCTTCAGGAAATGTCTATGTTATCACATATATAGTAGCCGGGCTACCATACATTATTTTTCTCATTCCAGTACACTATTCAGCCAGTTCCCTTACATTTGAGATGCTGAGATGAGCATCTAGATTGGATCACTATCAGAGTGTGGACAACAGTTGTATTCCCCATGCCATGACTGAGTCTCAGGACACTCAGAGAGATGACCGATATAGCCATTATACCATTTGTACAGAGCAGTCAGTAGTGTTCAGAGTTGCAGCAGCAGTTCCAGAGGACAGGTGATGGTACAGGTTGATGAGCTTTCAGGTATATGACTCAGCAGGTATATCATGGTGTTATGGTTAGATTGCTTTTATACTTATTCTTATAGCATGTCTTAGCACTCAGTGTCATGATCTGGCGATCATATAGATATTTGGACCTGGTCGATCTATTATATATATTACATTGTCCCTACTCAGACTTAGAAGTTCACTATTCATACTCATTGGTTTTACCCTCCTTAGGGAGAATAGAGGTGATCATTCAACCATACCTTGGCTTGCTAGTGTTGGCTCCATTATTCATTGTCTTCATCCATCCATGGCCTACCTTTTAGATTATCACCCTGACTTACTACTTGACTAGTGGCATGGAGGACTTTTCCCCACTGTAGCCTCTGTATTGGATGAGCTTCCCTGTTTATTGTGTCTCGGCTCTGAGTTGGTGACAAAACTTACCTATGGTGAGTTGGAGTTCATTGGAATTCCCCCTAGTCACTAAAGTTGTGTTGGATAAACCTGAAACTTTTGGTGCTGCCATGAATACAAAATCTGGAAAAATGAAATGCTATATCTTGTATGAAAAGCCCATTCATGCAATGTGTTTCTAAACACACATGAATGAGAGGCATTCCAAATGAACATGGCAATGAAAATAAAATGTTATATCTTTTGGAAAAATAAATACCTAGGTAAACAAGCTGTCCATGACACACCTAGAAGTGCTCAGGTAAACAAGTGCCTTAAAAACACACCTGCAGCAGAAAGCCTAAAGAAAAAATGTAAATCTATGCAATGTGTTTATAAACACACATAGACCAAGGCTATGGAAACTTCAGGCCCAAAAGCAATAGAACTTAAATGCTACATCTAAACAATTGCTGGCCTTATTTGTATTATGGATTGTGCGCATCTGTGAAGGTGAATAAAACCTCTTTAAACAACTCATCCATTTGTGAGACACCGCCATTCCTTGTGTTATTGCTCATTTAGTATATACTATGGTGTATTCCCTTTCCCTTGCCAAAGTGTCACAAAGTCAAGTCAGTCAAGTCATCCCTTAGCCTAGCCAGTTAATTTAGCCTTCACCCTTCAGTAGCAAATTGATCACAACTATGAAGTGAGTATGATCCTGAAAGTCTAATCTGAGTAATAATAATAATTAACGACACTATACATTGGTTTTAGATCACCAGTTATGATTACTATGTGTTATAATTGTTATTTGAATAAGTTGTAGAGCATGTATTAACCTTGACACTCTGCAGCAGCCTTGGATGATGGTCTGAGTTATATTTGGTCTTGGTTAGACCTAGTTTGACCATGGAGGACCATGGGACATGAGATGTTGGACCTTATGATGATATGGATAGATGATATATGGTCTATGTATACACACATGATGATTCTATGCAGCAGCTACAGGGTTATGATGATGATTCTTGGGTTACAGCAATATTTGGTCATTTACAGATCATTATTATTGGCCTTGTTCCGGTATATTGGATATTTATTTTGATCATGCAGAGACTCATATGGTGTATGAGTACACATCTTGGATGGATTTGGACCTTCTGAGTCCAATGGGATAGTTTTTTTTCAGTTCCGGGCACTCACAGTGATGATTGAGCCTCAGTAGGCTGTCCCAGTGCAGTTTTGGTATGTCGGAGGCCCTGTCAGAGCAGATGAGATTTTTATCCGGTTGACCTAGGGCGCTGATGATGGAGGGGGTGGTCCAGCCACTTGTTTTTACCATTATACCCCCCTCTCGGACACACTGGTGCCCACACCTTGACAGCGCAGGCACTCCAGGAGGCTGTTTGGGGCAGTTTCACGCTTCCCGAGGCATTTCAGGATTGGTAGAAATGGCTATTGAGGAAATCGATTTGGGCTACTGAGGCAATGTTATGGCATGGGATGATCAGTGATGATAGATCGGGGTCCTCCACACCTTCTCCAGCAGTTTCAGCTTCATCGAGGCCCGCATCCATCACTTATGGCACTTTCTGTGGATTTCTGAGGTCTTTTGAGGACCACGACTTGACTATGGAGGCACGATTTGGTACATTCATGATTATTTATTGGTTATTGTGCTATGGGGATTGACCAAGGAGGGATAAAATTACCCCTTGGACCCACCATAAGCCTCCTATGATATTATGTCATCATGATTTGGTGGGATTCCCCTCTTCTAGGGCGATTTTGTCCACTTACATTATATTTTATTTGTGATCCATGTATTTTATTGTTGAGCTCATCTCAACCATTGATTAGACATTTGTATCTTTTAATCTTAGCCACTCATTCAAAAAGTGGTTAGGGTTTTGGTGCCTCTCCTTCCTATTTAAAGGAGAGAGCCTCTCATTGTAAAGGGTCTTTGGCTCTTGGATTATTGGTATAGAAAAATATTCTTGTGGAAATTCTTGTGGTCTCCTTTGCATCTGGTGTTCTTAGATGGTGATTGGAAAGTCTATTGCAACCTAGCATTTGGAAATTGTGGTAAGATCTATCTTTTTTGGAAATCATTGTTTGTCTACAGGAGGGCGACTTCAACAAGGGCGATTTTGCAAGGCTTCTTCAAATCGACTTTCTTGGCATTCGCTTGTATCAGGGGGTTATCATTAGCTTCATTGTGATCTATGCTATCTTTCTGTTACTTCTCTTGTGGCATTAGTCTTATCTCTTGATGCATCAAATCTGATATTGTTGACGTTTGTTGTGCAGGAGAGAGGGCGCATTGGCTTCTTGGATCAAATCGACTTGCATAGAAAACTACCTCAAAGCTTCTCAAATTGATCGGGTTTGCATAGATCATCATCATCAAGGCATCTACAAGGTTACCCAGGTAAGATCCACAGGTTTGTTTCTCTTTCCTTTATCCAATCCATTGACATAGCTCATAAATTGTTAAAACCCTAAATATTTCAAAACCCCCATTTTACATTTTCTCAGATCTACTTAGATCTAGTGGGTTGTTGGGCATAATATTGAAAACCCACCTCTATAGCATCCACGGCATCCCGGATCTATAGTTTGGTGAGGATTGGCTTCCATTTGACCCCCTTCCCAAGCCAACTTAGCTTCTCCCAAGCAAAGCGCACTTCCTGGTGATTGTAAGTTGACCTAGATCTAGGTGGTGGGTGTTTGAGATCCCGCTTGATCCATAGTCTACACATCAAATAACATACACCCAGATTGTTACTTTTCTGAAATTCACCTTGTGGGCCCTATTCCACATTTTAAGGGATTTAATCCCCATTTTGGACCATTAGGTGTACTTAAACTCAGATCTAGAAAGATCTAGCCATCGGATTGCCGTGAAATTATAGATCCATACTCCTACTTGACTAACCTACCCGGATCTAAAGTTTGGATGCCATCGGACTTGTCTTGACCCACCTAACCCACCTTTTCAGCCTCCTTGGGTAAAGTCGCACCACCTTGGAGAAGTGAGTTCACTCACTTCTAGGACGTGGGTACTTGAGATTCTTGCGGATTTGGAACGGGAATAATTCAAAACCTAGGTCTAGTGTGTCACTTTGTCAGATCTTGCCTTGGGGATAGCATTCCTTGTTTTAATGGATTGTGGTCCACTTAAGTTAAACCTAGATCTAGACCTACTTATCCATCAAGACCTTAATTTCCCACTTGTCTCAAGTATTAGGAGTCCTCAACCACAAGTCAACCCTACTTTGACTCCATTATCCCAATTCCCAAGGCACTGGTTACTCTCCAAGTCAATTCGACTTTCCTAGATTGTTGGATTAACTTGTGGTTTGACCTTAGTGTGGTGAACCAAACCCTTGATGCCATCATGTATCATGGTCAAACTTGTCACTTGTACTAGTTAGCCCCAATCAACCCCTAAACTACCCTGCATTAGACACGGTTCCCAAGGCAGTGGGTCTTCCAACATTGAACTAGTACACTAATCCTAGATCTCACTTCAAACATTATAAGTCACTCTCACATCAACCATGAACCAAAGCTATACTCATTAAACCCCTCACTTGGCTTGTGACTTCATCCTTAGGTCTAGGATAAACCATACACCTAACTTCACTTAGAAATACCCTGATCTGGTGTCTTGGTTTTGATCTCTCCTGTCGGGAGTAGATCGGGTCTCCCCCTTTGTTGTCTGGGCTAGATAACATAAAGCGAAGGTTGCCTCGACTGGTGTGACAACCATATACTGGAGGTCGAGGTGATCGTGGTTGCACCTTTTGAGTTACCCTTCCCTATTGCCATCCATGACTGGATACATCCATAGGGGCAACTACAGTTTAGGTGATAACAGTCTAATTAAAAAACTTTACTCATGGTCTGCTAACAACCATGTTTCAAGCTATTTCATTCTTGAGTGGCCTATTCCTCTTGATTTCCACGATTCATACATCCTCCAAAAGGGAATTTGCTTACAGTCATGTCAATTTCCCTTCTTTCATTTGAAGGCAACAATCAATGAACTTATTTTGCTCAAGATTCGTCTTAATGGCCTTCCCACTGAACTCTTATTGCTTCCTCCCTGAGAATGGGATCTCAAATTTCGACATATTACACGCAACTGTGAGTAAGAAAGGCGAGGAGGTCAAGAAAGTGGCTTTGATACTGCTACTATATATGCCTAATTTGAAATGTGATATTCTAACTAAAATATGATATGAATTCCATTGTTAATAGTTGTATTGATACCATTATGGAAGAGATGTAAGGTAACATCATAAATTTAAATCTATTAAGCATCCAGATTTATCAAGTACCTAGAGAAATCAAATTTTATGAGGTATAAATTTTTTTAGAAGTATAAAAAATCTAAAACAAAAAAAAATTACGCATCAAATAATTATATCACTCTCCTTATTTAATAAATCTATATTTAAGATAATTTTTCATAAAATTTACATATAACTACAATAACAACAAATAAATGTAACTAAAAATTCAACCATAATAAAAATATAAAATATCTAAAAACTAAAAAACCAGGACCATAAGCTTTATATCTATAATCAATAATAAATATCACAGCATCCGAAAACTAAAAATTGCAGGAAAATAAACTTTAGATCTGTTCTGGGAGCATCCAAAAACTAGAAAATGCAGGACAATAAAATTTAGATCGGAAATAACCGGAAATCTCTAATAGACTATATCTAAGTTCTACTGCTCTGTACTCTAAATATAGGATAAATGCTTTTACATCATTATTCAAGTGAATATTTCGTAACAACTAATGCAACTCATCTATAATCACTAATATAGTAAAAAACATGTGTCACTTTTGTTACCACTAATTCATTTGTATTGATGTCATTTTTCAGAGTATATAATAAGAACAGGAGTCCCAAGGTGACCAAATTCTACATAACATATTTAATGTTTTAAGTGTATTAGCCACGTGTTTTTATTATTCCCTGCCAAGGCAGGGATATACTAACCATTTGGTAGTGAAATTGTATTGACTTATAATAATTTTCTTTTTTTATATAAGATGTTTTAAAGTTTTACAAAATTTAATTATTAAACATAATATTTTAAAAAATGAAAATAAATAACATAATTTTTGAAATGCTATAATTTGATTTTTTCATTGGTGCGATATACTTAAAAAAATAAAAATAAATAACACAATTTTTGAAATGCTATAATCTGATTTTTTCATTAATGCGATATACTTTTGATGGGACATAAATCCCTACAGGAGTATTTGTAATTGTCAGAAATTAAAAAAATATATAATATATAAAACTAAAATTTCTAAAATTACCACGTAGACTGCTGCCTTTGACAGTACTGCCTCTATTCTGCATTAAACTTCATAGCATATTGTCAACATGCAAAGTACCTTCCATGGCACGTGATTCACCAGCTACTTTATCCGTGACCTCCCTTCGAGGCTCAAATTGGTTCACTTGCATGCCTGCATGCCGCGATCTCTTGTTGTTTAGTTCCATCAGAAGGCACTTCAATTTGGGTTGGGAAGGGAAAGGGAAGCAGTTATTGTTGATCAGCCTCAAGTCTATCTCAGCAATTCTTAACAACAATTCCACAACATCAAATGATTTTATTCCATGGCAGCTTCAAATACAGACTCATGTAGATCGGCTTCGAAGGGCGAAGATCGTCACTACAAACACAAACTCAATGCCTAGGCACAATGTCTCAAGCCCTTTTACTTTTCAGAACTTCGCAGAGCGATGAAATTACTCAGAGGCTTCCTGGGGATCCTGAGATATGCCCACTAACACTTTACAGACTCAAACAGACCAATTTTTACAGAGGCGAACCTCGGCTTTCTGATGCTGTGTTATACCTTTCGGCAACCAGCAGAGCATAATACCTTGGCTCTGGACACCTAAGACTCGCAGAGCTCCAACCACTGGAACGCTCGGCTCTAGACCTCTAGTTGCAGAGCAAACTACTAGCTCATGTAGACTCCTAGACTTGAATGTGTAAAATGAGGAGCGAGGCCTTCCTTATATAACTTCCTAGCTAGTTTACTGGTTGCAAGAAACTGGCACCACGCGGTCAAAAGCAGAGATTCCGGGGTAATGGTGGGACACACCACTATTATCTCGTCCCGTAAGAGGCAGCGCCATAAGGGGACCCGTAAGACCGGACAAAAGACATGGCCCACAAGGACTGAGACCGACTAAAGCAAAACCACTCGGGAGACAGCATCCCGACAAAGTACAAAGTGGAGCTATTATACCGGCCCACTACGGCTTCCCTTATTTGACATAAAGCAAAAACCATTATTACTATTATTACATCAGTTGTCGCTGGAATGGTAGACACAAAACAGATCAAGACATCCCGGCGGTACTACAGGCTGTCCGCCACATGGGCAATCGTAAGCATCCTCACTTGCCAGGTATTCTTCCAGCTCACGAGCTTCCAGCAAAGCATCCATGTCTTGTGAGTCGTCTAGAATAGGGATATCTTCTGTATAAACTAGAGGAGGATACAACCAGGGACTAAAACACTTTTCAATGTCATAGCCATGCAACACATCACTGGATTCACCAATGAACTCACTCTCGAATAAGGATTCAACTCGGTAATCCAACGGGAGGGTTCACCTATGGACTTTCGTGTCAATCCGGTTACCCTTGTAGTCACGCTTGATATACTTTTGGGTAACGTGCACAGTGTTCTCTAACTTGCTATAACAACCACCTTGATTCCGTAAAAGGAATTTGAACCAAAGGTTATTCTGGTCCGCCACTTGCATATCGGCCTGCATATGAAGTATGAAGTTGGCTCACCGATTTGTCCAATCAACCCTTGGACAGAACTTATCCAATAAAATTTCAGTCCATCCAGACCAGGACTTGTTTCTCATGTTTCCAGGGTCTGCACATATCATGATGGATCATTCCTCACGACAGAACTGCAAAATAAGATTGTAACTGGTCCAGCTTAAATTACCTTCACCAATGTCCACGTACCAAACTGGACCTTCTTTTTCCTCATTGCAGTCCACCCATAATTCTCTGCATCTTCTAAGTTTTTCCTGGGCTTGGGAAAAACCTCTGAAAGATGAACGCTCCCATCTTTCCATGATATGCAGTTTACATGGATTTGACTGGATTTGTTTTATCAGTGTGAGACTGAGATATTTCTCAGCGGCATGTCTATCAGCATAATCCAGTAATTCTCTTTGATCAGATGGGGATAGGATTTCATCCGAGGGCTTCATGAACAGAGCATTTCTAGGTTCAAACCTGACATAATCAGGTTCAGTTCCTTCTGCTGGAGTTGGGCCTTTTCCCTTATCATCTTTCGGAGCTACAGAGCTCGATCCAACAAAAAACATGTTTAAACTGACAGCTTCTTTTTGCTGCAAAACTTCACGTGTCAACATGTCAGCTAAACAATTGAGATAACCTAGCTTATACAAAATATCATAGTCAAAATTAGAAAGCGAGATAAACCATTTTAATATCCTGCTGCTATTTTTGGCCATCAAATTTTCATTTTTAAAGATTCCAGGCATAATCTTCAAATCTGTTCTAATGGTGAACCTGACAGGTTTTAAGAACAAGATAAAATGCTGGACTGTCTTTTTAACAGCTAGGATCTCTTTGTGACTGCTTGGATAATTGAGTTCTATTGCTTTGAACGAACCAGAGCCATAGCCACAAATGTTTTCTTTGCCATCTTTTTCTTCAAGAAGAACACCACCCCATGTAGTGGATGATGCATCAGTTTCAATGATCAACTTACCAGTACATTGTGGCAGATGAAGGGCTGGTAATTCTTTTACTTTGGCCTTTATCTTTTGTACTGCCAAAGTCATCTCTTCAGACCAAGCAACAAGGTTTTTCTTCAACCTTTGTTGTAGACAATGAATTTCTGTTGCCTGACCACGATAGAATGGTCTGATATAATTCAGACTACCAAGAAACCTTTGAAGATGAGTTTTATCTAAGATCTTGTCAGGAAAATGTTCAAAGGAAGTTAATACATGCTTCTGCACAACAACCTGACCTTTCTTTATATAAAAACCAAGAAAATCCATCTCAGTTTTACCAATTTCCATTTTACTCTCAGACAAAACTAAACCATGTTTAAATACAAGATCATAAAATTTCTAGAGATGCTTCAGGTGATCTTGTAGGTTCCTGGAACAAATTAGAATATCATCTATAAACACGACCAACCAAGGAATATCTCTAAAGATGTCTTCCATCCGTTTCTGGAATTCAGATGGAGCATTGTTCACACCGAAGGGCATGACTTTCCATTGATATTGGCCATGAGGGACCACAAATGCAGTTTTGAAACGATCTTTTGCTTCAATGCCAATTTGGTAAAAACCAGATTTAAGATCAAATTTGCTAAATATACTGCAGCCAGTAATCTTCTGTAGCAAACTTGCTTTATCCGGAAAAGGATACCTTACTTTCTGCAGAACAACATTAAGAGGTTTGTAATTCACAACTAGACGAGGCTTACCTCTTTTCTGCTCAGAGTGCTTGTTTACCACAAATGCTCGACAAGCCCAAGGACTCTTGGAGGGCTCAATCAGATCTTTCTGCAACAGCTCTTGAATCTCTTTAGAACAAAATTCTCTTTCTGAGGGGCTCATTACACAGGCTGATGCTTTGATGGGTTTGATCTTTTGCAGAGGATCAAAGGGTAAAGAGACGAAATATTTTTCTCTAGTCCAGAAGGCATTCGGACTTTCAGAGCAGCAATCTTTTACAAGCTTCTCTTTGATCTCAGCCAGTGATTTCTCACTATGAATCTCCGCATAAGCTATGCATCGATCCATTTTATTTAAATTGATAGACTTGACTGACTTGATAGACTGTTCAGAAATGGGTTTACATTTATTTACAAGACTAAAACTCAACGGAGTAGATACAGACTGACCTGCAACTGTACAGGAGAAAATCATTTTACTAGTGTCAATAAAAAAAGGACTCACCTTCTGAAGGAATTCAGAACCTAAGACATAGTCTTCTTTCAACACATCTAACCTAAAAAGAGACAAACTACTTAAGACACCTGAAATTTGCACAGGGAACTCTTTGACTTTACCAGACAAAGAAACTGGGGAACCTTCAATTGCTGAACCAAACTCATGAATCTTTTCCTAGTAAAATTGAGGTATTGCATTTCCCTTAGCAAGGTTAAATTGACAACCAGAATCTATCAGACAGTGAACAGTATAAGACTTAAATTCTGGAGGGAAAAAATGTAAAGACACAAATAACTTGGGACCGGACAAGGCACCCAAAAGACTCGGAACTTGTGATTGTGGAGAAGGAGGAGGAGTAGAAGCAGGGGACTCTTATTTTTGTTCAGGATTAAAGTAAGCTTGTTCTATTTGTTTGGACAATTCTTCATCAGAAGATTGATCTCTCTTAGAGACCAGAACATAGATCATACTCTTGATATTTTCAATTTCTTTGACAAGCAGCTTTAGCTTATCCTGTTTTTCTTTTAGTTGTAGCCTCAAAAGCTTTTCTTTATCTTTCCTATGAGACTGTCTATCTTCATGACCATCAAGATATTCTCTGTAAAACTCTGCAGGGTTATAACTAATAGACAAAGGAGTATGCTGAACTTTTTCTTTTCCTTTGTCAGACTTCAACTTTTCCAATTGCTCTTGAATCCTAACTTTCTCTTGTCTAAGTTCAATTCTTTCAAAATGTCTATATATAGGAATGAGGGAAAGCTGGAGGTCTATATAAGCTAACTGCTTTTCTAATTGGTAGCGGGAAGAGGATTTGGAGGAAGATCGGGAAAACATATACAAGGAGAAATCAAATTCAGGCAGGCTACACCCCCCTAAATTTGCATCGGGATCAGAATCAGACTCAGAGGAAGAGGATGATGAAGGATCAGGAGCAAATTTAGCTAAAGTAGGAGGATCTGAATCAGAACTAGAAGAATAATCATCAGGGAGAAAAAGAACTTCACCTTTAGGAGGAGGAGAATTTACAGAAACTTCAAGCAAATCCCACCATGCGGGATCAAGACCTTTACACAAGGCAGCAAGACGGGTTCTAGATTTTCTTTCTGGGCATTTAGCAGCCCAATGGTCTGACTTACCACAAATAAATAAGACATTTTTCTTACCCTTCTTAGTCCGCCTTTTAACATAGCGCTTGGCTTTATATTTGGACTTACGATAGGGATTTTCATAGCGATGTTTGTACTTGTGCTTGTGCTTGGACTTATGGTAATAGGGTTTATCAGGATGATACCTAGGTTCAGAAGTATAAAACCCTTTTTTCTTTTTCTTCTTTTCACAGGTACAAGATCCATGACCTAAATGTCCTCTGTTATGCGCACCGCACCCCCAATCAGGCATACCAGCAACATCCTTACAAAAGGAAGCATAATACATTTGCTGGTGTCTCTTGAAATCTTTACTTACCCGTTTCTCTAAACAGTGGTCTTGCCACATTTCCATTATGTGTGCATACAACTGGGCAAGTGAAAGTGTTCACAGCTCTACCTCTTTTATCTTTGAGAGCTTGCTCAACTACATCATGAACATGTCCTGGGTAGCTTCGCAAATAGTGCTTCAAGTAAGTAGGATTTCCAGATTTACCAGAGAAAATTAGAAGCTTTTGCATGTAACAAAAATATTCTTCACTCTTACTCAAATCACACAGTCTAGCAGACATAAAGAGTGAAGCAAGATGGTCGTAATCCTCACCATCTTCAGGACCATAGAATTCCCTACCTAGAGCACTCAGAATCTGTTCATCCACATCATCAGCAGCAAGCATTTCATTGCAGGTATCTTGTGGCAACCATCGCCACCATTCATATGCGAGACCAGATAGGCATGCAACTAACTGAGTACCCAACATCTGACCGGTAAGGTTATTGTCCTGTTGTTTCTTATATAGAATCCATTGTCCTAACATTTGAATAGCATTTTTTATGTCTTCTCTGGACTGACACTGAATGTTCAGCACAGGTTGCTCAGGCATCTGGGACGACATATCATTCATGGAATTAATACCAAAGTGAAATGCTTTGGCCGGAGCACTTGCGGCAGCTGTGGCATCAACCATGTGGGTGTCAAAGCGAGGAGGAGGAAGTCTCCTTGTGTTGGAAGACTCGGCATCTAATACATTCAAGTTAACCAAATATTTTGGATCCAAGACAGGTTTAAAACCTTTGAATTCCATGATCCATTCCTCAATATCATCACGAATTGCATCACTTTCTCCAAAGTCCCATTCAGGTTTTTCATCTTCAGATTGGACACTAAATTGACCTAAAGAATGACTTTTGGTGTGACCTTTAGAGGCAAGCTTAAAAACATGGTCTGGGACCACATACTGTTTTCTTTTTAGATTCTCTGTTTTTTCACAGAGTTCCTCTAAGACACGCAACCTTCTCTCAAGTTTCTGAGAGGCTTCTTCTATAGCCATTCGGATTTGTGTAGAGTCATGCAATAGATGATCTAACAGTTCGAGCTTTGTTTCCACTTTGGTTATGTGCTCTCTCTGCTCTGCACACTAACTTTTTAAAACAATAATATCTCGGGCCATATCGTCAAGATTTCGTGCAGAGTGTATTTGTTGCAAATTACCCCAATTTGCAAGCTTGATCTCATCAGAAATAGTTTGATCTTGGCTGTAAGACTTACAAGGCATGAACTCTCTTTTAGTTTGGCCGTCAGATGTAAATTGCCTAAAACCAGTCTTAGGCAAGTTTCTACCAGGGATAAATGATCTTTGGCCAGTATTTATGACCTCCATGCTAGATCCTTCTCTATGAAGAGACATCATCCCTAAGGAAGGAAGGACATAAAACATTCCTAGGGAGGGCAGATCTTTTTGTATCTTTTGGTGCTAGAGTTTCTGTTTAATTTTTTGGCATGCTTGATAGGCAGCATGTTGGCCTCTATGCTCATAATCAGACAAACCGGAAAATGAAGTTTGTACAGAGGAAGAAGGAGTATTAACAGGAGAAGAAGAATCATTAGCTTTGCTAACTTGATTTGACAAAGCTTGTAATCTGGCATTCTTGTAGGAGGAGATGGAAGTAGATTTGATAAGCGGAGGAGTAAATCTTTGTGTTGGTTGTTCATTGGGAACACGGAAGGAGCTAGATGCTTCATCGAAAATCAAAGGCTGGGAAGTAAAGGAAGCAGCAACCCTTTCTTGATTTCTAAGCTCGGTGTATTTCATTTCCCAAGACCGAGGATAATTTATGCCAGTCCAATTGAATGTGATTGGCGTAGCATTTTTGGATTTCGGGCTTGCCATTGGTTGAGTTGTTTCATTTTTTTGTTTATTTAGTGTATGAAGGATCATTATTCACCACTGGAAAAACATTGTTCTTCTCAAGCTTCAGAGCCTTTAAATAAGATTTTTGTTTGTTTATGCTCCTGTAAAGGCTCGTCTTATGGTGAAATCGAACAATTACGGTGAAGAATACCCACTGAAACATGGGGATTCCATGGTATCTACTATACTGTTTTCCATCGTCCATTTTTCAACTTCACGTATGCCATATGTTTGATTATCTTCACATGCTAGCCAATACGCCGTCCTCCTTTTTGAGAGTGTCATCCTGGTTCATCATCTTCATACAAAGCCAATAGCTTGAATTTATTTTTCTCTAATTGATCTCGATTCTGCCTGTGAAAGGGGTTTCTTAGTTGAGGGTTCGAATCCCATTACCTCCGTTCAATGCCACTAAAGAGAATGTTCATCATCTTCATATTCTTTCCAGAAACTCGTCATTCATTCTTTTCCACGTTTCGATCTCGATTACATTCACAAAGGGGTTTCTTCGTGAAGGGTTCGGACCCCATTCACTCCATTAAATAACACATTTGCGAAGGTGGCAACCACAAGATTTTTCCAATCTTCATTAAGAACAAGCAGATGACAGTCGCGACGGTGGCTCTTAGTATTTTGAGTGGCCACTGTTTCCCTCAGCCTCAGAATGGCTGATACAAGGAACTTGTAATAATTTGGGTGCTTGGAAGGCAATGGCTACAAGTGTATCCAGTGGGGCTCGGGTATAAATGGGCCCTAACATTCTATTGTCAAATCTTTGAGTTCTTCAACAGAAAGTAGAGTATCATGAGGTATTCATTCAAAAAGACCACCATGATTAGCGAGCTTGAACGTTATCATGTCCATTTTGTATGAACTTATCGTGGCTATGACATTTGTGTTTTTCTCGGTCCATCATACACCTGTCGATTCTGCCCAATCCTTTCCTTACTCTAACATTTTTATAATTTAAAGAGAAAAATGTATGGCCGATTGCGTACTTATTTGCTGATATTCTCCGTGTCATTTCATGCGATCTTGGTAAACTCCAAACAAACCAAAGACAGTGTCAAAAGCATTCATAGAGAGATACGAACATTAAGAATCCTATTTAGTGCGGCTACAACATAGAAAACAATATAATGTGTATTCGTCTTTCAAGACATGTTCATTTCACAGCTATTCTCCTCTATTCGCTTCAGCTCACAGAGATAAGGAGTTCGGATCAGGAAGGAAGGTAACCAAGTAAGCAATTAATTTAAAAATTAAAGAAAGAAAAATAACTACAAATTAACACCACTCTCACTATAATAACCTTTATTTAACGGAAAGAAGGACGCAATGATCATAATAATATTTTATTTATTAATAGAATAAACAAAAAGATAGTATACCCACCAGGAATATATGAAGAGGCTGCATCCTAACAATTTATCTGTTTAGTTCATACTCTGCCAGCTAAGGGATGCATGAGTTTAAGTGTCATTGTTTTAAGACAACTTTTCAATTTATTATAAGTTAACTTTTCAAAATGAGCTATTATTGTCAATATTTTATGGTCAAATAGATGTGGAGTGTTTGTGCATTTGATTCGTCGGAAGCCTTTAAAGCTAATTATGTATATAGATATAATGTTGGCAATTGTAAATTTATATATATGTCGTGCATAATGCTTTCCAATGAGAGCAACTTTATATCTTTGTGACCAAACCACTCTATGTAGTTGATTGGTTTTAGTATGAGAAGTAGTGCTGCTGATTTGAGCCCATCAGAGGCAATCATGGAGAATTCAAGCGAGATCAATCTGCCGGAGTTTCCAGAGAACTGTATATTGGACATTCTGTTCTTCACTTCCCCACTTGACGTCTGCAGACTCTCAGCCGTCTCTAGACTCTTCACATGTGCATCCGATGGTGATTCCTTTCGGAATAAATTCATTCATCAACAAAGCTACGAGATCCTGCCCACGGCCGTCACCTCCAACTCATTTGCATCAAGGAGAGAACTCTATTTATTCCATTCGGTTATATGCATATAAGATCCCTTAGTATTGTATTCATTGTCATGAATTCTGAAATATTGGCTTTTGTTCCCAGATTCGAGTGACATAACGCCAGCTATCCTTCATTTACTGACATTTTTCTTCACAATGCAATCAATAAAATATGTATTCCACAGTCAAATATTTACATATATATGACCTTATTTATGGCCCTAGTTAGACTTAAACCTTTTTAAGATATTCTATTCTACACCATCCTAACTAGAATAATTCTAAGGATATGAAATGAAAGCAGAAAGTAGAAAAACTTTTGTTGGTCAGAATTTAATTTACATTATCAAAACCAAAAAAACGCTTTCTTTTTTAATTTGGTTTCAACTTTTTTGCACTTGTTTTTTTTCTTTTACATGAACTTTTACATAATTTTGCCAAGGTTTCACATAATTTCTGAGCGATTTTTTGGAAACCATGTGGCAACCAACCATCCCCCTTCAATTTGTAAAAGTAATTGTGCTTTTGGTTGCTTTTCTATGTATCGTGGCTCTCATCCGATACCCGGGTTCAATGCAACAAAGAAATTTGTTTTGCTTTCTCTGAAGTTAATTTTCTAATAAGTAATAAAATTGATTATGTTAATATATTTACCTAATCATACTTTATAAACGTCCAAATTAAGTTAAGATAAAGGGTATGTATTACTTATTGGATACTAGCATTGAACATATGGGCAATATTCCAATCATTACTCTATTGTTCTATATCGCTAATATATACAAATCAATGCAAATGAGAACCCATAGAAGGTTATATGTTCTCGTCGTATTTGCTATCGTAAACCTATTCAAGCAATATCGTAGTAGCTTCGTGGATAGCTACAGAGTTAAAGTTATATGTTTAGGACCTGAATGACATTGCCGCCTCTTAGTTAAGAATGAGATTCTTATTTATTTATTAATATAAATGATTGATTTACATATGAAGGTTACACTTTTTTTTGTGGGGATTTGAACTTGTGACTTTCTATTTACAACTTCTCATCTCAATTACTCGTTACCATTTTCTCTACTCCCGTGGATACTACCTAATCCTTTATT
>BSBM01001018.1:585000-630000 GCA_027924585.1 Larix kaempferi
GCAACTACAAATAATGGAATGCAACTATAACCACAAACCAAGCAGAGGTTTATTTTATGCATTGATATAGAGAGGTGGCAGTAGGCACACAATATGGAGAAACAATGAGTTAGAAAAAACATTTGGACCAAAGTACCACAATGGTTATTAATAAAATTTAAAAAAACAATTTTTGGTTCAGGAATTGTCTTCAATTTGATGGGTGGCATGATCATGATCATGTAACCTCCCTCTGTCCTTCCAAACATATGTGGTTTATCACCACATTTCTCTTTGACACTCGCCATCAAAATACGTATAAAAATAACATGTCTTTACATCATCTTCCATTTAAATCCTCATTGCATAGTCATAAATAAGGATTATTATGCATGCACATCCTCACCTTACAATATCAATTGGGTCAAGGTGCATAGACAACCATAAATTATCAAATGTGTCAAGACGCAAAGAGTAAGCTCTTCAAATAAAAATTAAGACCCACCCTTCAAACTTCATCACCGAGTCCAATTTATGCAAATATTTTCGAAGTGGGGGAAGGTTTGGCATTAAATAGTGTAAACATTAGGGAATAAATGGTGTAAACATTATACAGGGGCGTGTGCGCGTGTTTTGGCGCATGCGCGCTTCAGACGTGTATGCGCGAAAAACATGCGTGCACACGTTTAAGCACACGTGCGCGGCCCTGTTACTAGTGAAAAAAAAAACAGAGTTCTCTGTTTCCCGGGGATTATACCAAAAACATGGGTTTCACTTCTTCCGCGTGTTTCAAGCTCTCACAGGTTTCTTATTGGCTCACACTCATTGATATTTTGGACACTCTTTGATCTATTGGACACAAAATCACCCTTGGAATCTAACAAACATCTTCAGTGGTCTTGGAATCTAGTGGATTCATTCAAGCTACCAGTTTCCATTGCAAGTGGAGATCATTTCTATAGAGGTATGGTGAATTGTAAATAAGTCTTTTCATTCACAAGATTTGATATGAGCCCATGCCTTTTTTTTTATCATATGCCCACAACAATATCCATGCATAGACAACAATGAATTTGACAAGAAGATTTCCCAAGTTCACATCTAAAAAAAATCATATGAACACTAGACAAGATGAAGTATGCAACATCCTCATTGTGTATTTAGTTCCCAAGTTAATTTTGTTCTTTTCACCTCATATTATGCTAGAAAAAAATACTACACACTCACTAAACATGACTAAAAATATCACTTCAACTCATCAACAAAACCTCAACTCTCTCATTTCTTATTCAATACCATTGTATGGAATGAGGATATCTATAAGTATATGCACCTTTCCATTCTCTATGAATCCAAATATGATAATATTCATCCATATTTACCATCCTTACAATATCCCCTAACATTTAATAATTTTTTTTTCCAAAAACCAAGACTTTCCCACTTCATGCTCTATTCAACATGATAATTGTTGGTATAGTCCCTAGTTCCACACTCTCCAACGCCTCCCCACCCTACATATTGCACATTGAAAGGTCAAATTATATTCCCCCTAATAACCCTTCCCAAGACTATGATCCTTGTTAGGAACCTTTGCATCCTCCTTAAGGTTTTGCACAATACAAGGTATACATTCATTCTATTGTGATGCATTGTTGAATTCAACCATGGGTATTTTAAACTCAAAATCATATTCTATCATCTCAAGGTTTATAGATAAGGAAATAGTTTGTTGTTGTTTCTTCAACTCCTTAAGGTGTTATATAACCTAGTAATTTATGATGGTAAAGGACATTTCCTCAAATGGAAGGATATACCATTCCACTATGAAGAAAAAGCAATCAAACTAGGTGCAAAATTTAGAATTGATAACATTAAGGGAGAAAGCAAAAAATTCAACTAATTAAGGTTACCTTATTTGATGTAGAAAAACTATCAAACTATTCCCAAGGCATCTCTAGCCATCTCTGTTGTAGGGTGTTACTACCATAATTTTTATGAATTCATAGCTAGGAAAGACATTAGTTTCTCCTCTCTACACTTGACCAACCATCATCTATATTGATTGGATTTGTAAGGGATAATGATGTTTATTCGAACACAAATAAACCAACATAGTCTGTAGTTGTATATGTTAATTTGTAAAGTGGTAAGTTATGTTGGAATGTGTTAGGTTCATTGTATAATGGCACTAATATATTATTTGTTGTTTCTTTTGCAAGGGTAGGCCTGATAGTTGTGTTAAAGAGACTTTTGGAGATGGGAAACTCACGAAACGCAAAAGAAAAATAGAAGGAATCTGCCCATTGAAAAGGTAAATGACTTAAGAGAAAAGGCTAGGTTGGGAATGGAAAGATTCAGACATGGTCCTATCATTGCCCCAGATCCTGCCACTGATCCTAACACAGCTGTTGACACGACAACCTCTTGTTCAGAACCACGGGAAAAGCGGTCGTGTCCAATGGACCCAACTCAAATTCCAACATCAACACAATCTCCAACCAACAATCCATCAACGAGTCATGCTGAAGTTCCTCGGGACATAAGAATTTTGGGAGATGCTGCATGTGTAGAGATGGACATACAAGCCTTTATTAATTTGCAATCTCCCCAAGAAGACCACAACCATGTCAACCACACTCCCATTATGGCCCAATGTATGAACAAAGCACCACAACAAACAAGCTCTGGTATTCATGTCTCATCTCCACCCTCCCTACCTTGATTGTCCAGTGCAAGAAGAAGAACTCCTAGACGTATTCATGTGGATGAGAGTGTTATGTTGGGACTTGAAGGCAAGTTTCCAAAACGCACTATCGAATGGCAATGCAACAAAATTGTCAAAGCAAATTTTGAATCCAAAGGTGATGCAGGTAAATGTCAATTATTGCTATGTTTGTTAAAGTCACATTCTTTAGCTGTTGTTAGGATAATTTTGGGCATAATTAAAAGTTCAAAGGCCAACAGTCATATTGTTAGAAATCTCCAATCTGCATTTAATGCGATTGGGAAGACGTCTCGTACAAAATATCTTTGTGCGGCTCGTCATGTTTTAGCGGAATCAGTTGTAAGCAAGTCCACAAGGCAACGTCGCCTGCTATCACACACTTCTCACATACTCAAATTAAATAGAAAAACTATTAAAAAGTACTATGTTATAAGAGAAAATCTTGACACTCCGGGTGGAAACGATTATTGGGATTTTGTTGGTAGGTTGCCTCGTGCAGATAGGAAGCTAATTGATGTTGTTAAGGAGTTAGTACAAAATTTTTGGCATGATCATACTAGACTTTCATCAAACCAAAGAGACGTGCTAAAACTGAGAAAAGGTTCTACTAAACATGAACCCCATATTAAACACTTCCTTGACACCACACAGACTGAACTCTATGAGAGATTCATGAACGAGCACACACAATTGAACCTGGGCCAAAGGTCCTTTGAGAAATGCAAACCATGGTACATTTGTATACGCATTGATCAGAACACTTGTTGTTGTAGATACCATGTAGAATATGAATATTATTATGACACATATAAACATATATTTTGTGATTTGCATACAAACATTGTGCAGGGATGCAATGAATCCATACTACCACCGAATGCATCAAGAGACTTTATCCACAACATCATGTGTCCAAGGCCCGAAGGACAAAAGTATTATGAAAAATTGTGTCTATATGGGACATGTTCTAGGTGCAATGGGTTTTCTCTTTTGAACCGTTGCATTCATGAAAGCAAGGAGCATGAATTTGGCATGATGGGCATGGAGATGCAGAGCTTCAAGTACGTGACCTATCAATTAGACAGTGTCAGAGAAAGTAAAAAGATTGCATTGGTGAAGTCACAGGTACAAATGAATATTGCATATTTTTCATATTACACGTTCAATTTATGGCATATAAATTTTTCCAAAGGCCACATTGTAATATTTCCCTTGTTTCCATGGTAACAGGTACCTGTATGTGACTTCTTGACGAAGTTCTAAGGGGAAAAAAATCAGTATGTTCAACATGTGCATGTAGCGCGATGGAAAGATGAGCAGTACAGAAAATGCAGGGACACATTTCCCGTTGGAACCATAGTGTCAATTATGGATTTTGCAGAAAATTACACCCTTCAGCCACAAAATGAAATCCAGAGTCAATACTTCCATTCATACCAAGTCAGCATCATGGTACATATTATGTATGGCATGGGCCAAAGAGAAGCAATGACAAGAGGATAATACTGAAGGAGACAAAATTTTACATAAGTGATGATAGAACCCATGATTTGCATTATGTGCAACATTGTTTTCAAATTTTCTATGATCAGTTGAAGGAGAGAGATATACAGATGGATCACCATTGGATATGGTCGGATGGTTGTGAGGGCTAGTTCAAAAATGCCCGAGTATTCCAATGGATCAGTACTTTGCATAAGACTTATAATGTGCCGCATATCTGGAACTATTTTGAGACCGAGCACGGAAAAGAAGAGCATGATGGGGCCGGTGCATGCATCAAGACCGCACTACGAAGGGAAGAGATGAGGTTTGACAAGGAACCTCATATCCAAGATGCAGAATCCATAGTTCAATGGTTCTCTACAACATTTTCAGACTGAGCAAGAGATCAACAAACATCATCAGCGGCAGGACGTGTGGTAAGAAATTTTTGGCGGGTGGTTGACATAGACTGATCGCATTCCTATAGTTGCGGCACAATACAAGGAACACGTGGATTTCATTCAGTTTGAAGCTCAAACAACCCCTTATTTGAAATATGGACGCAAAATCTTGCATGCTTTTGCAACCTTTGCAACAGTGGTGAATGGGATAAATGCGAATGCATGAACTGGGTTGATGAATGGGATTGTGTGTCACTTGCAGTAGACCAACATGTAGTTGTTGAAACAACCCAGTTAGAGGAGGGTCAGTCAGTGATTTCGACAGACTACGACCATATCTCAGATCTTGTACAACCAGGACACATATACGCAGTTGTTGCCCCGAAAGGCAATAAATGGGGCATGGATTATTGGTTGGAACGGTGCATCCAAGGTAAGCAAACCCTATATGCATCATTGATTAACGATGAAGGCATTGAATTTTCTATTGGCTCGATGGTGGTTAAGGGGGAATATATTACACTAGATGGGAAGTCAAGGAAGACTAGTGGGCATGTATTCATGGATTACAGACCAGGTTCAGTGGTGTATCACTTCACAAACTTGATCGTTGGAACAAACATCCATCTTTAGACAATGTCAAGCAAGATCTCAACCAAGGTATGCTACTACCTGCCTCATTCAGAGCACGAGATATTGATGAAGACAATTAGCAACAAAGAGGATCCAGATGGATTTATTGAATGAGGCCAGTCAACTTTACATAAGAGAAAGAATTGCATCCAAGAATTTTATGTTCTACATCGAAGTATGTGTAGTTTTATGTTATTTTGTTGGTACATGCATTTTTTGTTGATACATACATACATACATGTCTTTGCTATACATACATGCATACATACATAGAGATACATCCATCTGCCATGTCATCATTTCACCGTTTGTCATTAATGCTTAGAAACCTAATCTATCCCTAGAAATCCTAGAAAGCTAAACTAACCCTAGAAAAGTAAGCTAGAATACTATAAACCTAATCTAGTCCTAGAAACCTAAACTAGCCCTAGAAACACTAATCTAACCTAAACTAGCCCTACCACTTCTCTCATTTGGTATGAGAGAAGTTGCTTTAGACCTACCTCACTCATGGCAATGCTTGATTTTTTGGAGGCTGACCTCCCACCCCACACGTCCTCTTCAACATTTTTTGTTCTCTTGGTTTTGTGCCCATCCAAACTTTTTTAATGCTTTGGGTACCTTTAGGTATATCCCCAACCCAAAAAAATCTTATAAATTATGATTATAATGTTGGTTATTGGCTTCACCCAACAAAATTATATTTAACAATACACATATTCATAGATTTGGTTCCCCATGCTCAATGCTCACCCAAATCTAGCTAGATTTTGGGTTTTTCCCCTTATCCAAGCATCGTGTCATCAACCTAGGGTTTCCACTAATATATTCTAACTAGATACTAGAATCTCCTTGACCAAATTTGATGGAAAAATGCATAGAGATCTTCGAGACTCTTAGATATGTATCCTAGCAATTTATTTTAAAACATGCTCATTTATGGTTGGAGATTAATGCTTGATTCCTATAGATAACCACTTAGAGGTACTTGTCATCATCATCATCAACATCATCATCACCATCACCATAATCATCAACGTCTTCATCATCATCATCATCATCTTCATCATTGTCACCATCTTCATCAATGTCTTCATCATCATCACCATCTTCATCATCATTGTCATCTCTAGGCTCCTCATCAACATCTCCATCATCACCATCTTCTTTGTCATCATCATAATCATCTTCATCACCATGACCACCATCATCAACATCTTCATCATCATCACCATCTTCATCATCATTGTCGTCTCTAGGCTCTTCATCAACATCTCCATCATTATCATCTTCTTCGTCATCATCATCATCATCTTCATCACCATGACCATCATCATCAACATCTTCATCATCATCATGATCTTCATCATCATTGTCATCTCTAGGCTCCTCATCAACATCTCCATCATCGTCATCTTCATCATCATCATCATCTTCATCAGCATCAGCATCACCATCACCATCAGCATCAACATCACCATCACCATCATCATCAACGTCTTGATCATCATCACCATCTTCATCATCATTGTCATCTCTAGGCTCCTCGTCAACATCTCCATCATCACATCTTCTTCGTCATCATCATCATTATCTTCATCACCATCACCATAATCATCAACGTCTTCATCATCATCACCATCTTCATCATCATTGGCATCTCTAGGATCCTCATCAACATCTCCATCATCATCATCATCATCTTCTTCTTCATCATCATCATCTTCATCACCATCACCATCACCATTACCATCATCATTAACATCACCACCACCATCACCATCACCATCATCATCGACGTCTTCATCATCATCACCATCATCATCATCATCAACATCTTTATCATCATTGTCATCTCTAGGTTCCTCATGAACATCTCCATCATCATCATCTTCTTCACCATCACCATCACCATCACCATCACCATCATCATCATCATCAACGTCTTCAACATCATCACCATCTTCATCATCATCATCACCATCTTCATCATCATCATCACCATCTTCATCATAATTGTCATCTCTAGGTTCCTCATCAACATCTCCATCATCACATCTTCTTCATCATCGCCATCACCATCACCATCACCATCACCATCACCATCATGTCTTCATCATCATCACCATCTTCATCATCATTGTTAACTCTAACTCTAACCCTAATTCAATTTCCTTCTATAACTCTAGCCCTAACCCTCACCCAAACCATGGCACTAAACCATCTTCTTCATCATCACCATCACCATCACCATCAACGTCAACGTCTTCATCATCACCACCATCTTCATCATCATCATTAACTCTAACTTTAACCCTAATTCAATTTTCTTCTATAACTCTAGCTCTAACCCTCACCCAAACCCTAGCACTAAACCACCTTCTTCACCATCACCATCACCATCACCATCATCATCAATGTCTTCATCATCACCACCATCTCCATCATCATCATTAACTCTAACCCTAACCCTAACCCTAACTCTAACTCTAACTCTAACTCTAACTCTAGGTTCCTCATCAACATCTCCATCATCATCATCATCTTCATCACCATCACCATCACCATCACCATCACCATCATCATCAATGTCTTCATCATCATCACCATCATCATCATCATACGTGCCCGGTGGATGATTTTCCAAAGTTGACCCCGTGTGCAAAAATTGCACACTCCCTTACTAAGCAAAATCCTAGTTTCCAAGATGGACGTACAAGATGACACCGGGGCCACGATACTGGAGGAGAGGGGCACCCCTAGCACTATCTCGGCATCCTGAATCCAATGGAGTCGACGGTTTGTCAATCTGAGCCACGATCGTCATTCTATGGCTCGTTCTGTCTCGCATCCAAAAGGCCTTCAGGGACACCTGCTGGATACCTACCAGGGGCACAGAAATCCAACTGTGCAACAAAACCGGGTTCTGGGAGTCTTGCAGGTGTGTCTAGGCAAGTTCCGACTGGGAACGCTAGCCATAAGTGCCTGGTGGACGATTTTCCAAAGTTGACCCCCGTGTGCAAAAATTGCACACTCCCTTACTGAGCAAAACCCTAGTTTCCAAGATGGACATACAAGATGACACCGAGGCCACGGGACCAGAGGAGAGGAGCACCCCTGGCACTATCCCGGCGTCCTGAATCGAACGGAGTCAACGGTTTGTCAATTCGAGCCACGGTCGTCATTCTATGGCTCGTTGCGTCTCACATCCAAAAGGCCTTCACGGACACCTGCTCGATACCTGTTGGGGGCATAGAACTCCAACCGTACCACAAAACCGAGTTCCGAGGAGTCCTACAGGTGTGTCTAGGCAGGTTCCGGCTGGGAATGCTAGCCATAAGTGCCCGATGGATGATTTTCCAAAGTTGACCCCCATGTGCAAAAATTGCACACTCCCTTACTGAGCAAAACCCTAGTTTCCAAGATGGACGTACAAGTTGACACCGGGGCCACGGGACCGGAGGAGAGGGGCACCCCTGGCACTATCCCGGCGTCCTGTATCCAACAGAGTCGACGGTTTGTCGATTCGAGCCACGGTCGTCATTCTATGGCTCGTTCCGTCTCGCATCCAAAAGGCCTTCACGGACACCTACTGGATACCTACCGGGGGCATAGAACTCCAACCGTGCAACAAAACCAGTTTCCGGGGAGTCCTGAAGCTGTGTCTAGGCAGGTTCTGGCTGGGAACGCTAGCCATACCTGCGCGGTCAACGATTTTGCAAAGTTGACCCCCATGTGCAAAAATTGTACACTCCCTTACTGAGCAAAACCCTAGTTTCCAAGATGAACGTACAAGATGACACCGCGGCCACAGGACCGGAGGAGAGGGACACCCCTGGCACTATCCCGGCGTCCTGAATCCAACAGAGTCGATGGTTTGTCGATCCGAGCCACGGCCGTCATTCTATGGCTAGTTCAATGTTTTGTAAAATATATTTTAAATTGATTAATAAATCAGACTTATCACTAAGATGTTAGTTAAATGTTATTTTGAAATTTCACATTGAATTTTTTTATAAATAAAATACATCATCATGTTGGAATAAAATTTATTATATATATATATATATATATATATATATATTAAAAAGTTAGTTTTATGCATTTTATGTTACTAAAAGTTGATTAATTATAAATTGTTTATCTTTATATGAAGAATTATTTTAGGAATGTAAAGTTAAAGTTGATTTTGTTTTAATTATTTAAATTAAAGATAAAAACATAATCAATAAAATACTATATGTTAAATTAAACTTATTGCAATTATTTATTGACACGATTGTTTTAGTTTTAACGATAGTGATAAAGATAGTTTGTGTTAGTGCACTCCTATGTAGATAAACATTCCCAAAATGGTCAAATATTTGACTGAGTCGATTTTTAAATTGGAAAGATAGTTTGTGTTAGTGCACTCCTAAAAGGTCAAATATTTGACTAAGTCGATTTTTATATTGGAAGGGCTGTGATCACTGAAGAGATGCAATCGCATTAGGATGGATACTTTTTTATAAAATCTAGTATAATAAAAAATGTTGTAAAAGTTTAAATATGGAAAAATTAAACTAATGTACAGGTGGACTTATAGCACAAACCGGTCACGGTATATCCCCGATAATAAACATTCATAACTCACCAATTTTCAAATGTATCTAATAAACAATCATAACTCACCAATTTTCAAATGTATATATTTATAATAGAACAATAGATGTTAGGTTACTTAAATTTACTTAACAGGTTTATGGCGGAAAATAGTTCAGAGAACTTTCATAAAACGAAATAACATTAACCCAACATTTCATGAAATAGAGAATAGTTCAAAGAACTGTAATAAAAGAAAATAACATTATTAAGCCAATATATATAGTTTTAGAGCTCTTTACACTTTATTAGGGTTTTATCCACAAATACAACCCGATGCAACTTGTCGAAATTTGGGCGCTGATGAACCACCTTATTTTCAGGGCCTGTGAAGGTGTAAAATCAACAGGAGATGTGAGAGCTAATGCTGGTTATATGTCTATTATTGGTTATGGACAAATAATAATCTGTCCACAAGGTCGGAAGGTTATTAAGAAGTAAACTTATATATCATAAATACCTCAAGGCATTGGTTGCCCAGACTTTGTCAATAAGGAGCAACAAAATCAGGGCATTCATATTTAACAAGGTAGCATTCGTAGTTACACACTCTTCATTTCGCTTTTGATCGCTTCAGCCAATTGGGTATAGGCTTCATCCCAGGCTATCTTCATTTCTGGAGACCACATTTCCGGAACAGCATCCTTAATAGTCTCGAGCAAGCAGAATTTTACCACCTAGATCAAAACAAATCATCAGCAATTAGGGGCCATTTAAATTAAGTTAAGCTGCACTGCCAAAATTTGTCCATTTATACTAAAATCAGAAAACTTACACACAAAGTCTAGTGTGTCTTAATGATCATTCTAGAGAGGCACTTTAAGAAACACATTTGTTTCTTTAATTTAAGCTTATCTCTTCACTCCAACTTAACAAAATATCGATCTTTGTGAAATGTGCTTAAATCAGATTAACAAAAACAACCTTCAACAGATTTTTGCCTGCACTTACATCAAAATGTTCATCAAGTACTCCTGATGTAAAATGAAGCTTCCCCATGTCCTTGACGTTTGATTCTGAAAATGTTACTGTTCCTTTCTCTCGTAGTTGAACAGCAGATTCACAAGTCTGCAAGGTCCTAACAGTAAGATTCATGAAATGTTTGTCTTTATCTACTTGAACTCAATCAAAACCAGTCACATGCCAATGACTGAGATGTGGAAAAAAAAACACAGTCCCAAGTAAAGAAACAAATGCAGAGATTTACAGCAAGAAATATATATTTTTAGCAGTGCTTCTTAGATAGAGAGACAGAGTCTGAAGCACTGTTGAAACTATATTAATTCTTGCTAAATTAATGTCTGTTCAGCTGTACTTCTTGGATGCAGAAACAGACTTTGTCACTGCATCTCAGAAAGCACTACTGAACAGATATTAATTCTCATTGTAACCTGTTTCTGTTTATGCATTTGTTTCTTTACTACCGTGTCTGTGCAATATATACCATGTACAAAAAAACCACTATCCCAACACAGGCAAGGATCTATTGCACAGACAGAGAAGTAAAGAAACAAAACCAAAGACAAAAACAATTACAACAACAACTATCTATTGAGCAATGGTTCTCATATGTAGAGACAAAGCTAGCAGTGCTTTATAGATGCAGAGAAGACTTTGTCACTGCATCTAAGAAGCACTGTAGAACAGATATCAAGTATACTGTAACTATTTCTGACTCTGCATTTGTTTGTTTTACTATTGTGGCTGTGCATTATACACCATGTACAAAAATTCACAATCCCAACATAGCCAAGGATCGTTACAAAACCAGAGACAAAAACAGTTATAGTTACAATTAATATCTGTTCAGTACTGGTTCTGAGATGCAGAGACAAAGTTGGCAATGCTTGCTAGATGCAGAGACAGACTTTGTAACTGCAGTTTTCAGATGCAGAGACAAAGTTAGCAGTGCTTCTTATATGAAGAAACAGACTCTGTCACTGCTGAACAGATAATAATTCTTGCTATAACTGTTTCTGTCTCTGCATTTGTTTCTTTACTCCACAAGCAAGGATCTATTGCACAGACACAGTACTAAGTAGTAAAGAAAGAAAACCAGAGACGAAAACAATTACAGCAAAACAATTAATAGCTGTCCAGCCGTGGTTCTGATCAGATGCAGAGACAGAGTTTATTGTCTCTACATCTTAGAACCACTGCTGATGTAGTTGTTTTTACCTATACATTTGGTTCTTTAATGCTGTGTCTGTGCAATATATCCTTGCCTGTGTTGTAATCTTGTTATTTTTACACGATATCACAGCTAAATGGTCAGAGATCCACTCCAATAAGAGAGTACAATGTGTAAATAGAATCAGAGACAATAAATATCGACCAATCCTCCTGCCTATTGTGTTGCAATGCATCTCTCCCCGCCGATTGCATTGTTTCATTACAATGCATCTAACTTGGATATTTGTTGCCTCTGGTTATATTACATATTGTAATCCGGTATGGGAGTGGGTACATGTGTTTTGTTTTTTAACATACGTAAACTTATATAAAGAATCCTGTTTACACCCATTATCAATAATCTTAATAGGTTTTACCATTTTGAAAACTATAAGACCATGGGCCTTGAGCTTTGGATTCTTTTCGATTGGGACGTCACTATCTTGTAAAAACGAGAATAACCGTTTGGCGGAAGGTGCAATCTCAAACACTCTGCAACAAGGTAAACGTTTTGCATAACTCAATGACCTTTTATGGATGAAGATTAGTTGAATGGCACACACAGATTACTATTACAAATATTACCTTAAGAAGAACTTAAACCCTAGTTCCGGAGCTTTTGGTTTCATGGCATTCCATGATTTCTTAACTAACGCTTCCTGCTCCTCTGAAAAAGCCCTCGGCTGGACGTTTGTAATTCGGCTCCTCCTACCACCAATAATTCGGCTACTGTTATCACCTACATTCAACCAATAGGGATGTATTGATGAGGAAATAACAAATAAATATTATAAATGAGTAAACCTCAATCTGGACTCTATATTTAAATTAGGTGATGTATAAATATTCTTCGTCTATTTGTATTTTTATTGGAAATTTTTAAACAATCTTAAAATTATATATGAAAATTACATAATTTGGGTGTCAAAAAGATTGAATTTATTTATAGATTCAAAAATACAATTTAAACAGATAGAAATTTGGATTTTACCCAAAAAAAAGGTTTTGATTCAGATCAAAACCATAAACTAATCCTTTAAATTCATTTAATATTATGTTTAATTGACATTGGGATAACAAAATTAAAGGGAAACACTTTCAGTTATCTTTATTAATTTATAAAGAAATAAAGGTTAATTTTTAGGTTAAGATTTATATCCATTCTCGATTTTCTTCCACTTTATTTCATTACCATTAGTTTGGAACAACTCAAGAATTTACCAGGTTATTGTGTGACACATTTTCACAACTACCCACATAGAGGATGTTAGCGTATGAAGTCACTCCATCATACATAATGCCAAAACTACTGTTCAAAATACAGAGACGCAAAACACTCACTTGTCCATTTGAAGGGAGATTTCTGCAATATCATTTGGCTGTCTCCATATCGTTGGGTTTTACTGTACTGGCGGCCAAATATTTCTCCTCCATGAGGCCTGGCTTTGAAGCTACATAAATCCATATGCCTTGCAGTCGAAATAAGTCGCCCTTTGGTCGTTCCATTTAATGGAAATAAAAATCACGGAAACAGTTTCAGGAAAGCGAGAAGAACCATTTCAAAAATTTGAATAACTCTGAGTGCTTGAATTATTATGCAAAATGACATCGGCCAAGAAATAGTCCATTCCGGAAAATAATAATTGCGCAGTTCGAAGTTACACTAAATTCCATTTTTGTTTTTCAACTTACCATTTTGAGATGCCGATATATTAATGCCTCTGGGCAAAACAGCAATTGAGTAAACTCCGGCCATAACGTATACCAATGTCTAAGGGTTTACTTGCTGCAGAGTGAAATTGAAGTTACATCCAACGCACTTGTGCTGTAGATATCCTGTTATTTCGCAGAGCTATGGATATATATATATATATATAATGTCCGAATCGGGAATTGGCCAGTGGTGCAACCACCTACCAATTGCTTTACCGCCCAGTGGGCAAATCTGTGTGCTGGGTTGAAATTTTTTAATGAAGATGACTAAGCATGCACCAACTTGCAGTTTTACGCAACCCTTCGAATTAAATCAATTCTGAAAGGTTGTTTGACTTTCTTTAGTGAACATTTTGAATGGTCTGTCAGAGAGATGATCCAATTTCTTGCAATTTTTATTTTAATTTGTCCTCAAGGGAACGAGGCAGACACCGCCGCCACTATAACCCGGCCCCACGCGGCACGTCACAAGCCACACTGAATAGCGCCACCAGGGAACGAACCAGACACCGCCGCCACTATAACCCGGCCCCAGGCGGCAGCCATACCGAATAGCGCCAGTAGCGTTCAAATTTGAACCCTTCCCAGCACTTCCAAGGGGGTCTAGCCCTTCTTAGAAGTGTAAATTTAAAATTGCTCTTCAAAAAAATTTAAAATCTAAATTTTACTCTTCCAATTAAAAATGACAAAAGTATATCAACATTTCAAAAGAAGATTTCAAAAGGACAAAGTATATCAATATTTCAAAAGAAGGGCAACATTTGAAATTACCCATCCATATAAATTTGAATTTCTATGTTGAAATTTCTATGCTATAAAATTCGACTCGTCATTCAAAATATTGGAAATATCATAAATTATAATTTATAATCACTCACTCACTCACTATATGCAAGATGACGAGTGATGATTGACGATTATGAGGCATTCTCCGAAGTCACTTCTGGTTGAGATATAACATGTGACAATGTGTCAACGACTACAACGACTACGACTATAACAACAAAGAACCACTACTAGTCTACTACTAGGCCCAAAACCAGCCCGAAACTTTGTGCCTACTGCATATGTGAACCTTGAACCTAGCTACCAATGTCCACTCGTTTTTCATCAAAATGAAATTCAAATGTCCGATTTGATGAATCCTCCTCTACAAGACTTCATTTCTTGCATGAATGTCATGGATACACGACAAATCTAAATAACACTCAATGGCATGCAAGTACAAATAATGCATAATGACATGCAACTAGGACCAAAAACCATGTAGAGGTCGATTTATGCATCGATATAGAGAGGTGACAATGGGCACACGATATGGAGAAACAATGAGTTAGAAAAAACATTTGGACCAAAGCACCACAATGGTTATTAATAAAAAATTTAAAAAATAGTTTTTGGCTCACGAATAGTCTTCAATTTGATGGGTGGCATGATCATGATGTAATCTCCCTCCGTCCTTCCAAACATATGCGGTTTCTCACCACATTTGTCTTCGACACTCACCACCAAAATACGTATAAAAATTCGTTGTCTTTACATCATCTTCTCTTTAAATCCTCATCTCATAGTCATAACTAAGGATTATTATGCATGCACATCCTCACCTTATAATATCAATTGGGTCAAGGCACAAAGACAACCACAAAATATCAAATGTGTCAAGACGCAAAGAGTATTTGAGACAACTATAAGTAAATCTTATATTAAATTTACCATATGAGTCTTTAATTGACACTATTAACTAAGATTTGACACGTTGGATTGTTGTGATCTTCTTATCACTCCTTACCAATGTGATTGTAAGGCACTCTTTGAAGCTGAAGTCCATAATTTTAAGTCTTCTTCCTCATTCCCATGCCTTTTGGTAAGACAATAGGGAGGGTAGTGGCCTCCAACAACATTTAAAATAGTTTCGACATAGAGGTAGATACATTAATTCTTTTCATTAAATAACTTAAATTTCATGCCAGTGAGTGCGAATTTACCAAATTGTGGATTGGTACAAAACACAACAAATTTTAGAGCTTCGAGCTCGTAATTACACATCTAGATTTTTCTCAAGTCGAGCCATTAACAAACTTCTTTTGGTGTCCTGGTTCAATTTAAAAAGAATATTTTCGAGACTCAAATGTATGCAGTGAGTTGAAAGGCTCGAGCTGACTTAGGCTTGATTCCATTTCCCCTCCATCCCATACATGTATGTTATCGTGACAAGTGTTGAACAATAAAATTTGATGCCCGATCCCCTGTGATGCTAGCATTGCTAACTTGCTTGGTATGGAGGATTTTTTTTAATGTTTTCTGAGATATGCTTAGGCGTCCAATGCCCATCATTCTTACATCTCTCGAGCTTGAATGCATGCCCTCTCTCCGGTTTGAATTAAGTTTTTGGTTGGTTTTATATTTATTTTTTGGTTGTAGATTTATTATAGCCTCGTTTTGCTTAGTGGCTTCCTTTTGTACATAGTTAACGATAAGTAATTTTCTCATGGTTCTAGTTTTATTTGAAGACTAATCTAGTTACAACGTCCTACAATATGCATATGATCATGTGGATGCCCCAATATGGCTATTGCATAGTCTAAGTAGTTATTTTGTATAATGATCATGTGGATGCCCCAAAATACTTGTTTTAATTTAATGAAGACTGTAAAAATAATGTTACTTATATGTCAAATTAATGTGTTCAAATTACATTTTATTGAAAATATACCATTTTTCATGTAGATATTAAGGAGCGCCCAATTACTTAAGATTGTAAAAATTTGGATGGGCAAAATTTGTTTTTTTTGCATTTTCGGGGGGAAGGATTTAAAGTTAATTTATACTTGTCATTTGAAGTATAATTATTTATATTTCCCTTCTTCTTTGAAGTGCTCCAAGAACAGATACCCTTCCAATTGAAATTAAGACCCACCCTTCAAATTTGATCACTGGATTGCACCACCACGTAACGAACCAAACACCCAGGCTACTAGTTATAATTTTTGGGTGTTATGGTGGTGGTATTAGTATTATTTACACATTTTGTGGTGTTAATGTTTGTTAATATTATTGAAAATGGAGTTTGACCCCCTCATTTATGTTAATAAAAATGCCATGTGGGAAATTATCGTAAAGTGATGATAAATCTTTATTTATCACATAGACACATACAAATAATAGCTTCACATATATAATTATTTTGTAAATAATATATTTCAATTATTTTATTTATTCAAATAAACACCATCACAACGAATTCAAATTTTTATTTTTAATTTTATAAATACACATTTCAATTATATTCATTTTTAATACTATTTAAATAAATAAATACCTAATATTTTTGAAATTGACACATAATTAAAGATAGTCATTTTTAATTTAGTACTAAATAGTATTAATTTAGTACTAAATAGTATAGATATTATAAAGTACTAATGAAAGTGATTTAATAAAAATTAAGTATTTAATTGAAAATATTTTTATTGATATTATTAAATTTCTTGAATGATATCCATATAGTTATTAGGTTTGAGCACCTTGGGCCCTAAAAGAAGTTTCTAGGCATCTAAGACCAAGAAGATTTTGGATAGTACATATGGATCTCGAGGTTTTGTATACTATCACGAGAGGAAACTTAGGCCTTATGCCCTAAAGAAAGCTCTAAAATACACCCATGAACTCCCATGGATATCCTTAACATTTGAGTGTTGATATAAGTGACACTAGGTATGGGTCTTCAAGCCTTGGACATAGTCATGTGAGGAATCACAAGACTTAGGCCCTAGAGGAAGGTTTTAGGAAATTGGGTCTAAGATAAATGACTCAAACTATCATATAGGACCTATCGAGAGTATCCTTGTCTTCCAAATGGGGATGTGCATGCCACAAGAATATTTTGAGGACAAGGTAGTTTTGAACATGGTTGGGTGAAGAAACATAGGGACTAGATGATAAACTAAGCTACTAGGAACCCATGGACATGAATAACACCTCAAACCACCACATAATATATCTATTTATCATGTCATCCTCACCTATAACTAGGCATATGGATGACATTATGAGTTTTATGATATGAAGTATGAGTCTCACGGCTTAAAAAACCGATCGGAGGGGAAATCTAGGTATTATGTCCTAAAGGAATATTTTAAGCATCTACATGTAGGAATGATTCCTTAGTCCATCACACATGACTCTTGATCATATCCTTGGGCTATGAGTGGGGATATTGGAAGTACGATAAGGTTTAAGTGATAGGAGTGGGTATGTGGGTCCTAAACATGCTTAGGGTGAAAACCTAGGCATTATGACCTGCATGAATATTAAAGGAATCCAAGCCCCATAATGCAGTATTAACCAAATCACATCAACTCTCAACATGATATTTAACCTCCAAGTGGTTATAATGAGTTTTAAATCATGAGTTATGGGTGAAGGGTCCTCAACATGATCAAGGGAGTAGCATAGAACGTAGGACCTAAATGAAGCTTTCATGCATCCAAGGAAAAAAACAACACCTCAAACTAACACACATGACCTTACAATGGGACTATTTAATTATGATTTGGCATATTGGCACCATTTGAGTTTTTTGGAACTAGGTATTGGTTTTGAAGCCTTGACCAAGGTAAAGAAATGAAACTTAAAAATATTTTCAAGTAACTGACACCCAAGCTTCTTTCATCATTATTGCTTCCATCATATTAATATTTCTCCTTCCTTACCATTAATATTAATACTTTTGAATGGTAAAAAAGTCTTGAGTGTACCTGATTGATCTTGTACTTTCTGTAATATACCCAAATATACCAGAAATCCACTATATTAACTATTTGGGAAATGAGGTTGTTTTTTTTTAATTCAAAACTTAAACATGATAGTTAGTGTCTTTCAACAAAAGACTAAATATACAATATCACTCTGTGTGCAAGAAGATGAGGGACCTTTTAGATGCAATCCTAGTTTTTGAAAACACATTCCTGATACATAAAAATATAACTCGTTTCTGATATCTAGCACTTGGTAAGGTAAAACCCGAGCCTAACATGTCACTAGACATGTAGGATAGGTAAACATAACGCATACACGTTATATAACTGCAGAATGCGTACGCGTTATGTAGTTACAAAACACGTACGTGTTATGTAGTTACAAAACGCGTACGTGTTTTGTAAATCTAAAATCAATTTAAATACACAGTCCCGACTACCCCCGACCACCCACGACGCATTTCGCGCATCAGAAACGCGAATTCGAGCTGGACAGCGTGCCCTAGAGTGTTGGAGGAGTTGGATTTTGTTGGAGGGGAGGCAAATTCACCGGTGGATTGTCATTTAATCAGGTAATTCATTCACCCATACCATTTATTTGTCAATTGTAAACCTAAATTACCGTTTTTGTATAGTTTAAAACAACCTAATTTTGTAATATTTATCAAATTAAAAATAACCCAATCTTTAATTAAATTCACATCTCCCTCAACCAAGATTAGTGAATAATTACAATGAATCCCTTTCCAAGAATTCAAAAATTCCTAATGCAACCAAAAATCGAAAAAAATAGAACTCCTCCCTTTCTAGAATGTATCCATCCACATGAAACCCAAATTTCCAACCCTCAAAGGCCATTTCCCCATGATACCAATTGAATAAGTTTCCTCAGAAATGACCATAACAAGATGAAATGCATGCACAAGCATGAATAGAAAAAATGCATAAAAAATTATTAACTTGGTTTCTCAAAATTGAATTACAATCATTTGTCCATGAACATAATCAAAATTTCATCACAAGTGTATGTAGTTATACATTGCCTCTTAGTTAAGCACCCTTAACTAAATGCAAAAACACATCAACAAAGTGTCTCTCGGGCCTGCCCTATCCACACCCTCGATCAATCTACTCAACGCTCAGTGACCATCGATTCAACTCAAAGACATGTCGAGTCTCTAAGCTCATCTAGAACCAATTGTATTACAGTCAACAATTTCCCCATTTTCCCATGTCACTTTTGGTTGGTTTCCATGTTTATAGAACAATGGAAATGGTGAACACCCATGAACTACCTAGAGTGTGTCATGAGAGTGTTCCCAACCATGATCGAGTAAATGATATTTAGAAGATTGGTGGCA
The DNA here is from genome assembly GCA_027924585.1 of Larix kaempferi. Classification (NCBI taxonomy): domain Eukaryota; kingdom Viridiplantae; phylum Streptophyta; class Pinopsida; order Pinales; family Pinaceae; genus Larix; species Larix kaempferi. The sequence continues at coordinate 604,874 of BSBM01001018.1, forward strand.
GCCCTGTATCACCCCTTTTCTTACCTCACATATCCTAATAGTCCCTCACCCCTGTTGTTTATATATCCAACAATCATAATCTACACTCAGAAAGACCTACGGCCCTGACCTAGTAACTACTCCTAGAAACCTATCCTAAAACCCTTCTAACATTCTTACCTATCTCGGCCCTTCTTCCCTTGGATGTTGTCCTAACCCTACATCTATCCTAAACTTCCATCCCTCTTAAAGACTGTGTTTAATACACTAGTCTGAGTTTTACCACCTGACATGCCCCCGGGCATGTTACCTTAACCATCTTTCTAAGCCTAACAAGTCATATCCTATTCTTACTTATTCATTAACTGAATGTAGTCACAGTCCTAGGACTGTGACATTTAAATTTAGTTGTTCTATCTCAACTTAATCTTCATCCTCCTAATCAACCATCTTGTCATATCAATCACATATCATAATACTTGGATCATTAATAAATATACATGTGATAATTCTAAGATAACACTGTCATATTCCACTTGTGATATCTTATTAAGTTGACATTGTTGTTATTGTCATTCTAGTCACAATCTCTAGTTGATTATTCAACATCTTAATCATTGATAGTCATCTCAAGTATATGTAATCATATTGGCAAGACAAACTCATACATATCCATTTCATTCCATGCCACTTTGCCCTCCCCTCCAACCACAAGGTGTAATATGTTGAAATCAATAAATTTAATGTAAGCTTATGAAGTTGATGGAAATATTTTTTTCTGCAAGGGACGTAAAGGCCAAAACATGTCAAAATAACACTCCTAAATTCTAAGAAGTTTAAACCCAAGTTTGCATTGGAAAAGTCACCAATGAGGGTTAAGAAGTGCCTTAACTTCTAGAAAGAAGTTGAACGAAACTTACTTTTTAATTGTTAAATGTTTAATTTTAAGTTTTAAATGTATGTAAGTGAATGCCATTAAATTGCTTACTTGAGTTTGATTTAATACAATTTCAATTTTGAAGAGACGTCATTATATACCATGTATATGTTTCTAATGATTTTCGTATTGATGTTTGTATTGCAGTTGCAGCTATGGACACAAATGCCGAGATACTGATTGAGCTTGCCCACCTGAGGGGCATTAGTGCAGCTTTTAGTGGTGGTGACAGGATTCACCGCTCACTTGCATCAACCTTGGATGCAATTGTTGACACCATTTCACAGTCTAGCAATGTACTATATGATATTACATCATATAGAGAAAGAAAAAGGCAAGAATATGCTGATGGGATAGACTACAATGCGATAAAAAAGTTGAAAATATCCAAAGAGCTCTTATTTGCATTGTTTAGGGACCCTCGGTCAGGGGAAATCCCAAATACAAATAGGCCTCATATCTCCATTGAGTGGTGCACATTTCAACCATTTGTTGATAATTGGATGGATAGATGGTACATGGTTTTTGATATGCCACCACATAACAATAGGGAAATTCCCCTGTATTTCCTTCGAAAGATGTATGCAGAGTTTGTGTTACATAAACACGTAAACTATTTTGATATCTTGTCGTTTCAGGGGATTGGTGGAGAGATGCCCCGAAACCGACCCAATGCGAGGCTTCGAGACCAGGATCACCCTATCCCTGCACCTCGCAGGAAGTTTCCTGGGCCAGATGTCCCACCTGCACATCGTGTTATTCCACAAACACGTGATGATTTTTTTCCTTTGGCATGGGCGGATGTTCGCCATGGCACTATGGTTCAACATATGGGTGAGGAAGGGACATCTGTCCCTGGTGTGGTACATACACCAGGTCATCACCATGCAGGACCATCGTCTAGTGCAGGACCATCCACTAGTGCAGGACCATCCACTAGTGCACGACCATCGGCACATCCCCAGCCTAGTATTGAGCCTCACGAGTGCACATCGTGTTGTCGTCCCTGCTATGGTCTTGCCTCAAATGTTTCCTTCAGTGGGTTTTTGAGTGAGGTATGTAGATGGTTAATTGTAATAAATTCTATATTTATTTTCCTCTTTGTACACATATATATAGTTTGAGCTAATATATTAATTTTGTGAACTTGCAGTTGATGCTTTATGCCAGCAGTGATGCCCCAGAGTCAGATGTTTCAGACTCTACAAGGGGGCATGACATTCCATCCACTGATCCCGTCTTTGGTGGAGGGATTCATGATGCTACCCAGTTGGAAGGCCCCTCTTATATAGCACCCATTGTCGTATCTCACACCGAGGTAAACATTTTAAAATTTTAGTTTTTTAATACTTTTTAATTTGTTAATTTCCACATAATTTACATGTTAGTTCACTAATGCTATCTACGGTCTAATATTTACAATTATTAAACTTGCAGATGGCAGATCCTTCACTGGGGAAAGCCAATGTGGAGGTAGCATCCATGGTCGTATCGTCCGAGGAAACATCTGGGCTCGAGGTAAACAATTAAAAATGTCATTTTTTAAATACATGTCTGTTCATTGAATCATGCATGTCTAACTACATGAACACTTGCTAACTGTAGGCACCAACCGAGACATCTGGACCATTGCCTAGATTTGTATATCCTCCTAGGCCATTCGTGAACAAGGGTTGTGTGTATGTGAGGCGGCCTACTCCTAGCAAGACTCCAACTGCCCACGACCATGGGCTTACTGACACCGTGGTTATGTATATCCTTCGATGATATTTGTTGGTTAACTTGAAATGTAGTGCATAAATCGTTTTTGTTAATGTTTGAATTGCATGTTTACTACATCAGGAACCATAGTTGTCTATTGAAAACCTCGTATCGATGGTGGATGCAGTAGTCAGTGCTTCATCTGCAATGGAAACTGGTCATACAGAGGTATGTAACTATTTCAACATGATCTTTACATAGTTTATTATTTTTGTCTATTGTTTATTCATGCATGTCTAACTATTTCAACATTATATGATTGTAGCCACCACTAGCAGGAGCAGTTCCTGGCCCCCCTAGTTTTGACACATGCTCCAGCTCCATCATGCTCTCCTTTACCATGCTCATTCTCAAAATAGTTCCACATATGTGGCACTTTGTAGTTTTCATGCAATGAAAACAACCATTGAAATATGCGTGCATTTTTTAATTGACCAGCACATCCATCAGACCAAATCGAGTGTCGATCCATCTGTATGTTCCTTCCCTTCAAGTGATCATAGAACATGATGAAGCAATGACGTACATAGTGGAATTCGTGGCACCTATCATCACTTATGTAGAAGTGACATTCCTTCAGAATTTCTCTTTTCTCTTCATTGCTATTTGGGCCATGCCTATATGTGATATGGACCATCAAGGAAACCTACTCAGAGTGATAATACTGACTTTGGATCTCATTTTGAGGTTGCAGAGTGTAGTTCTTGGCAAACTCAACAACTGAAAGTATAGTACCACGGGGAAATGTATCTCTGCATATTCTGAACTTCTCATACTGCCATCGTGCCACATGGACATGCTGAACATATTGATGTGTCTTTTCAATAAATTCCTTGACGAAGTCACTAACTTGTACCTGGTGACACAAAATGATCTCAATATCAGTATTTTTTGTAAGTAAGGATTGAAATGTAACCGTTCAAACATAATTTTATAGATATAAATGCATACCTGAGATGTCACCAATTGTATTTTTTTGCTTTCTTTCCCTGGGACTATTTCATAGCTGATATATTTGAAACTTTTCATGTCTGTAACCATTTTCCCAAATTCACTGTTTCCACTCTCGTGCATACATTGGCTCAATAATGCCATTATCAATCTATCAAGCTATCAATGTATGGCTGCAATAGTAAAAATATTAATGTCAATACTCAATGAGACCATGAAACAAAATCATAGCATACATGTACACCACATACCTATAACATAGTACACAATAAAACATGCAAACCACATACCAGATTACCTACCTATGGTCATTCGACTAGATCATCAGGATCACCTCGAATACCAATGGTTTCGTTTAACCTCTCGTGCTCAGAATAAGGAAATAAGTATCATGCCTTTGATGAGTTCTTCCTTGGCATTGTTTGCAACTGGAGGTTTGTGCCAATAACTAAGTTTGTATAATGGTATACAAACTCATCTGGTCTATAATCTTTATATGTATAACCTTTTCTATTTGCTAAGTGGGAAACCTGGTTCAAATATTCTCCCTTTATAACCATCGACCCAATCAGAAAATCGTTGGCCTCAAAGTCCCGTAATGGGAAATTTAGGGCTTACTTCCCCTCTAAGCAACGTTCCAGCCAATAGTCAGTGTGCCATGCATTGCATCTCGGGGAAACCACTGCATATATGTGCCTTGGAGAAAATATAGTTCCAACATTTCAGCCAACTAATTAGACACAACTAGTTGTAAAAAATATCAAAAATATACACAGCTAATTAGACACAACTAGTTGTCAAAAATATAAAAATATTAATCGAACCTGGTTGTACGAGATCTGATCTGTGGTCATAGTCTGGTTAAATACTTGATTGGTCCTCCTCCAACTGGGATAATTCTATATCTATCTGTCGACAAATGGGAAGTGATACACGGTCCCAACTATCAACCCAATCAATGGATTCACATTCGTCCCATTCACCACTACTGCATGGAGAACAAAAACATGGCAGTTTCCTTGTCTACATTTCAAGTATAGCATTGTCCGACGTTCTAACTGAATGAAATGCATGAGTTCCTTGGATGGTCTTGCACTCATATCACTGTGATCGATCTACATCCACTACCTCCCAAAAATATCTATGTACATGTGCTTTCCTGGTTGAGTGATCTTCCTTCCTTCTTGCTCCCTCCCCCATGATTGAAGAACACCATTCAACGATGGTTTTTGCATCTCGGATGAGTGATAAATTTGTGAACATCATTTCTTTCCTGCATAATGCAGTCTTTATGCACGCACCTGCTCCATCATGTTCACCTTTTCCATGTCCGGTCTCAAAATAGTTCCAGATATGTGGCACCTTGTTCCTTTTGTGGAGCATACACAACCATTGGAAGACACGAGCATTTTTGAATTTCCCTGCACAACCGTCAGACCAAATCCAATGTTGTTCCATCTGTATACTATTATCCTTCAAGTGATTGTAGAACATTTGAAAGTTGTGTTGTACAAAAGCCAAGACGTGACACCTGTCATCACTTATGTAGAAGTGATACTCCTTCAATATAACCCTGGTGTCTTCAATACTATCTGCCCCATGTGTTGGCTTGGTTTTGCAACCAAGCTTAGTGCTATGGGCACCTACTAACTAGTAGAAGCAGTCTCAAATATTAAAGCAAAAACAAATGTAAATATGAAACTAAAACTAAACTAACATGTGCATATCATTAAACTTTTGAATTGAAAACAAGAACAAGAAATAGAAAAAATAACTTTGTATTGAAAATAAGGGCAAGCAAGTGCTTGCAATGATAATACCTCCAAATGGTGAAGGTTGTTGAGTAGCTCCAAGGGTGAGCAGCTCCAAACTCCAAAGGGTCCCTTCTCCAAGGTAGCTACAATGGCCAAAAACTCATGGGAGATTTTGGCAGCATGAAGATAGGATGATGGATGGATGTAAAGTGAGGAGCCCCTACCACCATTTTATAGTTTTTGGTGGTGGGGAATACCATTATGGTTTTGAGGAAACCAATGGTATTGACCAACATGGTTTAGGTACCTTTTCCCTCCTTTTTCCTTTTTTGAATATTTTGAATATTTGTATTTCCTTTTTAATATTTCTGGGAATTTTGGACCCTTTTTGAGGGTTTTTTATGCTTTTTTAGGAAAAATACTCATTTTGAGTGGAAAAATGGGTGTATTAAGGTCTTTTGGTGACCTTTTGGTGGCTTTAGAGGTTCAAATGGTGGAAAAGTGGACAAATGGGTCATGTGAATAAGGGAATGAGCTAGTGAGCACTTTTTAGGTGTTAACAGATTGCCCCCTGATGTGTGAGGGCAGGAGCTCATCGTATGGCCGATAGACATCATAGTTCTTTTGTCGTTTTTCTGGGGTTTGGGGAGGAGAAGAGACCGATTGGAGACTGGATCCACGGCTCTTGGAAGCTGCAAAAAACAAAAAATATTACATGGCCTCAATATGAATGAGGAATGATCTCTGATACTGGACCACAGGGGGCTTCACTCAGTAAACTGCTATCATAGCACGTTCGTTCGTGGCATATGAAACAATACCCCTAATTTCATTCAATATTGGAAAATACCTTCCAAAATTGTTTTTTTTAACCCCCCTACCAATATGCCTTCCCAATTTAAAAAAACCCTTATTTTCACTAGATATTGTATGTATCAATTTTTTCAGTGACATTTTTTATACCCCTTTATATTTCTACCTAGTATATTGATATGATACCTCTCTTATGACCTCACATGCATTCTACAATGCACCTTGCTTCTTTCGTTGTATATTGTGGATGCACATTACTTCACCCACAATGCAATTACTCAACCACATATCATTATGATTTGCAACATCTAATGGTCTAATGAAGAGATAGGATATCACTTCTTATATGTCACTAAAGCCAATGCACATAGTACAACATTTAGATTGCATGTTGCAGTTCCCCAATCGCTGACTAAGCCTGTTGTGGGTTAGGTATCCAAGCCTCCAGGGCCTGTAACAAGCTCTAGGAGTCTGACTAAACCTCCCAAGGCCTGTAATAGGCATGAGTGGTTGGGTATTCAAGCCCCCAAGGCCCATCGAGGGCCTATAACAGGCCCCGGAGGTTTAGAGCTTCCCAAGGCTATTGGTAACAACGGGCTAAGTGCTATTGGTAACAACTGGCTGTCAATGACCACTGTCTCTCGACCATGATCGACTGGAAACCCTCTTCACCACGAAACCCCTGGCCTCAAGCATGCCTCAAGACGTGATTTCCCTGCGTACTGGTAAGCCCTAGCCTTGCCTCAACCCAATTTTTCATCCGACCGTGATCCTGCCATCTCCATTTGGCGGATATTTTTCAGCCCGCCCATATAAAAAAGACCCCAAAGTATTTTTGTATTGTTACATTAAATAAAAAAAACCCTTTGCCCCTTAATATATAAGCAATATAATTTTTATGTTTTCATCATTATTTAATACCCCAATATGAATGAACGTGATATTATATTGCCTTATAGTGAATCCCCTGTGTACTGGACGAGGTGGGCATACCCATGCTCGTATCAAGACATATATAAACAATTAGTCCCAAGAGGGGGACCTGAAAAATACATAAAAAAATATGCTGGCACATCATAATGGTCCAGAGGGTACATCATTTTGGGATGTACTCATGATCATAACATGACTGATCTCAATAACTGATACACTGGAATAAAGCATCAATCGTTCTGAAAAAGGTCTCAGAAGGGTTGATGAACTGCGGAAACTGAAGGTGTCCAACATCTGTAGGGGCTCAATGACTGTGAGCCATCTGTGGGAAGTATATGTAATTGTATACTTGAGGGAGTATAAAAACTGGGGTACATCTGAATACTGTCGCCATGCGCAACCCGGATATCTATAGAAAAAATGTAACTGGTTGTATCCATAGGCAGACTCTCAAATGTGGAAGAGTCGGTTGGTATCCAAGGTCTTCGACTGATAACTGAAAGGACCAATACCCTATGCGAGTCTCAACGATGCGATCAAGGTGTTGAAGTCGAGCATGTGAGAAACAACCATTTGGAGAAGCACTGAGGACTCTTCTCGAAATGATTCGTAGGCACTCATCATAAATGGTGATGAGTCCAAGACACAGGGACCTCTAGGTCTGTCCTCTGGAATAAATTTGGTTTTCGTCGACAGAGGGAGACCAGCAACTAACAAGGCAATGATGTTTCCTTGATAGGAGCGCGCGGTGTAGAACTAAAGTGTGGTAGTACTGATGGTAGGACTGACATACTTGTGGGGATGGGAAGTAACTGGGGTCATATAGGGGGTAGACTCAAACTTCCTTTGTTCAGAGCATGATGACATGGTTGACCTAGCAGCGTAGGGAACTAACTTGTAGGTGTGGGGATCATAGCTTTTAGGGACTGAAGGGTATGTATTGACTCTGGGGGGGTCAAGCTGATGGGTGCTGTCGAGGGATTCTCCGGGTGACATACTGCAGAATACTTTGAACAAAGGCGACCAAAATGGGGAAGCTGCCATATGAGTAGACGTGATCTATTGTGGCACCGAGAAGCACCATTGGGTCCTTCTTCGTAGTTTTAATGAGCTCCAAGAAGGGATAAAAGTGTGCTCTGAAATGGTACTGTCCTGTGGATTTTGTGAGCCCAAGACTGTTCGTGCTCATTGGTGCTTTCATTTTTAAGGAGTCTGAAAACGATAAGAAGCATTAGAGAAATTTTGAGGTCAAAAAAGGGCCTCAAAACAAAGAAAATGTACTATAAAATACAACCAATCACATTCTAGTAGATGACATCATCCCCCTTGGTGAGGTGGCATTGCATGAGTTAAGAATGCTTATTTGTCAAATTTTCTATGGTGGATGAAAACACATCGTTAACCAAGGTAGTGGTGTAAGTACTTTTAAGTCATAAAGTAAAGTACTCATAATGATAGTCTTTTCATAAAATAATATTATTGTCATTTTCAAGTAAAGTACTCATAATGAATGTCTTTTCACACTTTCACATAAAATAATATTATTGTCATTTTCAAGTGAAGTACTCTTAATTCATAAAGAAAGTCCTTTCACATTTTTTTATAAAATAATATATTATCATTTTTATGTTTTTAATTTTAAATTATATATTCACTCCATTCTATTTAATAACATAATGTCAAACTAATAAAGAATAATAATAGATTTAATAAATAATAATAATGCAATGTGGATTATAATAATATTATTGACATTTTACATGTAAATAAATTCTCAATTAAATTATATTATTAAATTCATGAGAAAAGTACTAAATATAAAAATTCAACATAAAATTTTTAAAAAAGCTCTTTAAAATGTTTTTTATTATTTAATTTCATTTGCAAGTTCAAGACAAATAAATGTTAAAGGACAATACATTTTTGGGAATTTACAATGAATCTTAGTCACATCAATGTAGACTTATTTTATCAATTTTATTTCTAGTGAATTTTGAAAAGTAACTCAACCATGGTTATTTATATTGTGCATAGAAAATAGTGTGGGAGGTGACTTGTCATATATACCTACCCCATAAAACCCCCAATTCATAATATTTTAATATATCTCATATTTTTGTAGTACATCTCTTAGGAGGCCCTTTTTTGACCTCAAAATCTCTCTAATGACTCTGCAGTGGTTATGATTACTGTCCTGTTGGTTTTACGAGCCCAGGATGGTGATTGCTCGTGGTCGCTTTCATGTTTAGAGAGTCTGAAAGCGGTAAGTGGACTCCATTGGTGTTCTTTTTCGTAAGTTAGTCTCCAAGGCCCGAAAAAGCATAAAATGATGCAAATGGAGAACTCTTCTAGCCGATGTGACTAGAGTATTCCTTTTTCGTAATTAGCCTACAAGGTCCGGAAAATGGGTAAACTTATACCAGGTAGATGCCCTTTCAGATACGTTTAGCGAGCATGAAAGGAAGCAAGGTTGCTCGGCGATCTTTTCATTGTTTTAGGAGTCAGAAAAGAGCTTAATAGAAACTCCCTAAGTGCCTTTTTCGTAAAAGGGATTGCTCGGCCCAAAAAGGGATAAAATTATACCAAACAAAAAGGGATTGATGAGAGCGAGAAAAGGTCTCAAGCATCATCATGAGTGTGGAAAACTGAATCCGGTGACATAAATATTGTCAAAAAGGGGCAACGGCCAATGTGGCATGCGAACCGAGGCGTCGAGGGGTCATGGGAAAAAATGCCTAAAAAATCTGTGCGTGAGAGCGAGAAATGATCTCAAGCATCATCACGAGCGCGGAAAACTGGATCCGGCGATATAAGGTTCATAAAAAACGGACGACAGTCGATGTGGCACGCAAACCGAGGCGACAAGGGGGGCATGGAAAAATGCCCAAAAAATCTGGAGGTGAGAGCAAGAAATGATCTCAAGCATCATCACGAGCGCAGAAAACTGGATCCGACAATATAAGGTTCGTCAAAAATGGATGATGGTCGATGTGGCACGCAAACTGAGGTGGCACGCAAACCGAGGCGACGAGGGGGGGCATGGAAAAAATGCCCAAAAAATTTGGGCATGAGAGCGAGAAATGATCTCAAGCATCATCACGAGCGCGAAAAACTGAATACGACGATATAAGGTTCGTCAAAAACGGACGACGGTCGATGTGGCACGCAAACCGAGGCAACGAGGGCGTGAAAAAATGGTCAAAATATGGACCTGGTGAAAACAGGAAAAGGAAAGAACTGTTATGAAGTTCTCGCTGTTCTGATTCCAATGGTAACAACGGTTTGAGAAACGGACGTCGTATGACACCGGAATGGTCATTTGAAAAATGGTGGAATCTCTATAAATAGGGCGTGGGGCCCATATGACGTGTCATTGTTACGTGTGAGTTTGGCAGAGCAGTCAGAGCTCTTTCTTGATTTCCGAGAGATTTCACCGTTGGTTTTCGATTCCGCGAGTTTCAGGTAACTCTATTCGCCTTAGCCTTTTCAATTATGTCCTTTTTGGTTAGCGGCGGGCCCCCGAAGGCCGCGAAATTCCATGTTGGCCTTCCAACGTGGAATATCGCGGGTTTCGGCTCCTTTGCCGCGATGGACATCGCGGGTTTGAGGCTGACAGTCGCGATGTTCATCGCGACTTTCAGTTTGAAAGTCACGATGTTCATCGCGAGTATGGGGGAGACAGTCGTGATGTTCATCGCGACTGTCTAGCCAATACCCGCGATGTTCATCGCGGGTTCTTGTATAGAAGCCGCGATGATCATCGCGGCTTTTGATGGAAAAGCCGCGATGGTGTTTTTTGAAAAAAATTTCCTTGGTGCTAAAAGTTTCTTTATTTTTTGGCAGGATGCTGAGGAGGCCATTGACATCATGGCGAGAGCGAGAGATGGAGGAAGACTTGATGATCCGGATTCGGACTGATCAGCATGTCCGGCAGGTTTTGGCAGAGGGTGGACTGCTAAAGTTCGCTCAGATTCCCCCAATGCGTTTAGTAGGACCCCTACTGAACAAGTTGGTGAGTTGGTGGATGTCTATTTTCTTACTGGGTTGCCTCGCTTAGGGGAGGTGGGGGATCTTCTGCCGAGGATCCCGGCAGGTGTTGACATGGAGGATCTCCTGGAGACTTTCTGTGCCGCTGGGGCGATTGTGCAGAACAGCGCGCTGAGTCTGAGATCACTGCGAGAGTGGGACATGCGCGCTGTGGGGGCTTGTGTTCTACGGGTGTTGGGTGCCGCGGCGCCACATCGTTTGTCAGGAGGACAAACGATGATGGTGGATTCTGTGCTGAGGGGGACTTATTATGCATGGGGTCAGATGTTTTTAGCTAGTGTCCGGAGAGATCTGGACAAGGTCAGTCGGGAGGGGGGAGAGTTCTGCTATGCCTCCTTTCTGTGTTCTTTTTTCTTTGAGCGGGTACCGACTTTGCGACCACGGGTGCCCATTCATGATGGTTTGGTGAGTGAGCCGCGGATGGTGCGGTGGGGGAAGATGGTGCCTCGCGGAGGTGGTGGTATCCGTGGGTTCTTCTCGCAGGATTTTTACGAGCAGTGGGAGCAGATCCCTCTGTTGATTGAGGACTATCCATATGCTGGTATGGATTACCGAGGAGATCCTGGGATGCCTCGAGCCCAGGGACAGGCCTGGGGTTTAGATGATATGTGTTGTTTTCTACTATATCATGTGTTTTTAGATTTATTGGTTATGATTATAGTTAGATATGTATATGATGGTTTATTTGCATTGTGCAGATGTTGGTCCTATTCCACCGACTGACTATGTGGCGCACAGGGGACGGGCGTTGGTGGTTACTCCACCTCCGGCAGCTGTACTGCCTCCACCTGGTCGAGGATTTGGGGCTCGTGGTCGAGGGGCTGGCCCTCGAGATGATGTTGTCACTGGTGTCCGAGAGACACTGGGTATGATTGTAGTAGGATTCCCATAGGATGGGTGGAGGGATCTGGATCGGGACATCGTCGAGCGATGTTTCGAGGCGCCTCATGAGTGGCGCTCGATGTTGTTGAGAGCGGCAGTGATGGAGGCCGAGTTGAGGGATAGGGATCGGCGGGATCAGGCAGGGCCGACGGAGGGCAGGATTCGTTTATGGGATGATCCAGCGGGGCCGTCGGAGAGGCGAGTCCGGGCTCGGCATGATCCGGCGGGACCGGCGGAGGAGGTGCGAGAGGATCATAGAGGCCGTGATGATTAGATGATATGTATTTGCCCCCAAATGCTGATGAGCATATGGGGAAGCTATTTTTTGTACGGCTGATGTATTTTTGTATATTGGGTGCTGAGGGCACTTATGACATGTTTTGTTATGACATGTTTTGATATATATATATATATGATGTTGATATATAGTCGTGTATGCACATGGATGCATTTGTTGTCTTTTTGTTCGCCCGTGGAGGCATGTTTGATTTTCTGTATGCCCGTGGAGGCACATGTTATGCACGTGGATGCATTTTCTTTATGAAATGATTTGATTGGTGTGCCAGTCAAGTACATTGTTGGCCATATGGTCTGCTACACTATTGAGGTTTCTTGGGACATGTGTGAATGGAATGGATTCAAACTGTCGAATCATTTGTTTAGTGCGCAAAAATTTTCTGAACAGACAGGGATCGCGTACCTGGTAATCATTGTTGAGCTGGGAAACAAGAAGTTGTGAGTCCAGGAAAACGTTAAGGCGATGTATGCTCATTTGGAGAGCTGCGGCTAGGAGACCGGTCACGGCATCATATTTAGCTTGGTTGTTGGTGGCAGCACCTAAACACACTCCGTCGATGTGGATCAACTCATGTGAAGGGGAATATATTACCCAAGCTGCGGAGGCCAGATTGGGGGACCAGCGGCTTGCACCATCAGCAAAATTGACGTAGTAGAGTGGAACATGTGTGTGAAAGGAATAAATGGCAGGGGCCGACCGGATAGAGGGGTATCCAGTGGAAATCGTGTAAATGGTGTTAATTTCTTTTGAGGAGGAAGATGGTGGGGGATGACTGGGTCGTTGTTGCTGATGAATGGGGGGTACATCAGGCCATGTGTTAATGTGGTGCTCTATAATGGCGGGTTCAAGACCAGGCATTTTGGTATAGGACCAAGAAAAGACATCACGGAATTCTTGGAACAGTTTTTTGTATTCCTCAATCTCATGCTCACTCCAGGAGGCTCCTAATGTAATGATTTCAAGGGCACCCGATGGGTCAGAGATATCGATGTGGATGACGGGTGAGATATTGGCCATGTTACCTTCCTCAAAGGCATTAGGAGTAGGAATAGGATCCTTAAACCAGTCGACTGTAGTAGGAGGGAAATCTTTGGACTCAACCGCGAATTGGGTAGCGGTGGTGGATGAGGTCTCTTCTGGGAGGAAGTGTGAACGATGGCGCATATCTTCCCAGGGGTAATCAGGGGTAGTAAGAGCCTCTAGAATCTCCTCATCATTGCGGAAAATTTGAGTGTTCGAATTGGTTGACGAGGTAGTAGTAGTCGAAGAGATCATATAAACGGTGTTAATCTCTCCGGATGAGGATGATACAGGAGGGTAGATTTCCTCGATTGTAGGGGGCGCCGTCTCAAGGTCCAAATTGTTCATCTCGTAGAGAGCTGCTCTATAATCTGGGATATCAGGACAGTGATGTGAGTAGTGGATGTAAATACTGCATATCGCACAAGGGTGGTTGGTACGCAGTGATTTTCACGAGGCATGGGGTTTGAGTTGATTTTGACAACCGGGATGTTGGGGTCGTCGTCAAGCATTTGCATGTGTTCCTGTAATGCAGGTAACTATGGACACTGATGGGTTGGATGGCCCAACTCATCACACAACGAGCATTTAGGAGGATCGCGGAACACGGGGGGAGGTTTAACTGCTTTGGGTGGGGGTACCGTAGTGTATGGTTGTGGGCCCCTGCCCCCAGTGGGCCTGATGAGAGGAGGGGGATTCGCAGATGATGAAGGGTTTGTGATACCGGGGGGTGGTTGGGTAGAAGTGACAATGGGTTGCACCGGTTGCAGGATGACATTTGGTGTCGGCGGGGGAACAGGAGGCAAAATATACCACACGGGTAATCCCAATGTTAACCCGGGGAGACTGAGGGTAGCCATAACCGGAGCGCTTGTTACACCTGAGGGAGGAAATAGAAAGGGGATTGTGTGGATGGGTGTAACACCAATGTGACTAGGGACCAATGGTGGTTTAGGTAACAAGGATGGTTGATTGTTGGGTGTTTGTGTATTGTGTGAAAGAGTACAAAGATCAGCGACGTGGGTCTTCGGTGACGATGGTGGAATGGATTGGAATGTAGAAGTCATCGGCGCTTCGGAGTAAAGTCCGGGTCCCACGGAGGAAACAAACGAGGTAGTTGCACCACAAATAGGTTGTTCAACCATAGGGAGAACATTTTCAGGTGCAGCGGGGGCCTTGGGATCGTAATAGGTGAGTTGGTCGACCTTGACCACGCGTCCTTCATGAGGGAACATCATGGTACGAAAAATGAATGAGGCAACAGCTCGCATGGCATACATGTAGCTACGGCCAAGTAAGAGGTTATAGTCAAGTTGGGCATTGATGACCTCTATGTCAATGAGCACGGTTTTACCAGCCAGCTGGACGGGGACATTAGCTAAGAGACCTTGGGGTTGAGCCGAACGACCGTCGTAGGCTCGCAACGCAGTGGTGGACTACTGGAGAGTAGGAGATCCCAACTTCTGCCAAACGAATGTGGACATAATGCATGTAGAGGCACCTTCATCGATAATGCACCAATGGATAACAAGATTCCGAACGGAAACGAAAACTTGGAATGCTAAAGTGGAAGGTAGGCGTGGTTCAGATTGGTCCGAATCGAATGCCATCAGTTGTGAATCATTGGGGTCAATAGCGCCAATGGCAGAGAGAAAAGTCTTGCGCTGTGAAGGACAGTTTTTTAAGACTTCTAAAGCAGACATGGCTACAGGAGACTGGGCTAAGTCATATACAATGTTGTAATTCGACGCAGCGCGAGCATTGGGATTATTGTTGATGCGACGAAGTGGGAAGCGAGGTGCTTTAGAAGCGCCATCGAGTGGAGCCGGAGGTATACGTAACGTCTGATCTGTGGGATGAACGTTAGTGTTCTTGTCGGCGGGAGGGGCTTCAAGGGTGGAGCCATATTGGTTCCGACGGGTTTGGAGGTTGGCATCTACGGATGACATCATCAACAAGTGGTGGGTGTCTGAATCGAACATGGGTTGATCAGGAGCGGCATAAGTGATTTGTTGTGGTGGCGCGTTGCCCTGAGGGGGAGCTAACGGCTGAGTATTCACTACGCCTTGGTTTGGAAAGGGGTTTTGCAGCACCAAAGGTTGATGTTGAGGTGGTGGAGGGTTGGGTGGCGGCTGAGGAGCTGCTTGTCCTTGACGATGGGCATCGTCAGTCCAGAGTTGCCGAGCTCGCTCCAAATGTGAACAAGCATGTGTGTAATGGCCATAGACCCCGCAAATAGAACAAGGATGATTTGTTCTGAGGTTATTGTTTTTGGGCTGCCTAGGATTACGATCCGGATTCCGGTTGGGAGGAGCAACATTGTCATTATGCAGAGGATTGGGAGGTGGAGGACCTTGATGTTGTTGATGGTTGTTTCCGCAGTTACGTCCTCTTCCACGGTTTTGTTGTCCACCCTGGTTGTGCTAGTTGTTTTGCTGCTGGGGCTGATTGTGTTGTGTGTACACTTTCCCTTGAGTAGCGGGAGGATTTTGACTTGCCCCAGGTGCGGGAGCAGGCTGTGGTGGATAATAAGCTGGTGGGGATGGAGGTGGTCCAGTTACCTGCTAGGGTTGTTGGTAACCCTGAGCTATTGGAGGTGTTGGGTTAGCTGTCGCCGCTTGCTGTGGGTAATACATTGGTTGAGGTGCGGCTGGGGGGCGTATGTAGGTGGTGCATGACCAAAGCACTGAGGTGGACATGAAGGTCCGTGGGTATGGTGGTGATGTGCCATGGGAGCATATGAATTGGTTGCTCCTGATTGAGATGTAGCCCGCGAAAGGTCGGGGCCATGGCTAGGATGTGCAATGGAAAAGGGTTGGGGATGCGAGGCCATACGACCAATGATGCCATCTGCGGCATGGGATGCCCCCGGCGCATTGTGTTGGGATGAATCACCCCGAGGGGCATCCGGTATAATGGTATACATATAACTCGACTGGGCGTAAATGAGGTCAAACTGTTGGGCTTTGAGGATAGCCTCTTCTTCAGACTGGGGTCGTTCGAATGCCACATCCTTGGCAATGAGAGGGAGGAGGGATTTTAGAAACCAATCTAAGAAGATACCGTTGTCTAACTTGATTTTGCAGAGGCTTCGGCGTCGACGCCACTCATGAATGTGGTCAGTGATGTGGGTGGCCGTGTTCTGTCTGCAAGAAAGTAGGATCTTGACTCCCGCATCATAGCGGACAGGTAACTGAAAGAACTGCAGGAAGGTCAAGGCAAGGGAGGTAAAGGTGGCATGGGTCCCATGGGGCTGCTCGATATACCACTTAGCTGCAGAGCCAGTGAAGGTGCGCTGTAACAGACGGAGGCGGATAGAGTCGTCCACTATGGAGTTGGAGGAACACCATAGATGGAAGGACATGATATGGTTCTGGGGGTCCTCACCTGCCTTGCCCTCAAACTTAGGGATGTCCGAGGGGAGTTTGGTGGGCATGTGAGGCCACGCAGGGTCATGTCTGATAGGATCATTGGTTAGCCTGGCTAAGTCTGGTAAGTTCAGACTCGCCATGTAAGGTAAGCTAGCAGATGGATGTGGTGTAGTGACTGGGACATGACTAGTCATGGAGGTATGATGTAGTGGTCCAGTAGCCCCTAAGGGTATGCTAGGTATTGAAGGTATGTGTCCTCCAATAGCTGTGGTCTGGTATGGGCCAGCGTTTCCAAGTGCAACATGGGTTACACTGGGGTTAGGAATAGTAGTAGGAATTCCTGGGATCTGGGTTGTGGTAGTGAGAGGGGGTGTGACCCCTATGTTCGGCATACCTATAATAGGAGGTAGTCCTGTGTTGGGCATTCCTAAAGGTGGAGTGTCCCCCATATTAGGAATACCTAGGGGGGTGGTTGTTGCCATGGATGGCACCGCAGTAGAAGGGTTTGTGGATGTATCTCCTATGGTGCTGGTAAAAAGTGGGTTGAATTGTGTCCCAGCCATAAGGTTGGTTGGGAATAACGTAGTAGGGTTTTCGGATTCTGCCTCAAAATCAGATGTGAAGTTAGGTGTGTCAGAATCGGATGACTGTATGTTTGACCGATGATGTGTCGAGTCAAGGGATAAGGCTCGACGTCGGTGACGTGGAGAGCCAAGTAGACTGAACTCTGGGGGTTCACCCTGAAGACGACGAGATCGTCTGAAATTCTCAATGGTGAGAAATATGTTTTTGTGTAAAAATCTTCTGTGTAAGATGGTAATGTATAAAAAACTCAAAACCCTAATGCAACTAAGGGTGCAAAAAGGGGAGTGAAAATAAAGGCTCTCAGGCCAAAAAATCAACCTCAAAAAGCACTTATTATAGCAGCTATGCTATAATAAGTGGAGGGATGCGACAAAAATGGTCAGAATACCAACAGTCAAACAACTTCTAGAAAAAATAGGTGCTACTAGACCAAAGGTGGATTGTATCATGCAAACACCTAACTAAAAGTATTGTGAATCAACAAACGATATTCTCTGCAAGGTGATGAAATCCAAGTCAGACAATATTGAGTGTTGAATCAACGGCTAGATATCCCCCTACCGGGAGGGACACCGGGTAATCAATCCTAAAGAATGGCAACTAGGATACTTGTAATGTCTCCTCCTATCATACCATCATGATAGAGAGGATCATTGCTAAAACTAGGCATCTAACCCCATACTCAGTAAATAAACATTGAATTTAAAAGAAGATGAACATATGCAAATGCATAACCATTTGAAAACACAGCGGGAGTAAATTCATTTAACACATCCACATACATTCATAATATTCATCAAATGATAATTGCAAATTTAACACAAGAGAATACTTATCTCAATAAGGTAGTCCCAAGCAACTGGCTATGCAACTGCAACGTTCCACCCAACCATAGGCCAGTTGTGCTTATCAACCTCTTGATACAACTGCCACCCCCGAGCTGGGCATGATCTCTACAAGGAACCAGGGAACAACAGACTCACACATAGCCAAGCATACACCAAGATGAGCCAAGCCAATCTGCAATTGGGTTTATCAGGCTGCTAGGACATGGAAGGGAAGAATTGCTAAGCTAGTGAGCTCAACCACAGAGCTATGGGTACCTCTCCTAGATCTATTCAGCTTGGCACTCACAATGCCTACACACCCAATCACAAGGAAGTATTCTCTTCACTGCCACACAGTCCCTCAAGCCATACCTTCCTTTCTAGTGCTCTCAGGGTGTGCATAGAAAAGTAGCCAGCCCTCTTGATCTTCTTGAGAGGTTACTCCCTACACTAGGTTTATCAAGCCAATTCTATCCACTACCACTCCAGTTTCTTGCTCACAAGTTCACATCAAAACAAGGATGCGCATAAAAGCAAAACTACACTTGCTGAGCATGAGAAAAAAAACGTTACAACAGTGGGATGCATGAGATGGGGTTTCTTGGGCTTTAGAAAAACGTGGGTAGACTCAAAACGTATGGCAACTGAAAAATTCGACTGGGAGAGCAAAACCCATTCCAGAAAAACGCCCCAGGGGCAAAAACGACCTCTCCCTCAGTCCCAATTCGTGTCCCTCCTTCCCCAGCTGTTGCACAATCCAAAAACGAGTTCCTGGGCATGGAAAAACGCATGGTTATGGTGAAAAATGTGAGGATAAATTCCAGTGGGCTCAGACTGCGTGAGAGGAAGAACGTCATGGGTGAGGAATTGCCTTAGGCAGCATTTCGTGGGGGTTTTCTTGCCCAGCAAGCCAAAAATACGATTTTCAGGTTGGTGGCTTGCCCATGCACAAAAATTTGACTGCCATACTTCTCCAATCCCAAGACATTAACTGCCCCAACCAATCTTTGGAAGAATTAAATGATTGGGTGCATGAGACAAAATGGGTAGTTAAGAGTTCATGGGTTTTCCTATTGACACATGGGCTGACCCTAGTGGCTCAAGGGTTTGAATAATTTTCCTCCCTATTCCTTGTAGAATCATGCCCCATCTCTTTGTTGCATTGCATAGCTAGTTGGGGTTTTTCCATTAAAATTCGTATTTACATGGTGTCTTATTTACATTGTGCCCATCTCGCACAAGAACCATATGCATCTATTTTTAATTGCCGATACAAAATGCTAAGTCAATGGTGGGGCCTTGGCCTTGAGCTCCTCACCATGATCAAATTACAATATTTACATCATTTACGATTTAATACAAAGGGGGTCAAAATGGGGACATTACAATACTCCGTTCATGACACGTCCAGAAAAGGTAAATCTGCCGTTTGGTCCTTTTACCGCAATACCCCCATACAGGGATATCCCGAGAACTGCGAATGGTAGCCTTCGGTTACTGAATGGATTTCGGTATTTCACTCAGGCTTCCGGAACCATCCTCGCGACTTCAACCTTCCTAGGGGAGAGGCCTTCCGATAAACTGGTTGTGACCGTGCCAAAAAATACTAGGAGATTTTGGTTCCCTAATGGACAACAACTATGTCTCAAATGTAATAACTGAGGGGTGTTATTGGAACACCTATCCCCTCAATTCTACCTAGCTACAGAGTTCTTTTAAGTGCTCCCCAAGTGGGGTTAAAAGTTGGTTGAAGTTAGGGTAAATTTTAAGGCTCAGTTTAAATTATGTGTTTGGGTGGGTGCACGTGTGGTATTGTAAACTGAAATTGAAAATGTAAATGATTTGCAGAAAATATTCAAAAAACAAAGGATCTTTTGAAATAGGAAAGCAAACAATATGACTTCTTCAAGAAATAAATGGATTTCTTTTAAAATTTGCAATGGGCAAAATATCAAGGAAGTAAACAGTAAATTTTTTTTAATCTAGATAAAATGCAAAATAAATCCTTCTTTCAATTTCTAAATTTTTTTAAAAAGACTTTTTTAAATGAGCATTCTAAATAGTAAAAAGATTTCTATGGCTGTAAAAAATGCAGGAATTTTAATACTATAAAATGTGCTAATTGGGCAGAAAATACAGCAAAAAATTATTTTTTTAAACGGATTGGCCGAATGGAAAAAATTAGCATCGCGGGTTTTGACAGAACAGTTGCGATGGACCGCGCGGGTTTCTGTGACACAGTCGTGATGGGAAGCGCGATTTTCAGCCGCGAAGCCGCGATGTGTAGCGCGGGATTTCGGCACACAGTCGCGATGTGCAGCGCAGCAAATGGCCGCAAAGCCGCGATGTGCAGCGCGCAATTTGACCGCGAAGCCACGGTGAGCCGCGCGGAAAAGAGCCGCGCAGTCGCGATGAGCCGCGCGACTGTTGGGAAAAAAGCCGCTAGGCGAAAGCCGTACACTGACGCCGAAAAACGTACCCAAAAATTGAAAATTTTGGGCTGTTAATGGCAATAAAATGGGCCAAGATCTAGAACAGCAATGGATCTGCTGTCTAGGGTGGCAGATCTATGAATTAAACTGACTAATACTAACAAAAACTAAGATCTAAAGCAAAAGTGAGATCTAAAAATTCGAAAGCGGCGAAGTCACCAAAAACTGTTGGCTTGGTTTTGCAACCAAGCTTAGTGTTATGGGCACCTGCTAACTAGTAGCAGCAGTCTCAAATATTAAATAAAAAAAAAATATAAATCTAAAACTAAAACTAAACTAACATGTGCATATCATTAAACTTTTGAATTGAAAACAAGAACAAGAAATAGAAAAAATAACTTTGTATTGAAAATAAGGGCAAGCAAGTGCTTGCAATGATAATACCTCCAAATGGTGAAGGTTGTTGAGTAGCTCCAAGGGTGAGCAGCTCCAAACTCCAAAGGGTCCCTTCTCCAAGGTAGCTACAATGGCCAAAACCTCATGGGAGATTTTGGCAGCATGAGGATAGGATGATGGATGGATGTAAAGTGAGGAGCCCCTACCACCTTATTATAGTTTTTGGTGGTGGGGAATACCATTATGGTTTTGAGGAAACCAATGGTATTGACCAACATGGTTTAGGTACCTTTTCCCTCCTTTTTCCTTTTTTGAATATTTTTAATATTTTTATTCCCTTTTTAATATTTTTGGGAATTTTGGACCCTTTTTGAGGGTTTTTTATGCTTTTTTAGGAAAAATACTCATTTTGAGTGGAAAAAGGGGTGTATTAAGGTCTTTTGGTGACCTTTTGGTGGCTTTAGAGGCTCAAATGGTGGAAAAGTGGACAAATGGGTCATGTGAATAAGGGAATGAGCTAGTGAGCACTTTTTAGGTGTTAACACCATGTCTATAGGTGATATGGACCATTAGGATGGCCTGGTCTGAGTGATAGTATTGACTCTGAATCTCATTTTGCGGTTGAAGAGTGTAGTTTTCCTCAAAATCGACCACTGACAAGATAGTCCCAATAGGAAAGGTATCCCTACACGTTCTAAACTGCTCATCTTGCCAACGAGCCACATGCACATGATTTACATACTGTTGTGTATTTTCAAAGAATTCCTCCATGAAGTCGCAAACCCATACCTGCTAGATCAACAATAAAGACATATATCAATAGATTGTTACATATGAAATTGCAATCTAAAGAAAAAATAGTATCCAATATCTCATTACCAACCTGAGAAGTGACCAATTGTATTTTTTTTCTTTCGTTCCCTCCATCAATATCATACATGACATATTTGAATGACTACAAGTTCACCTCCTTCCTCCCAAGTTCATGCTCATCGATCACATGGATGCATTTTTCCAATAATACGAATCCACCACACCCTGGGCATGTCCCATCTATGCAATTTTTGTGATAAAATGTGCAATCGTTTGGGCTGCTACACAAAATGCTATGAATAAAGTCTCTAGATGGAATCGGTGGTAATGTAGCTGAGCATTTTTGCAAAAGAGTGTTATCCAATACACGAAAAATATATGTATATGTGTCATAATAGTAACCATACTCAATGTGGTATTGACAACAACATGTGTTATGAATTGTATTTATTTTAACATACCATGGTTTGCATTTTTCAAAGGATTTTTGGCCCAAGTCAAGTTCATTGTGTTCATTCCTAAATCTCTCATATAATTCTGTTTGTTTCATATCAAGAAAATGTTTAATGTGTGGTTCACGATCCTTTGAACCCCTTCTCAATTTTAATACATATTTTTGGTTGGAAGAAGGTCTAGTGTTGTCATGCCAAAATGCTTGCACTAATCCCTTTACCGCATCAATGAGCTTCATATCAGAGTGTGGCA
Organism: Larix kaempferi; assembly: GCA_027924585.1. Taxonomy (NCBI): domain Eukaryota; kingdom Viridiplantae; phylum Streptophyta; class Pinopsida; order Pinales; family Pinaceae; genus Larix; species Larix kaempferi. The sequence continues at coordinate 627,378 of BSBM01001018.1, forward strand.
ACCTGCCAATGAAGGCCTAAGCATATGTTTGACCGGTTTCAAGTTGTTATCTTCTAACAAAATACCTACGAAGTGTCTTCACATTCAAATTAATAATTTTGGATGTAGGTTTAAGAAAACAAAGTGCGATAGTGTTTTTGTTCACGATTGATTGTGACAACAAATGACGAGCCACATTGCGATCCTTTGAGCGAGATTTCTTTCCAATTGTACTAAATGCATCTAATAAACTTTTAACAATATGAGAACTTGGTTCTAACTTTTTCATCATCTTTATCTTTAACGTTCTTCTAACAACAGCCATAGACCTAGATTTTAACGATGATAAAAATAATTTGCACTTGTCCCCATCACATTTAGAATAAAAAAAATTAGCAAGTATTTGTCGAGTTTGATAAGCAATAACACGTTTAGAAAACGTACCTTCAAGAGAACTAATGAGAGTTTCATCAACCTATATACGTTTCAGAGTTCTTTGGTTTGCAGTTGCTAATGGGGGTAAGGGTGTTGGAATCGGAGCATGTACAACAACACCATGACGCTCCGACGTTTCAATAGGAGCCTCTTGTCTTTCATTCTCTTGGATGGTCTCCATAACATTAGCTTCTTCCATTGTAAATCCTTCACTCAATGCCTCTCTAACTTCGTCACTTGTATAACCACTACCCAACAAGTCATTCACTACCATATTCTGAGGTTGACTTGCTGTGGAAATTGAAAAATCCCCCAATGAGCACCTACGTCTTACTTCTTGACTAGTGCCATGGGATGCATGTTCATCAAATGTTGTTAAAATTGAGGGCCCCTCTAGTGAATTTCTTCGGATTTATTGAGGTGGATGGGTAGGAGCGATCGTGGCATCATCTACGGTTGGAATTGGATGAGTTTCCATGGAACTCCTTCGATTCCACATGTCCAATATTTTCTTTTCTCTAACTTCTTCCACAGTTTCTTGAGGCTTCTCTTTCCTTGCCGATTTCCTTTTTCGATTGCATGAATTCCCCATGACCACAATGAGAAATACTAAGAAAATAGATTCTAGAGGTGTGCTCAACTATTCAAATATCCAAATTCTTTCTCAATTGTGAATATAGGTTCTTCAAACTTGCTCAATTGTCAATATAGATACTTCCTCAATTGTGAATATAGATTCATCAATCTTGCTCAAATGTGAATGTAAAGTTTCTACCTCACTTGTGAATATAGAAAATTCTTCATGTGTGAATATAGATTCTTCAAGCTTGCTCAATAGTGAATGTAGATTCTTCTTCAATTGTGTTCATATAGATTCATCAAGCTTGCTTGACATTGTGAATGTAGAATCCCCTTGAAGCTTGAAATTGTGAATGTAGAATCCTCTCGAAACTTGAAATTGTGAATGTAGAATCCTCTTGAAGCTTGAAATCATGAATGTAGAATCCTCTTGAAGCTTGCTAATTGTGAATGTGGAATCCTCAAATCCAAATGCTAACTGTAGAATCCTGTTCATGCTTGTTGATTGTGAACATAGAGTGTCTTGAGATTCCTCAATTTCCTTGAATGTTGTTTGTGAAGTATTATGTTGTATGGGAGACGGGAAGACAGGAAGACAAAACGCAAAATTTTGAGTATAAAAGCATTTCGCTGAATTTTTGCATAAACAAAATGTGCTAGCGTTATGGACAAACAAAACGCGCGTGTGTTCCTCTAATGTTAAAAAAAATCCTAGGCATTTAATATGTTTGGTGCATGGCTAAATAACACCTACTTGCACAAAACGTGAGAGCGTTTCTTCATGCCAAAACGCGCTAGCGTTATTGTAATCATCAAAACCTTATTGAATAATTTATTTAATAGTTTCTATGGGTTGGGAGGTTAAATAAGGATTTGGTATTAGGAGCTTAGGGATTAGAGATGGGGGGTGGTTAGTTAGGGGTAAGGGGATAGGAGGGGGGTTAGTTAGGGGTAAGGGGCTAGGATGGGGGTTAGCGAGGGGGAGAGAGAGAGAGAGATAGAGACTAAGGGAGGGAGTTAGTAATGGTTGGGGGGGGGGGGAGGAGGGAGAGAAAGAGAGAGAGTGGAGAGGGTGTTAGTTGTAGGGAGTGAAAAAGAGAGATGGGAGGTGTGGTTAGAGGTAGGTGGAGGTGTAGGGAAGAGAGAGACTGAGAGAGCCCGGGTTAGTAAGGGATAGGGAGATGAGAGGAGAGAGATAGAGAGGAGGGGGTTTGGGCTAGGGGGAATAGCAGAGATATAAAAAGAGGAGGCTGGTGATGACGACCACAATGATGATGATGATGAGGAAAATGGAGATGACGATGATGATGATGAAGATGGTGATGAGGATGATGATGATGATGAAGATGATGATGAGTATGACGATGAGGATGATGAAGATGAAGATGATGGTGATGAAGATGATGATGTTGATGATGATGATGGTGATGGTGATGATAAAGAAGAGGATGATGATGATGATGATGATGATGATGATGAATCAATCATCATCATCATCATCTCCATCTTTATCATCAACATCATCATCATCATGTAGTGGTAGGGGAAGGGGGATTAGGAGAGAGCAAGAGGGGGGGAGAGAGAGAGAGAGAGAGAGAGAGAGAGAGAGAGAGAGAGAGGTGTAGAATCA
>BSBM01001018.1:3377500-3435000 GCA_027924585.1 Larix kaempferi
ACAAAGACAAGATTCAGTACTTAAGACACATAATCTTTGAGGAAGGGATTTCGGTTGACCTCGCCAAGATAAAGGCCATTAATGAATGGTCGGTTCCTAAAGATGTGACGGATGTCCGATCATTTATGGGCATCACTAGTTATTATAGAAAATTCATTGAAGGGTTTTCCAGGATTGCAAACCCCATAACGTCGCTGCAGAAAAAGGGAAAGAAGTTTGTCTAGGATCAAAAGTGTGCGGACAATTTTACAAAGTTAAAAGAATTGCTGACTTCAGCACCTATTTTGAGGATTGTAGATCCTAATGAAGATTTTGTAGTATGTACAGACGCATGCAATGATGGACTGGGAGTAGTACTAACGCAGGAGGGACATGCTGTAGCCTATGAATCAAGAAAGCTGAAAATACATGAGAAGAACTATTCCACCTACGATCTAGAATTGTTAGCAGTAATTCATGCCTTGAAAATGTGGCGTCACCACCTTATTGGCATAAAACTTACCTTAATGATAGATAATATGGGGCTGAAATATTTATTAGATCAAACAAATTTGAATGCCAGGTAAGCCAGATGGCTAACTTTTCTAAGTGAGTATGATTTTGAAATTCAACACATTAAGGGGAAGGAGAATAAAGTTGATGATGCGTTAAGTCGTAATGCAAGGATACATTTTATTTCAGCCATCAGCACATACGCAACAAATTTGGAGAAACATATTTTTGAAGGAATTAAAGAGGATGAGGAATACATAAAATTACAGGAAAGGATAGTAGAAAACAATTCTGAAAATTCTATAATAGATTTCAGTTTGAAGGAAAATGGCTTACTGCTGTACACAAACAGATTGTACGTACCAAACGTACCAGCAGTAAAGATCTGATTTTGGATGAGATGCACAAAAGCCACTATTCTTGCCATCCAGGTTACCAGAAAACCATCACAATGCTAAGGAAGGAGTACTATTGGCCCAGAATGAAGGATGAAGTAGCAGAATATATAGCTAAGTGTTTTGACTGTCAAAAAGTAATGGTGGAACATCAGCATCTTGCAGGATTGCTGCAGCCCTTTCCTATACCCAGCTGGAAGTGGGAAATCATAAGTATAGATTTCATCACTGGGTTACCAAAGAATCAAAAAACAACACGACTCCATCATGGTGGTAGTAGACAAACTTAGCAAGGCAACCCATTTTATCCCTGTCAAAACTACCCATAAAGCTCCTGATATCGCAGAAATTTTTATGAAGCCGGTTTTCCGACTGCATGGGATACCCAAGGTAATAGTTTCAGACCGAGATTCAAAGTTCATAGGTAACTTTTGGAGGTCCTTGTTCAAGGGGTTAAACACCACCTTAAATTTCAGCACTGTGTTTCATCAGCAAACAGATGGACAGACTGAAAGGGTGAACCAGCTATTGGAATATATGCTCAGAATGTATGTTAAGGATCAACCTGGTAAGTGGGAAGACTACTTGCATTTAGCAGATTTTGTGTATAACAATCACTACCATGCTTAAGCCAAACTTAGCCCATTTGAGATTCTTTACGGTAGAAAGTGTAACACATAGGTGTCATGGAGTGATCCGGTTAGCAGAGTCACCTTAGGGCCCGAATTGTTGCAGGAATTAGAACTAATCGTGAAGCAAGTACAAGAAAATCTTAAAGCTGGATAGGATAGAAAGAAAATTCAAGCAGACCTTAAAAGAACTCATAGAGAGTTCCAGGTTGGTGAACATGTTTTTCTTAAGGTAAGGCCGAAAAAGAGTTCCTTAAAATTGGGAAGCTGTGCCAAACTGGCACCCAAGTATTGTGGTCCTTTCAAAATCTTGTCTAGAGTTGGACCTGTGGCATATCAATTACCCTTACCTTCAAACCTCAAAGTCCATAATGTTTTTCACATTTCATTTTTAAAGAAATATGTGCATGATCCTACTCATGTTGTAAATTGGAATAATGTTCAGGTGGAACAAAGCGACGATTTTCTGGTGGAACCGGACTGTATTCTCGCAAGGAAAGAAACTCTACTCTGGAACCGCACGGTTGGCCAAGTAAAAGTGTAATGGAAGCACTTTAGCCCAACAAAGGCTACCTCGAAGTTGGAGAGTAATATGCGGGCTGCATACCCAACTTTGTTCCAGGAACACTCAAGGAGTGAATAAAGCAACATCGAGGACGATGTTGAGGCTTAAGGGGGGGTGTATGTCACCTACCCAATTTTTGAGAATAATTATTTTCTACTATTATCCTTTTTGCAAAATACTTTGTGTTAAATTATAATTACAATTTTTGTAATTATGAGCAATTAGGTCATAGATGAATGTAATGACTCATTATTATTATTTAATAAATAAAAATGGGAGACAAACACTCAAGAAAGTTGTTACAAGAGTGTTCACTGGCCCACTAGGAGGAATGGAAGCTGCTGGAAGGATTGGGACATATGGAAGCATTTGCACTCTACCATTAGCTATTGGTATGGGACAAATCCCCCTAATTTTGTGGCATTTCCCCCTACAGGTGGAGGGAGGTGAGCAGGTAGCTCACTAATGATCAGTTAATTACAAAAAGACCTAGGCAGCCTATAAAAGGCAATTCGAATTGAGCAGGGAGCTCGTACAATGTTTTCTGCAGAAACATTCCTCATGTGCATCAGGTGATGGCTGAGAGATTCGAATAGGGAGGCTGTGGTGAATGCAAGTATAAGTATGCAAATGTTATGAGAAGGACAGACCAGAGGTGTTGGTGCAGGTCCCATTGACTACTAAGCCTGTATGGCTGGATAAATTTTCTTGCTGCTGCAAGTAGAGACCCTAAGCTTCTGAACTTCCTTCCTCCTGGTGGATCAGTGGGTAGGCTCAGGGGTCCTAAGGCAGACATCTTGGATTCTTAGGAGCAGGTTGGGTGGAACAACCTTCTTGAGTGATTTGTTACTCCTATCACACTCAGGTTCTATTCATTTTTTTTTATGTTTCCAATCTCAGGAATGCTCTCAGAAAGTGGCTTAGAAATGTTATTAATGAGCAGTAACAGTAAAATTTTAGATCCTAATTGATTTTAAATTTCTGAACTGATAAAATGACTCCTTTGCATTTTTCCCCATGCGTGAAGCTGCATCGTACTCCAGTACAGAGAGGTAGCATTAAATCTGTTCATTTAAAAGTGAAACCTAACATGCATCTAAATTCATAATCCCAAAGAGACCCCCATGCACAGAATTATGTTCCCCATGCATCTTATATTTTAGAAGCTGTAGATTAGATCTCTGCATACATTGAGTATACTGGTCAAACTCTAAATGATGAAACCACCTACCAGAAACTAGTTATGACAGTATTTTCCTTTCTGACTTCTGAAGGTAGACATGGTGTTAGCATCTAGGGTTTACTGATCATCAGTTATTTCTTCAAAAAGAAACCAATGTCATGCATTCTGTTAACCATGTGCCCATTCTTTTATTTTTTATTTTTATTTGAATCTGATCGATCTTTATAGAAATTATTGTCATCACTGTATTATTTTTGTGCAAAAAAGAGGTATTGTGTTGTTCTTTCATTTCTCCAGAGGTCCACATTGGACAAATACAGGGAGATAGAATTAAAGTAGACAAACTATTATACTAATAGGCAAATTAAACTAACTGACGAATACACTGTAATTTTCTTTGATTTTGTATTATCAACTGTATGTGGCAGAATTTACATCACGGAATAGCATGTTCGTGAAAGCAAAGAAAAGAATAGCATTATTTAACTGACAGAGTAAAATATAGCATCTCTGCACCCAAACCAGGGTTGATCTGTTCTTATCATACTAATATTTACAAACATTTAACAGCCGCAAAATCAAATGTTTCCATTATCATAGATATTCTAATTGTGGAAACAAGAACTACTATTCTTGCATTCAAACATCATTACAACCCTGTACAATTCATTATCATTGACAGGCTAGGGTTTAACATCAACACTGTTGTATTCAAACCGAAACTAATACCCTTTTATTAATAGTTTAACTCAAGTATGCACATAAATTTTGTAAGCTAGGTATTCCATTATTGGCTTACAGCCATCCATTGAATAAACACTTAAAAACATGCCTTTCATTCTTTTAAAACCAATTCGAAGATGAGAGTTCAAAACACCATACGTAAACCTTAAAACCCTAGCAAGGAACATTTCCATTTAAAAATACGATCACAGCATCCTACAGATCACCTCATTGTTTACTGAGGGTTCCATTCAAAACCTATTCCTTCTTTTACACTACACAGCTACTACCAAAACAAAACCATAGTCAATACTGTTCCACACTTGTTTCTTCCATCGATGTAGAAGTGCAAAACAAAAACATAAAACGTTTAGTGCTGTGAAATCCCTTGCAACAACGAGGGTTCAAACCCTATCAAGCTCGCCAAGCCGAGGGAAGGCTGGCCATGCATTTTAGAAAATATTTACATCATCTACACCAACAACAAAACCATAAACAGTAACGTTTTCCCAAAGTTGCAGGCGAGGCAAAGGCCATTGCCGAGAAGACACATTTCCAACACCTTGCTCACCACGTCTGAATCTAGGAGAACCACGAGATAGGGGTACCACCAAATCTTACCGGTGGGTTCACTGTATTCCTTTTTCCCCGTCAACTTTCTCGACACACTGCTGTTTGCCGAGAGCTACCTGTCAAGCAATTATGCTCAGAGTTAGATAACATTCATGAAATGTTCATGCATGCAACAAAAAAAACTTTAAAATTTTGCAACATCACTGTACCTGCGTCGTTGACAAAATAATGACGAAGCCATCCATCCACTTCGAAGGAGAAAGACCCAACTCGTAGGACACATTGTGTTGGCACTTGTGAAAACTTGCAACCCGATTTGAAACCCCAGACCTTCAAGTCACTACAACGCCAACCTCGGACGCACTCATCCAACCTGTGGATTGCTACACTATTCATTTCCAGACTCAGCCTCCATGGATAAAAATCACTCACAGATTGAAGGTTACTACCAGTCTTAGGTTTGAGCCTGAGGGAGGCTTAAAAAAACAAAAACCTAAGTGCCTTTCGGCCGGTTGGCCTCACCCCAAACCCTACCACCGAAACAATGAGCAAGAAAACGTTACAATATCCTGTAAGTTACGTTAGGTTTCACTACAATCCCAACACACAACAATCAACGACAGAGATCTATTTCCATAAGCCACGGTGGAGGGTGGTAGTTGCGGTAATAAATCACCCATCCACCTCCTAAGCCACGACGTTGCCAACTCTGTCGACACTAAGGAAGGAGGTCGTTACAACTCAGCACTTGCAAACCTTCTCGCATGCTGGACATCCATTACAATGTGCACGTAATATTACCATTAACATTGTGGCCAGGCGAATTTATTACAAACCCAATCATTTATGATACCCTTGAATTCGTACGCAGAATTTTTACAACGCCATCATTCCACCTGCCAACCATAAGGATCAACGTTTATTGCATCAACTTTATAAATTATACCAAGGTTAAAACATAGATTCGGTAGCATGTATAAAAGACTTCGTATGTTCCATTTAAATCGATATAAGTGTACTCATAGCATAAAACACCCACCTAGGTCGCATTCGATCCTAAGGTATGGATAGATTCCACCCCAACCCAATATAAAGTTCATCATAAAGTTCATTATAGAGCTCTTCAAGCTTTGCTAATGTCATAAATTCATATGGATACACCCTTTAGGGTAAAGTTGCTACCCAAGAACTATCGTATAAATTGCATGGTAGGATATTAATGTATTAACATTATCATTGTAATTGCTGGGGTAATAAGGAACTTAGAATCACCTTGCCACTCTCACTATGGTGTGCATAGGACCGTGTTCCCTTTCCTTAGAATTGTCACAAGTCGAAATTTATACAAAGATTGTTTTAAAAAGCCGCAAGTCAATTATGGAATGATAATAAGAGAAGCCATAAACTCTTAGTACAAAAACTGATAACAACCACACTCTGGAATTGACGACTTCTGCAATTTGAGCTAGCCAAGTTACTTCTTACAAAAATTGAAAAGAAACCATACCTGTGATGTCAAGTACTAGCAGTTATCATTTTTGAAAACGGTTATTAAACACTCTGAAAATTATCGCTATCTCTTACCTGCGAATTTGCGCATGAAGGACGAGTACAATGCTTTAGCTGAGTAGCTAAGTAAGCCTCGGGGCACCTCGTGGGACCCCTTTCATCATCATCCATAAAATTTAAATTGTCAGTACTTGTCAAGGAGAATTTTGTTTTCCAAATGTATTGAAAATTCAACCATTCAAGCATATAAATAAATGTCGTAATCATTATTTGGATTCATGACCTGTCGTCGACATAATGCACCATCAGAAAACAAAAAAACACAGCAGTTAAATTGTTCCTACAGAATGACATAATTATTAACTACTGTTTTATTAAACATTTATTATTTCCGCATTTTACAATTATTAGTATTTAATGACAATTTAGAAATTTTAAATTTTTATGAAAATAGTGGGATGTTACAATTCTTCAATAACTTCCTTACAACAGAATTAAATGTCAGCAAGGAAAGTCAAATGGGTTCACAAGATGACATTTGGTAGCATATGGTTCATCCCCAAAACCCCCTCACCTCTCCCTAGTGGAATACGCATGGCCCCTTCTCATTCGTTGCTTCCATAGCCAGTTTTGGTATTTTATTGCAATATAAAATATTTACATATTCATTTACAATATTCCATGGCTTAATAGCTCATGGGTAATAAAATATCAAATACTTGTCCATTTTAAATAAAATCCGAACATACACTAGCGGGGCCTTGGCCTTGAGCTCTACGCTAGGGAAACATACATCGCATGTATACAATATTTACATTAAAAGCCAATATTTCACAAGGGCCAAAATTGGGGTATTACACATCAGGCTTGTGTCCCATCCAAGCCTCGAATCGAATCTTTCCTTCCAAGGATTTGTGTGGTACTCTGTTCTGAACATATGTTGTAGAGTTAATGGATTCATCCCATAGTTCAAATGAAAATCTAAACCCAAAATCCGACGGCATATATGTCTGATTTTCGACATCACGTTGTCGACCATCCGACAAGCCTCTCCTTTTTTAAACATTGGTTGACCTTCGACGGATATCTGACAGCAATATGGTATCGTCGAATATCAAACACACATATGTTTAATATCCGACCACAATTCTTTTAATATATAAGTTGGATATTCGACACCCATTACTTTAAAGGTGGTCAGATATTCGACACCCATTACTTTACAGGTGGTCGGATTTTCGACAACATGGAGGTTGAATCTCCAACACATATCGCATTATAGGATGTCGAATATCCGACGCATATACCTACATACAAAATACAAATTCCGACGATGTTTTCCATTGGTGGTATGGCGAGTTGGTCGCATTCTTTGGAAGGGGTTGTCAGATATCCGACCCATATTACATTATAGGATGTTGGATATCCGATGCACATACCCTCAGTCAGAAGACAAAGTCCGACGCCGTTTTTCGTTGGTAGTATGGCGATCTCGTCGGATTCTTTGGAAGGGGCCATCGGATATCCAACGAATATGGGGAATTTAAAAAAAAATACAATAGTTATCGATAGGATTTTATAGTGTGCCTACCCTTAATCATGTCATTGTCAATGTATTGCAAATATGTTTTAATCCTAGCTGTCTTTTTTAGAATCTATACTACCAATAGCTCCATGTCAAGTTTTGTAAGCAGTATTGCAAAATTTTATAGGTTGTACTTTGTAGTCATCACAGAGAATATCCTTTTTGAAGCTATGCATGCTATCAATTTGTATTTCCATGCTGATTAGCTCAACTATAGCATACTTTAATACCATAATATTAAACCATTCTTAAAAATAAATGTAGAGATCAATGTTTTATAAAATATGTAAAGTTTATCACAAATGTTCTACTCTCCCAAACAAAGATGCAAACAACATTCCCTACTAATTATTACACAAGCACATATCTTATCTTGTGCTGACATGTGTTCTATGTTTTTTAAAACAAATATAAATATGAGATGGGCTTGATAATATGTTTGAATACAAGAATGTACTGCTCAATTATTAGAATGGAAATTGTACATTTTTCTCTGTCAAATACAAAAAAAAATATACTTGGGGATGAATGAGACTTTCACAAGAGCCTACCCACAAAAAAACAGCCACCTACAATAGGATAGCTCTTAAAAGTTACCCAAGACACACAAATTCATATACTCAAAGTTCTATGCTTCCAAGAGCAGGAATCCATATGTTCTAAGGCTAATTGTACCACACAATCAGGCTACCACAGGCATTCCATGTAACTGTTCCTATGATCGAAAATCATTCCCTCTTCCACGACCACGCCCTACAATATCAAAACAAGAAGAGTATATCAAAACACTGGAAGATGTTTTATCATTTACTTTGACCTTGGTATCGAGAATAGAAACCATATAGAAAATTATGCCTGTAATTCTTACAAAACGCTTTAAACTAAGAACACAGTGTATTTCAAACATAAGTCATACACAAAGAGTCAAACACTAAAAGATGTTTTATCATCTACTGATCTCTGCATCAAGAACAACTACCATTTAGAAAGTTCTTCCTGATATTCTTAAAATACTTAAAACCAATAACGCAGTATTTAAAACCCTAGTATTTAAAACAATAATCATACTAGACTCTTCCATGCACTAGCTCAGACAAATATAAACCCAGGCTTGATATAACTCAAATGGCACCTCTGAATGAAACTCACTGACCACTATCAAACCCAACATAGAAAATTAAAATCCATTGCGTTTATCAAAGGAAGCTAGTGAATCCCCGTAATATAACTATGATAGGTCAATCTGATTCCATCTATAAATGTAGTGCCTAATTCCCACCTAATCTGTATTGATATTTAAGTGCAACATCAAATGCCCATAAGAGATCCAAGCATTAATCCACAATTTTTGAGAAAACTGTAAGAGCCTTGAAGAAAATTTATATATTAAACCAGTAAATGCATGTATATTAAAGGAAATGGAGATGAGGAGGTTTGGTGAATGCTTTAATTGCTGATGGAATTTACCTAGAGTTATATGCTTCATGTTGCTTCACTGGGATAAAATCATCAGTCAATGTTATAAAAGTCAGTAAATGGGCATCACAAGCCAGTAACTTCTTTGGGAAAAAATCATCAGTGAAAAAATGTCATTAAGTTTAAAAAGAATAAATATGCGTTATTTTTATAATTTCATATTTCCAAGTAAAACACATTAGTTTTTGTATAAACATGTCAAAATTCACAAAAGATTTGAACCCAGTTTTCCTAATCAACTTTTTGCCTTCAAAACTACATTTAGTATTTGAAATCAGCAAAAATACGAAAACTAGATTCATTCAAAATTCAATTATGACCAATTATACTTTCCAAATGTGGAAAATCCAATTGGTTTTATTCATATTGGGCGAATTTCAATGAAGTTCACCGGTGTGGTGTGTTATTTTTCCAAATTTGCTTTGGGGTCTACATGGATCATAAAGACTAGATAATATTTAAATTTTAACTATAAACAAACTAGAGAGATTGAAAAGTAGTAAGAGTCGTATTTATTTAAAATGATGTGCAATGGTAGGGAGCATTTGAGGTTGCAAAAATACAAGGTATCAACTTTTTGAAATTACCAAGAGCTTTTTAATGGTGCAATTTGAAGGAGCTCCGGTGATAATGTGAACCAAGGAGCATAACATGAAACCAGGAGCTTATTATGGTGCAATTTGAAGGAGCCTCCAAGAAAAATCCAGCGATGAAGTGCACCAAGGGGCATAAAGTCGATGTCAATGGGTCAGTTTTAATCATGGGGGGTAATCAACAAATAGTCATAATTTCAAGGTTTCATTAGAGACTTGAAAATTGCAAGAGAACAGAGATTCTGAGAAATAATTGTTCGTGGAAACTTAAAGCCATGGTTGAGACCAAAGGCAATTTTGTTCATAATTATGCAAGAAATGAGGTGTAAAAATGGAGGCAAAGTAGTTGCTTGGAAATTTTAAAGAATCTCAGCTGACTGATATCAGCAGTGATAAAAATGGCATGGCAGATACATGAATGCAGCTAAGTTATTGGAACTTGGTGATAATGGAAAACATATCCCAAATGGTTTTTAACACGTGTGCCAACACACCTTAGCATTGCCCTAGATTATTCATTAGGATGTCCCTGATTTGATAAGCATGTCATGGACAACCCCGGAAGGAAAAACCTTTTATCATTCACACAACTCTATTTTCATGTTTCTAGCGTTAAGTGGTTGTTCTAGTTTCAGGTATAACATAGTTGCAGCGGATTCCAATCTGACATCCAAAATCCTACCATGATTTAATTATTGCACATTCTAATATGATGTTGTTGTTATGGATTCCAGTATAACAAGTCAATTCCTAATTCAAAATGTAACATGGATGTTCCAGTTTCCATTCTGACTAATCTAAGAATGACACTTGCAGGGCCAACATTGGAATTTTTTACCATATTCTACAGCCTTCACTTTAAGAATGTATGAAAGACAAGCTACCTTTTTTCTAAAAGTGGGATTAATGTTTAGGTCTTTTACAAATGGAGGTCTCTTATCAGTTTAGAAAGGTAGAACCCATAGAACAAGTGCATAATTGAAATATCGATATCTATACACTTAGAACACATCTCGTCCATTATAAGGGTGTAGAGCATTAGTGCAATCTGAACTCTGTAGTAACAACTATGTTTCATTTAAAAATAATGAGTGTAACAGTCCTGCCAAACTTATGAACATCAAACAAATCTAGGTTGACTTTCACATGCATAGGTAGGATTTGTAACTGGAAATGCCATTACAATGAGAATGCATATACAGAATAGCTCCACATCATAAATGAGTGGAACAGTCATGCCAATCTTATGAACATTAAATCCAGATTGTCCTTCATAAGCATAGGTAAGATGACATTTCTAAGACTTTATAATTTTTTTTGTAAGACTAAATTATTTCTAAGTCTTAGTATTTTTTTGGTGTGGCTAGAGAGCATGGTGGGTAGTCAGACATGCAAACCACCAAGGAAGGTTGCAGGTTGACATGAACTCTAGCACTGTCATGAATCTACAAGGACATTCTGACAATTGTGGGGCAAGAGATAAGATGTGCAGAGATATGTAGGATTCACTATGTCTTGCAAATGAAAATGGATCTTGAACATAAATAGGTTTGTGGAACTTGATTTCAACGACTTCTATCTGACAATATCACTATGTAAGAATTGCTTTCTTATGTATATATTGTTGGTGCTTACTATCATTTGATTTTACCTTTTCTCAAACTGTCATAAGTAAGAAATGAATAATTCCTTACCTTGTCAGAGGCTTGAAAAGTAGGATAAGATGCTTTAGTTTCATAACAAGCCCCAAGAAATTGTCAAAATTTGGATGACTTGCAAGTGGGTTGTAGAAAGGCACCACCATAGCCATTCATTGAGCTCCTCTTTGTTTCGAGAATAATTTAATATTCTCTGCTGAACAGGTCCAACCACATGAAGGTGGAAGCTCTTATGGCCCCTCCCCCCCCTCAATTCCTTATGGCCCCTCCCTCCCCTCAATTCCCCATACCCAATGCATGTACTTGAAAAAGAAAAAATATGTGCAATCATGCAGATTTCATCATAAAGAAACATTTACCATTCATTCAATAAAACTTATCATTCATTTAAACCATTCATTCATTCAATAGGGAAAAAATTATGCATGACATTATATTATCAAAAATAATTACAATGTATTTCTTCAGTCACTTCTTTCTATTTTTTATCTCTTTACAAAATCTACAAGAAACTCATCTTCTGGAACTTGTTCTTCAGTTCTTGGTGCTTCATCAACTTGTTGTGATGTCTGCCTAGTAGAGTACTTGCGACGTGGATTTTGTGGAAAGGGGTCTGGATTTGCTGCAATAATTTGAAAATGTTACATTGATATATTCTGGTATTATAATGACAAGTATTTCATTTAAAAAAACATTACAAAGGTGTTTTTTTTACCTGATGTGGCCACATCATGTACTTCATATTCCTATCTAGGATCAACCTGTACAGTGTGACCCTCTAAACGATGCTCTACAGTGTAAACATGGAATTGTACAATTAATGTTCACCATCTACAATGCAATATTTAAAATTGTAGCATATGTATAAATTCAATACCAGGATTCGAAGCATGATCTTCGATTGGTTGTTGTCCATCCTCGACATTGAGTGGATTGTTGATTTCCTGCTCAAAACAGAGTCAACATTTTATGGAAATTATTTATAACAAATAGATTGCACAACTAATAAATCTTCATTAAAGTATATAGATTTTATATACATGTGCGCAAGATGGATCACTAGAAGACCGTGTTTTCCCAGACAAGCTTTTTCGGCGTTCAACAACAGCTCCAAAGTCGTGCTGGAAGCCAAGCTTCAAGCCTTCCTTAGTGTGAACTTCCTTGAATCGATCGGCCTGCCTATTGGCATAACGTCATGAATTTACCTTTTGCGGTGCAATAAAACAATAATAATTTGCAATTTATTATTTGGATGCATTATTGGTTTTTCGATACTTACAATTCGTGCCGCCAAATTTGAATAACCACCAGGCACAAGCTTGTATTGACCAATTTTTTCTTGTCTTTCCTTTGTGGCCTTTGATGTGTCTGACAGCCTATGAAAGTGTTGAAATACATTATATGTTCCAAATTTGATATAAAAATTAATAATAATAAGATTTAGAATTACATTGTGGAAAGTATTGCATACCTCCTTATGCCTGGTGGTAGCTTTCCTTCTTTTCTCAGAGTCCTCTCCTTTCTATATTCCACTAGGGATTTCCACTCTCTTGTTGGAATCATCGTAAGGAGCTCATACCTAGGGTTCCTTTCTAGATGAAACCTATATTGGTCTCGGACAATCTTCATATGTTGTCCAGCCTTCTTTAGTACCACGACTCTATTAAAGGTCTCATTGTCGAATAGGCCAACCAACCGATTAGTGAGCTCATATTTTAAATTTTAAATTTTTTTATCCCACCTCGTGCGAATGGTGGGCCCAAATATATTCAAGGAAAAATCATTTAGATGTTTATAGATAACATCATTTCCTGCAAAATGATCATGCCATCATTAGTTGAAAAACAATGTTTTATCGATGTATTACAATTAAATTATGAACACTAATTTAAACAATGTATAATTATATGGGATCTTCTCTATCTTTATTGGAACGAGATCTTCGTCCACCAAAAATATTTTTTGTAGTGTACCCGTGCTAGTGATACGGGAAGATCTAGGAAATGTTGCTTCAACAATATCAATACTAGCAGGCTCTGCACCATTCCCTTCTTCTGCACTATCTGGTGTGCGCCGGTCACTAGCAGGTGCACTCACAGCTGGCCTCAGGGGTGTCACGGAACGTGTTGCAAACTGTTCAGTTGAAAACAACGGCACATGAGATGTATGTGGAGTCATTTTCTCATGTGACGACTCTACACGAGCATCAGTATGACCAACACCGCCTTAATCACTACCGTGTGGTCGCAAAAAAGTCTATAAATACAAACCATGTCTTATAAGTTTACCATCATAAACAACTAAAAATTATAAAATAATAAATGAATTTATATTATGATTCAAGATGCCCCAACTTACTTCAAAGGCATGAGATCTCTTTACCAAGACATCAACCTTGGCTCTAATCTCATATGTCTGCAGTTGAATGAATAGCAGACGAAGGATATCCTCATTAATTTTTTTCAAGGTCTTCTCTATCATCTTAATCAAGTCTAGAGAAGAACTAATGTCAGCATCTTGCATCAACTCATCCACATCAAAATCTATTGATTGCTCTGACGTTGGATCACACGCTGAATGAATGGTCTACAACAAAAATATATATAACATTAATGACGTGAAAACAATAGGCTGAGGAAAAAAGTATATTAACAAAATATATCGATCATGATAGATTCCTAAAATACAATTAGGTTTACATGATGCCTCAATTCTGGTGTCATCTGATCCACAGTTGGGGACTTGTCCCGATCATCCCCTTGCCAAAAAGAAGTAGAAAACATTATCATAATGAAACCAGTATACACACGAAAAAGACATAAAAAAAATTTATGCGACATATTATATTTGTACAATTCCAATGAATTATACATGTTTCCTCGAGGATGGTCTACTCATCGGATCAATGGTTATAGGTGACTTAACCCGATATACTAATAGGGAGGTGCCCCTTACAGAACCCTCACTAGTACAAAATGAGAGATAAGTGACAAAAAAAACAACCAAAATCCACATATAAATTACCACTTTTGAGTTGGTGACCACTGGTAGCAAATTAGTGGCCATATATCATGCGACAAAAAATGTGGTCATATTTAGCTTGGTCATTTATAGCTTAGCTTGTGGTCATATATTTGGTTGTATATTTGGTCATTAATTTGGTAATACATTTGGTCATTAATGGCAATGTGATAAATGACCGCTAATTTGCTACCAGCGATCGCCAACTCAAAAGTGGTCATTTATATACATATTTTGGTCATTTTTTTTGTCACTTATCTCTCATGTTGTAATGGTGGTCGTTTATATCTAAATTTTGGTCATTTTTTTAGTCATTTATCTCTTTTTAGTGGTTTCAGAATATAAATAGGGCATGGTGGAATCAAACCACCAACCTCCTGCCTATAAGGCAGGTGCTCTACCATTGAGCTAGCACTCTTAAATAGAATTCCGTATGGATTGATATGAGAATAAAATTTCCAATAGTTAACACCATCTTGCCAAATTATGGAAAATGGGTGCTTATACTTTCTTACATTGGAATTACAATTTATCTAAAGAACACTCAACTTGAAAAATTCAGTGCATTGATTGACAGATTGCAACACTTTTAAAGTCAAGTCATAATAGATGGTTAAACCCCTCTAGGATGATCAAGCAAAGAAATATATAATAATCAAAGTGAGAAACTGTGAATGAAGATGAACTTATTTTTCATGTCAGCAAACCTTCTTTTAATCACACAAGAACTAGATCTGAACTTTGAATTTGTTTCTTTGCTTTTAACTCCAATAGAAAATTGATCACCATGTTCCCTTTCAAAGATAGGTATTCTCTTTCAAACAATAAATCTAAAACCATATGAACACGGGATGCATACTATTAGTACCAAAGTCTTCCCCGTCAAAATTTTTGAACTTTGCATACTTTTGAACTTTGAAGTTGTTTCTTTCTTTTTACTCCAACAGAAAATTGATCACCATGTTCCCTTTCAAAGATAGGTATTCTCTTTCAAACAATAAATCTAACACCATATGAACACGGGATGCATACTATTAGTACCAAAGTCTTCCCCGCCAAAATTTTTGAACTTTTGCCAGAATGCACAAATTTTACCAAGCTTGTTTGCACCTTAAATTCTTTTGTGTCCAAATTCTCCATTTTTCCCATCTCATCAAATTCCCAATCCGGCTCATCTTGCACTACTCCATTGAGTCAAATGTCTATCTTACCATTGTTTGTTTGGAAAGCTAGACATCACCTTTTACCAAAATATTACCCAAAGGTTTAAATACTTATTTAAAATTATTATAAATTATTTGAGTTTATATAATAATTTTATAAGTGTTTTATGTTAATCTTCATTAAAAAAATAACTTTTTTTTACTTAATTCCCTTCCCTGCCTAAGTCGAGTTCCGTCCACTATTTATTTTTTTAGTGTTTCTGCAATGACATCCTCCACCCGTCCTTGGGACACACCACTTTATTAAATTTTTATCATTCTCGGTACGCTTGGGTCTACATGTTGGCTACTGGAAACAAGTGCCACTCAAAGTGTTTTTGGACTTGAGCCAGTCAAGATGCTGTGAACTATTCCATGGTTATGGACTTGAGGATATCCTTTATATGATAGACATCATGCTCCCTTAACAATATACTTGGCTACGAGCATGCAAAAATTCATTCCACTGGAGGTATAGCGGTAGCTACATTCGCTACAAAATCGAGCGTCCAGTCTTCATATAATATAACCACTGGTGAATGCAAGAGTATGACACTTCTGACAGAAGGGACGTTCTTCTTTCCAAGCCACCCCAACAATATGCGATTGCAATGTACGCAAGTCACAATATCAATCCATGAGATTTGATATTTCCCACACGATATTTTCCAAACAACATGCAATCTTCACCAAAACGTAGTCTACTAGTCACAAGCAAGAAAGTGGAGCAGTCTCCAAGTCTCTATGTTCGTGTAATCACTAAAATCCACACACTAGGTTTTGTAGGTCTCCACTCAACTCCGCGCAGTAAAAACGTGGTGACTCTTATTCTAGACACAAATTTGAAGAAGAACAATTGAATATTGGTGACTGGAATGGTATAGAGGAGGAGCACTCTGGAAATAATGATCTCAAGGATATTGGCCTCCAAATATCAAACAATGAGTGCCAACATACACATATATATAGCATTCAGAAGTAGGTCACAAGAAGCTATACCCAATACGAATTTCATGTGGATTAGGGATCTTGGAGAAAAACAAACTGAGAAAAATGCTAGGAATTCTCATCCTGGGAATTTCCTCACGATTAGCTTAGAACAGAATGACCTATACTTAGATATGATTGTAGCAAAGAATACCAGAATGGTCACGCATCCAAATTCCTAACACAGAGATAAAACTTTTCCAATACGCAGGCAGGGAGGAAACTACATAAGGAAATTACGTATAGAGAAACACACAAGGTGAAATCTAGGCAGAATGCAGGGATGAGAGCAGCTCTGGCATAGAAGGATAGAGGAGGAATTGGGTAGACTAATGATTTATAGGATTTGAAACCACTGTCAGGTTGCCCACAACGGAAAATAGAGAAATTGGCTAGCCAAATACACCATAAATCACAAACATAAAGACAAGTTCAATAGGCCTGAACACACACTTTCTTATTAGGATATGTACAGATAGAAAAGACCTTTGGTTTCAACTTTTATTCGGATATGTACCTTATTTTCACATTTTTCCAAAGCAAAGGTCATCTAGGAAACTCATCTTCACTGCATTTATAAGGAAATTTTCGCAAGATGGGAAGCCACCTTTACAGCTTGGAATTTACTTTCTCTGAAGCATTTATGATTGGAATCCAGGGAATCTCTTGCCATACAACATCTAGAGTGCATAAACAACAATGAAGCGTCCTAGCTAAGGCCATTTCTCATATCAGTTACAATGGTTACTGGTGATTTAACTGGATAACAATTGTTTTTGTAAGGTTTAAATTTGTATTCCATTTTGATGGCAGTGTTGCAATGCAACAGACAGTTCCACACAATAATCTCAGAGCTGAAGAAGATGAAAAATGCTCAAGAGATGAAAAGAATGCATAACCTTATGGGCATAGAATCAAGCAAGTTCTATTTTGAGACAAATTGGCATTTTCCCAGTGAATATAGAATATCCATTTCTAAAATAAAGGGCCAAACTTGTTATCAAAGTGAAGTCAAGCCAGGAGATGTTATTCAAAGGTTTTGTTATTTTTTGTGTTGATCAAGAAGTGTATTAGCAATTCCAACAATTGCTTGGCAATTGTAAATGGTTCAAGTTTCTGAATATATAAGGAGATAATTGCACATTCTATTCTACTTGAACCCAGAACTAATCAAGAACTATTTGAAGAACTAATCAAGGCTAGGGTGTTAAGGTTTCAAAGGTAAGTATGCCAATCCTCAGTCATTCAGTATCATTTTTATAGTAGCCATAATGGGCACCTATCTCACTGCATAGTATTATAGCACATTAAGTAGTACCTATTGAAAACAATAAGACCATTACTAGTATATTGTGTGTCTCTCTTGAGTGGATGAAGAATCTCGAGCATAATTAGCACTCGGCATGGACGGTAATATTGGCATCTAGTTCAACACCTGTATCACTTACTAGTAGAGACTAGTAGATTACTAGTGGCTAATAAAGATTAGATTTGAAAGGAAAATCATGAATAGAATAGAGATTTCAGCTTATTCCTCCATCCAACCCTTTGAGGAGAAGATGGGAACTAACTACTGTAGTTTAGGGTATGTTCCGGAAGTGTTGTTCCAAATAGTCACACTGAGTTCACCTCCATAAATAAAGAAAGGAGACCTTGTTTCAAGGGTATATTTGAGTAAGAATAAAATACATTTTATGTGCCCCAATGATATTATGTATTATGTGTTGTAACATATTTGTATTTATAAAAAATGGATGAAAATGGAATAAGGGGTGTTCAGTCCAAGAGATTGAGGATTCAATCCTCTAGGTTGGAGAGAGAATTTATGGCAGAGTTAGATTAGCATGCCCCTGTCTAGAAAGCATCAATAGAAATTTCATCTTCCTCTCCAATACATAAAATAAAATGAGCAGAAAATTGAAATAATACTGAATGAAAGGTGTTACAACCTACGGGTTTCTTTTAGAAATTTTGAGTTAAAAGTGTTCCTGTGTTACAAACTACATGTTTGTTTTATTGTCTATTAAGGTTACAACCTACAAGCATCCCATTAAGGTGTTAAAATTTGTTTGTCAAATATTCCAACCTACAGGTTTTTCAAATATTATAGCCTCCAGGTTGGTCAACAGTCAATGATTTTTATATTACATCGTACATGTCTGTCAAAGACACAAATATTCCAGATTTCATTTCAAAATGTTTTTCATTGGTCAGGAATCAGAATATCGTAGATTTCAAAATTTTGATTCCTGGAGGAGTCAATGATTTTTATATTACATCGTACAGGTCTGTCAAAGACTCAAATATTCCATATTTCATTTCATATAAAATGTCAAAAGGAAAAGAGCACATCAATAAGCAAGATGTACACCCCCTTTACTTACAACAGATACATACCGGTAGGACAGCCTCACATAGTTCATCATCTGTCATATGCTGGTTTTTGCTGAGAATTTCACCAATTAAGCCTGAAAAGGAAAAATGCATTAAAAAACAAAAACACTCATTCTGGTGATTAATGAATAGCTTAAGCCCATCATCAACTTTTATCCATACACGATCAAATATGAAGGGTAGAAAAGAATAATTATTGCCAAAAGGTTAAAACATTTACTTGGCAATGTTAATGCACCACCACCTATCAATGTATTCTCTGCATCATCAGACATATCACCAGGATAGGCGTGGACACTAGATAATTACCCATCAATTGAATCAAAAGCAATAGAATGACTACTACCTTCAGTCATATTATGCACACTAGTTGAAGCTACATTTTTATTAGCAGCACATAAGACATCCGATGATCTAGAAGGTGTTTCCCTTCAAGTTGAATATGAAAGGTCATCAACCTTGTTACTCTCCTCATTATAGCATGCTTTGTTTGCATTGATAAGGTTTGTTGATGGGTTGCAACAATGTGCTCTGTAGAACTAGAATAATTAGGTACATTTTGTCCTGCAAATGAATTTGAAGCTGGACACGAACTGTGTCCTTTTGGACTGGAAGCAGCCTGCTTTGAAGCTCCACCTGGGAAACAAGATTTTCCAAGTGGTGTTGTTTTCCCTGTAGAATTTGTCGAGCATTTTACATTATCCTTTGGAACATATTTTGATGATGATGTCTCTGGATAAACACGGCTAGGGCTCCCTATGGTTGGCCCTTTTCCTACAACATTCCCAACATCATCTTTCATGACTTTTGTGGAATTACTTGATCTAATGTATTGCTTCGAGGGATGAACTGGCTTGCTGACTAGTGAAGATGACACCGTATATACTAACGACTTCGTTCCTTGACCAAATGACTTACTTTTACCCTCAGCAATGGGCCCAAATGTAGGTGGTCTTGAAACAGAACTTGAGCCAAATGTTCTACCAACACCTTCAACTCCATTCTTATGCAAATGAGCTGCCCTGAACTTGATTTTGAGCCTCCATTTGGAGACTTTGATCTTGGAACCTGCATTGATAAGGCTATTTGAAAACATGCAGTTATAAGCATAGACAAACTAAGAAGAATCTCTGGAAACATAAGATGCGGACAAGATACTTCGAGGTCTTTGGTTTTGCAAAAAGGCCATTCCGACTCTCAAGCCTTGGCACCCAGGATTTGATGCTCAAGAAAAATTTGTAAAAGCTACACCGATCTAGGTAAAATTCCTGCAACTACCTATGGAGCTCTGGAATGATTACTCCCTCAAGGCTATTGGTGATTCATTAGGTAAGTACATCCTTGTAGATGACTCTTATAAACATAATAATGCTCGATTTGTTGCGAAGATAATGGTTGAGATTGATTTCAGTTTGGGGTTATCTAAACGCTGGAAATAGAAATGGGATCCTCCATCCACCTGCAAATTCTTGATTATATCAACTAGTGGTTGAGAGTCTCAGTAGGGTCATCTCCAAGCTAAATCTCTTGGTCATCTTCAGGGAGAAAATTCTAAGGAATATTACTGTCTCTCACCAACTTTTTGTAGATGTCATACTTCTGTTTCGAAATGGGAGTGTATGAAGGTCATGTATTGAATGACATTTTAAATATTGTCTCCTCTGCTACAACAATGGTCATAAATTTGAAAAAAATTGCCTTCTACTCATTTGGATTCGAAAGGCATCTCTTAGATAGACTGCAAAGGCTACTTAATATCTCTCTACAAGAGATATAGGGTGGCCTCAAATATATGGGTTACAATTTAAAGGCAAACTGCTATAGGAAAACAAATTGGTCTTGGCACATTTCATTAATTGAGGGCAACATTCAGCAGTAGTGCAACAAGTGGATCTCTAGGGGATGTAGGATGGTATAGATCAAAGTAGTTATAGAAGCCATCCCCGTTTATTGGATTTCCCTTGCCTCAATTCCAGAAGGAAATTTGGAGAATATTTGGAGAATATGTGCAAAATATTTATGGTAAGAAAGTACAGACTACAAAGGGGTGCACCTAGCCAATTGGGACACTAATACAAAGCCCAAGAAATATGTGGGGTGGGGAATCAGAGACCTATAGCTATTTGGAAAATCCCTTGTTTCCACATATTTATGGCATATAATGACCAAAGATAGTTTGTGGGGAAGAATTATCCAACAAAAGTATATGGTTCCTTTAATTGAGTGGGTCTGAAGCCCAAGGAAGATATCACCAAACTGCTCAAATCACTGGAAGGCCCTTTCTTCTGCCTTTTCAGTTATTGGGGAACACCTGTCTTGGAAAGTTAGCATAGGAACTCAAGTTAGGATGGGTGCAGATTCCATTATGGGTTGTTTGGATAATAACTTTCTACCTCCTATGGTGATTGAACATCTCCAATTGAGAGGTTTGTGCACTTTAAACAAAATTGTTAAAGAAATTGATACTACAATTTGGTCTCAAAGATGGCTATCTGCTCGAGAGGTGGGACTTGATATTTTCATGCTCAAACATGGATTAGATCTATAGATGCTTTGAAGAGAGCTCATGTAAGGATATCAGGGGATCTTTAAGAATTGGCTTGGTCCTGGCAGGGGGAAGGCGAGGACTATAGAGTGACACTAGGTTATGAGTCCCAACAAGCCCCTAGGATGGGGGATTCTGAGTGGTGGATGAAGAAAATGTGGAAAGTCTCTGCCCTGCAAAAAGCACTCTGTTAATATGGCTCATTCTGAAATACAGAGTCCCAACTTGGGATAGAATTCAAAAAAAGAGGATGGAAGGTCCTGAAAGGTGTTACCTGTGCAAGAAAGCATGTGAAACAATTCAACACCTTTTCTTTGGTTGTCCCGAATCCCTTCTCTTCACAAATTTCGAGGCATGTTGAGACTTTCTTGGGTATGTAAAGGTTGTGGACATGTTATGCCTTCTTACTAAATCTGCATGACTTGTTTGCTAGAGGCGATTTAAACCAATAAAGAAGTGTTCCTTATTTGATTTTATGGAGACTATGGATTGCCAAGAACAAATGCATATTTGAGAACAAATATGTCACTATCCTCCAGGTATGTGCACAAGATTTCTCATTACTGCCATTCTATAAGACTACAACTCTGGCTCCTAAGGTCAAATCAATGAACCCACCTCATATTGACAAATCCACCCCCTGGGGCTACTTTGATGGATCTAATCAAAATGAGGGCATGCTATGTGGGACTGGATATGTTTTAAAACCATTGATGATCATTTCTTCACAAGAAGGACTTTATTGGAGTTGGGACAAAGCACCAATAACTACAGGGAATTTGGGGCTATTCCTCTCCTTATGAAATATGCATACTGTAAAGGACTTTCAAATCTTCAGGTATATGGGGACTCAGAGATAGCTGTAAAATGGCTGAAGGGTGAAAGTCAGATGCTGAGGGATGGTCTGTTGTATCTTGCAGGTCTCATCAAGACTGTGGTTGCTTTATTACAGTACATCTCATTTACTCACATTTACAGGCAATTCAATGTACAGGTTGAAAAATTATCAAAAGAGAGTTTGGCTGGGGCACCTCTTCAGATAATTGAGGATAAATATAGGTCTGGGACTGTGGTCTCAACTCAGTCTTGGCATATATATGACTCTATGAGCACTAAATGGCTACCTTAATACTCTACCCAGACCGTCGATGGATATATTTTATAGTGTTAAAAGATCCCTTGGATCTGCTTCATGTAGTAATTTATTTATGTTTTGGATATGGTATAAATCTCTGTTTAGAGATATATTTTTTCCTTTTCATACTATACAAATCTCTGTTTAGAGAAGGCTGATGCTTTGAACATCAGAGGGTTGTTTTTTGTCTCCATACCAGTCTTTTGACTTGGACAAACTCTGCTCAAGAGGGTACCCTGTGACATAGGCTCTATGAAGAGCATGCTTCCTGGATGATCTGTATTTTGAAGTGCTAAGGACTGTATTTTGTTTCTATACTGGAAATATAAATATTTTTTTCCGAGGAAAAAAAAATTCTCTGCATAATAAACTTCACTATGCTAGACTAGACTTATTTTTATTTCAAATCCAAATGATGAAAGGGTTTTAAAAATACAAAAGAAAGCGTGCTTAAAAAAAATCTGCCGAGTTGTGAAAAATGGTTTGGCCTTTTCCTATCGCAGTCTAGCTGATCCTGTGAATTTGTCCCTGCTTGGCATTAAAATAAATTAATAGTTTTCTTGAGAGGATTTGAAATATGAACAAATAAACAAGGGTTCAAAGATTGAAATAAGGGATTCATGGCCCTCCATTTAGGTATTTCCTGGCAGAACAAAAAAGGGTATGGTTTTATTAGAATCGAAGCTCCAGGGTTGAACCCTAAGGCTCTCTAGATGTAGCTAGAAGTTTTCCAACCCAAAGTTGCACTCCAAAGGAAGTTTGAAGGTGAACATCACCCAAGCTGGTTGTATCATGAGTATGAAATCCACTCAAAACTTACATAATTGTCCATCTAGAATTTTTCAGGTGTGTTAGAGGGAACATCACAATAGAAATCAAAATGGGGGGTTTCTTCCAAATAGAAACAAATTAAAAAAAAAATCAGAACCAAAAGAATTTAAGCCATCCATACCTGTGATTCCTTCAACATGATATTCTACAACAAAACAGAGGAACATGACTAATATTAAAGAAGCTTCCAAATATACCAAACTCTATTGGGGATATAATATAATTATGTGCTCTCTTCTAAAAAAAATACTTGAATTATCTGCAATCAACTCTTTCCGCTTCAATTTTCCAAGTGCTTTAAGTGGTACTACTTGAGTATTCATGTTATCATTATAATCCCAATCAGACCTGAGATAATAATCTATTCTCAAATATTAATGATAGACATAAAACTTATAGTTAGCAAAATAGATCTATGGAGGTTCCGAGCAGGAAACCAATAACAAGATCTAACAATAAAAACACCATACCTTGTTGAACATAATGGAAAGCTACAAACCCACAAAATGCAGTCTACACAGAGCTAGGAAATTAATTCACACTGTAATTTATATGTATAAGTAATTATTTATGAGCCCACACTTGCTAACCCAGAAAATAGTCAAACAATCTGATGGATTAGCCTTCCTTACAACCTCCACCTTCGATAGAGAATTGTTCAATTGGCTACTGGATGGCATTCACCCTCAGTAGCAGAAATTAGCCTATATCAGTTGGGGGTTTAGTTCACCGTTTTGTCTTTACAGCTAGAAAAAACCCTCAACCATCGCATCGTGAACCAGGGGTGCCATCCTTTACACCCTCAGGTAGGATAGCTATTCAAGAGTTCAAATGGTACAATCGAGATAGGGAAAGAAAGAACTATAGTTGGAGATGGGCTATTGGGCTAACTCACTTTGTTTCTGCACTTTTTTAATTTAAACATTATGTTGGCCTCATTGCAACCTTTTTAATGACAGAAAAATTATGGAAAAATTTCAAGCATTGTGCAAATTTTCTTTAAAATTTCAAGACAGGAAAATTAGGGCGAAATTTCAAGTATTATGCAAAATTTCCATTAAATTTATAGCATCGAGTTAATTTTTATAGCAATGGATTTCTCTTTTCGCTAAACCCTGAAATGCAATGGAGATTTGAAAACATTAAAAAAAATCTGGAAAGTTGTTCATACCCTACCAATTTCTATGAAGCATGGATACTGAAGATTCTTTCAAGACATAAAAATTAGGGCAAAATTACAAGTATTATGCAAATTTTCCATTAAAATTTCAAAACAGGAAAATTAAGCATCCACTTATTTTTTATAGCATGAATCAATTTCTCTTTTGGCTAAACCTTCACAAGCAATGGAAATTTGAAAATATCTAAAAATTTGGGAAAATTTGTTCAAACCCTACCAATCTCTTTGAGGAATGGATCCTGAAGATTCTACTCCTCTTGATGCGATTGAGGCGGTCCTCCCACGAATACAACTTGTCTTCATTGAGAAATTTCTCTCTCGGGCATTATTCTTGTCTTGGTGTTACAAAATTTCTTGGGTTTCTCGTCCACCTCTGTTGCTATGTTGTATTTGTTACAGAATTCGAATTCAAATTCAATCGATGAGAAGGAACCACAATTTCCCTCCCGACCCAGATTGATGCACCTACACCACGCAACATCTTCTTTCACCATAAAAATCGAGTGGATAAACGCCCTACCTGTCGGTTGGAGGTCGAGGGAAGTATCAATGCCCCTACATCCATCAAAGTTAGAGTCTACAAAGGTTGGGGAACTCAAAGTACAATGGGTGGTGCTATAATTAATGGAGTAGTAGAGGGTGCTCAGCTTTTTGTGATGGAACAAGAGGGGAAATGCTTGAGATAGTGATCCAGGAAAAAAAAAATTATAGAAACCCTAGGGCCATTCCCGGATGTGTGACAGTGGATGTAAACACCTTATTCGAAGTTGGAGATAACTAT
This sequence comes from Larix kaempferi, assembly GCA_027924585.1. Taxonomy (NCBI): domain Eukaryota; kingdom Viridiplantae; phylum Streptophyta; class Pinopsida; order Pinales; family Pinaceae; genus Larix; species Larix kaempferi. Next base: position 3,402,958 of record BSBM01001018.1, read on the forward strand.
ATTATCAATAATTACTTCTAGCATGATGTCATCAAGGTCCTTGCGATCTCTATTAGTCCACCATACCTACTGTGCAATGTAGTGTGAACCACTCACTGCCTATGATCCCATCTGTAAGGGTTAGACCAAGGTCATCGTATTTTGGGTCAAAATAACTGACGTATCCATAGCCAAGGGAGCGTTGGGTCATGCTATCGTGGAAGACTCGAACAGAGGGGATGCTTCCCATAAGCTTGAAGCGCTCAACAAGCTGGTTGTCTGTAACCTTTGGTTCTAGATCGCCCACATACAGAGAAGCCATTGGTGGAAACTGTGGTGTTGTTACTACTTCTATGGTGCTACTACTGCAATCCATATTATTTGGTTGCGAAGAGTAATAAAAATGGAGCAATCTCAATGAACTCTGCCCTCTTTTGCCTCTGTTTTAAATTCTCTTATGTAACCTTCAGTTGAGTCCTGCTCCTAGTAATGTATTGCCATCCACAAGGACAGTCCGCTGCGCAAAAACATTGACATTATCATTCGCAATCTCTGTGATCCCATCTGCAAGGGTTAGACCAAGGCCGTCCTATTTTCAGACATTTTGAAACCCACGAAAACATTTTTAGTAACAAAGAAAATTTTAATTAAAAAATATAAAATATAAAATTACGAGGAAGTTTAAGACGTAAGGATACTTTTGAGACATTTCATCTTAAATAAATGTCTTAAACCACCCCATTGTGTAGTAGTGTCATAAAGTAGCTAAAATATGGATATTTATTACTGCTAAAAGGTCATTTCATGTCTTTAGCTGATTTATCTATGATGCTTCCGGCAGATCCCATACTCTTCTAGGTCATTGAAAAACAAATGTAATGTGCAAACTAATAAACTATTTTCTAAGAAAATTAAAATACTTGATCTAGACATGCATATGTAATTGGCTATGCCACAGTTGCTTCTTCGATGTATGCTTAAACTGGTTCTATTGATGATGTAGCTAGGTGAGGTATCTTCACTAGCCAAGCCAACCTACAAAATAAATAGACAATAAATTTGCAGGTATATTGAAAGAAAAAGGGGAATAAATGTCAACCTGGGTTTTGGAGGATGATCTGAAGATGGAAGATATTATATATATTAGTTTTGAAAATGAGTTCCAATGGACAAAAAACTTAACCTTTTCACGTCTGTCAAAATCCTTGGTCATTTCATTGGGTCGAGCTGTGTGAGTTCAGTGTTCTCTCATTTTCTCTGGCTGGTAGGGCTTCCACGTCTCCTTCCATGAGCTACAAAGTCAGGCTATCTGAGTATGATTTCCCCGACCATCTCCTTTCCACAATGCGTGTATCCCTGGCTTGGTCCTCACCATTACCTCCACCTCTTGTGATTTAGGGTTTGTGTGATGTTTTGTTAGCTGTTGGAGCAGCCAAGTATGGAAACATTGGTATATTTCGATCGTTTAGGTTTTAAGTTGCCAACGTTTTCTTTCTTCCCTCTCCTTCCTGCCAATGGTTGCTTGTCTCTTCTCTGGCCTGTCCAACATTGTGGGATTTCCTATGCTTATTCTATGTGCCAGATTTTAGATACCTCTGTGTGGACTGATTGTTAGTCTACCTACTTTGTAACACCTATCTTCTCATGTTGGTAGGTCTGTCCTATTTGTAGTAGCATTTATTACTCTCACATCATTTCGACGAGCGTTCCCTCTTTTGCCTAGGGTTTCTGGGATATGCCAATCGTGTTGGGATCCTCTTCGTTCATTCCCTCAACGGTGTTCTCTGCTCACCCCCTGCAGACTGTGTGTAGCTTCCGAGACTCTTCCCGTTGCTGTCATTCGGAGCATCTCCACTTGGTCTAGGGCTTGTATGTAATGCTTCCTCATGCCAATGGTGTCCTCTCTGTCATTTCTGCATTTTGTAATGCGTATCATTTCCAAGTTTTTGTTGGACTGTAATGTCCCCTTTCCGATCTACAACCTCCCTACCAATATTCAAGCCTTGAACCTCCCTTCCAATATTCGGGCCTCGACTAGGATATGGCATGTGTGGCTTCTACTCCAACAATTCGTGGACAATGATAAGGTTAGGGTTAAGAGCCCCATCAAAATTTTCTTTTGTTTATAATTTCTGTTGAGATTCGAAAGGGCGCTTTAATGACGATAAGGGAAAGAAAGAATAAGTTTATATTCATGGAGAAGGTTTTAATCTTTATATATTCTTTTAATGAAATAAGGGAAGGGGATAAATAAAGGGAGAGGCATAGTTAGGGGAAGGGATTAAATGAGAAAGTAGGATTTCGAAGCTCATAAATAAAAGGGTAAAAGATTATTATATAGGAAAAAATATTTTATAATTATTTCAAAGATAATATATAATAGTCAAGGGTTTTTTAATAATGTGAAAAGGGAATAAGGGCTTCCCTTTGTATTAAAAGAATATGGGAGATTGGTAATGTATAAGGTGCTCAAGGAATAATTTGAATTCTAAGACATGGGCATGACAACCATACCAATTATGGTAGGAAAAACTGGCGAATTTAGGACACGACTTTGGCGGCAATTTTATTGACAAGATACACTTTACTCCAACTTGCTGAAATTTTGACTTACTACCGAAATGGTCAAATGGTAGCGATTTTTTCCAAACAAAATATGAGCAAGACTAGGGAGACGAGCCAAATGCAATGGTGTGAAACTCATGATATGACAATAGGCATGGAGAAAGAAGATGAATCTACCTAAATATCCCAATGGAGAAGGTAAATTCTTGAAGCAATAAAAGACCATCTTGATCTCCTTCATTTTATTTTAGGTAGGCAAATCAAAGCAGCTTGACTTCTTATTTCTTTATCCCCTCACGGAAACATTTCCTAATGTTTATATTGAACTTATTATTATTTTGAAAAATATAAATAGTTTTGTGAATTTTTAAATTTGATGATTTGAAGTTTTTTATTTGGCTAAGAAATTATGATGGGACTTAATAGCGCATAGGAATCATTTCTTGTGTTTTTCATAGTAAAAAATTATTTAAAAAAATTAAAGTTTTAAAATTTTATGAATTCGTGTATGGATATTTATATTTATGTTGTTGTTTTTTATGTGAGTAATAATAATAATAATCTATTTTTAAGGTCACAACTGGCAAGCCACATATTAATTTGGTGTATGAAACTTAATAGACTGCCGAGATGGTCAAACGACGATGGTTTTGTTGAAACAAAATATGAACGTCACAACCAGTACAACAAGTTGAACGAAGTGACACTAACTCCAAGACATGACAATTCCAAAAGGGAAAGGCAAAAAATATCTAAGACTCGACTCAACCACATGTACTAGAAGAACTCATCGATCACTTGATAAACTATATGCAAGACATGATATATTATCTAGATATCAACTCACCACACCCAAGGCACTAATTAGTAGAGAAACCCCTAAATGAGCATCTCAATGATTCTCCTATCATCAACAATGTACAATAGGTATCGGGATGGCCTCAAAGAAATAATCCCTTAGAAGACATGTATTGAAAAATAATCCAAGTTGTGTACTATTAATGTCACAATTTACTAAATTTTAACACTGCAGATGGATTCGTCCATCTGCAGTGTTAAAATTTAGTAAATTGTACAAATTCATTATCAAAATTGTAATTTTTCATTGTCGAAATGACACAACTAAAAATGACCACAAAAATGACCAATTGTTATGTGGTCATTTTTAGTTAGTTCTTATCTCTTGACCAAATTGGTCATTTATCTTGGTCATTTTTAGTTTTGTTCTTATCCCATAACCAAATTGGTCATTTATCTTGGTCATTTTTAGTCATTTCACTTAAAATTTCTCAATTTTGGTCATTTATCCCTTGAAAAAGTTGTGGTGACCAAATTTTTTGGTCACCTGGTCACTTATCTCTCATTTTGTACTAGTGCCTGCATCAAAAACATAGAAAAAAATATCTAAATGAAAACCAAAAAATTATCAACACTCTGCAACAAGTATATAGATAACATTATCTAAATGAATCGAATATACTCATGAAAAAACACAACAAAAAAAACTTTTTGTTCAAATTAAATTTGTACAATTGCATCATGTATACCTGCTGCCTTGAGGCAGGTCCGGTATCATTTACTGCTTGGGAGGTTCCCCTTACAGCACCCTGCATCAAAAACATAGAAAATATTATCCAAACGAAACCAAAATACTTATGGAAACAACATAATAAGAAAACATTTTGATGTATTTAAATTGTACAATTACAATCAGGTATACATGTTGCCCCGAGGCTGTTGTCGTCGGATCAACAACCGGGTGGTTTCCCTGATCAACAATCTACAACAAATATACAAATAACACAACAACAAAAAACTCATTTTTCATATTATATTTGTACTATTACAAAGATGTATACCTGCTGCCTCGAGGTAGTTGTACTCCTCTGTCCAGCTGCCGAGGAGATGCCCCGATCACTACCCTGCAAAATAAATATAGAAAATTTTAATGAAATTATAACAATAGACTAACGAAAAATACATAATATGTTAAATTCATTAATAAAAGGTTGGGTAAATTGTTAGATGTACCACTCCCATTGTAACCATGTTTGTATCTACTCAATTCAAATTGTAATTAATAAGCAAATCTTCCCCTACATCTCTTGATTTAATGACACATACAAAAACACGGTTTCCTTCATGCCCCTCAAATATGCATTTGGGTTTCTTAATTGTAGACCCTGGTTGTGTCCTGTTTATAAACAACGTTGCTCCTTTATTTTGATCTTTTGCTTTCAGCTATAAATAGTTTGCTGGCAATCCATATCTGTGCATACTTCGTGTATATTGGATGAGGTGCATCCAATATTTGTAGTTGTAACAGGGTCCAACATACTCCATCAATTATGTACATCTGCTGTAACCGGCCTTTATGCCATCCATGCAAAACAACCCCAAACCATGTAATGATGATGGTGCAATTTGATATATCCTCTCATTCACACAAAAATATGTGTTTAGTTGAGGAAGATCCTTGGGTACCCATTGTTTCACTAGATGTTTTTACTTCAAGGAAACCTCGATGTTGCCTATTGTCTCATCATCATAGGAACATGACCCCCCTTCAGCAAGAAAAAATTCCATGCGTTTATGGAACTTTCTTATGATCTTTTGACATCTAGTTGATATAAATATTGTAGACCTATTGGATGTCTCACTTTCATCTAGTCTTACTAAACTCCCATCGCTTGAGGAAGAAATATCAGACAAATACCTGTTTGGTTCTACTTGCACTATGGGAAAAAAGTTCAAATAGGACCTTGTTGGGTATGCATAATCCATATTAGAAACTTACAAGGCATTATGGCATGCATTTTCCACTATCATCATACATAGGTAGCATGCCTCCACCAATCCTGAGAATGCATATGTTGTTTAGTAAGGGATTTTTCCTTAACTGTCTTGCATGTTCAAAATTGGAAAAAATGGCCAAAATTAATTTTTGAATGCCTCAATCTTGTATAAGAAGGAATCATCAAAATTTCAATCCTATGTGATGTTAAACTATGTGAGACATAGTTTGAAATCATCATGTAATATGCTTTGATTTTTGGATATAAAAAAAGTGGTCATAAGGTAATGGAATATGCTTTGAGATTTGGATATATAAAAAAGAGTAAAGGTGATTCCAATTATAAAAGAGGATGACGATATGGTGCTCTAAGGTGAATTAATTCCCTTGCATGAGAAAATTATGTCATGGGTCATGTCATATTATTAGAAAATCCATAGAGGTAGACTCCCTTGGGTGTTAAGATATGACTGGTGGTATATAAACTCCTTTCTTTTATTAAATCTAATAAACAAGTACTGCTGAAACTAAATAGAACAACAGTAACAAACCATGATTTTCATCTCTTTCGACTTTTCCACATTAACACTACCAGTTGGCTCATTGTGTTAAAGTAATCTTCAGTAACATGTAATTACTAGCAATAGTTAATCAACATTAACATGAGTAAAGAAGATAGGTTTAGGGAATTTGCACCGTAATGTGGAACCTTCTTGTCGGATACTCAGAAATATTACTTTCAGTGAAAAATGTACCTCTCAAAGTTCATCCAACACTAGGAACCCACTGACCCTACTAAATGGTAAGTACAAACCAGAGAGAGAGAGAGAGAAAGGTTGTATGCAATAGTAGTTAGACAAAGACAATTACATTCATAACAGAAGTTAAATAAAGCACAAAGAATTATTACAACAAAAGTCTTAGTGCAAGTAAAATCTTAACAAAAAAACACATATGTGATTACCAACAATTTTGTCTGACAGGACAAGCCTTAACTACTTAATACAAAAAATAAAAAATAAAAAATAAAAATAAAAATAAAATATAAAAATTAAAAAGTAAAAGTAAAATAATAAAATAACAAATAAAATAAAAATGGGTCATAAATAATAGCATAAATCATAAGTGGGGTACTAGGGTCATTTAGGGGACAGACAACCATAGTACCCAAAGGACTAAAAACATTAAAGAGTGGTACAAACAACTCAAGATGGGGGAAATGACCCTACTAACCACACGCCAAGGACAAGTTACCACAGGACCAATAAACGACAAGGTGTAAGGACCAAAAGTAAATCAACCATTGTGGGGAAGGTACAACTAGTCATCTCTCTCTCAAATGTACAAATGTTCCATATAACCTGAACGTTCATCATCATTGTATGAAGAAGGGTCCACACGGATCATGTGGTCATGATGAGGTATATGTGTGATGAGGTATATCGACCATGGGAATGAGTATGACGCTAAACAAACAAATCTCATACATTAATGCCCATAATTGGTAAAGGAATTCCCATAATTGTTGGCACACAATTTGGAAAATAAATTAAGGTTTGAGTCTGTCAAGCACACCCAATATTTAGAGTATGAGCAATATAACATCTAAACTAGCATATCGGATGTCAATTTGATATAAAATCATGACAATGTGGGGTAACCATGCATCCATGCAATAGATCCTTGTGACTACCTCTTATTTGACTTGCCAAAGAGATGGAAGGTCAAATAAGGTCAAATATATGCAATAGATCCTTGTAACTACCTCTTATATGCAATAGCTCCTTGTAACTACCTCTTATTTGACATGCCAAAGAGATAGAAGGTCAAATATATGCAATAGCTCCTTGTAGCTACCTCTTATATGCAATAGCTCCTTGTAACTATCTCTTATATGCAGTAGCTCCTTGTAACTACCTCCATATGCTCTATTAACGTAATGATGGTTTCCTTCACCCTTTGTAATGTATATCGTACTAATGTCATGATTGTGGGTTTTTGGATGAGCAAATTCATGTCATGAAATTTATGTGTCACCATCCTTATCTCTATCCCATGGGGAAAATAATCATGTTGTCTAGTCATGGTCGTTCCCACTATGGGAAGCTTCCATCATGACAAAATGGTGCCCACTATGTGCCATCCCTTTGTTGTTATGGTTGCTTTATTTTTTGCAATGGTTGTATGCTATATTGTATCCTCCTCACCTACATTATCCATAATTTAGTCCTAAAAAAAAATGGTTTTATTGGTACATATTAATTTCCATGGGAAGAATCGAGGATAATATTATAATTCATATCTATTTCACTTGCCATTTTATCCATGTTTACACTTGCTCTTGTATTCTAGTCTCTAATTCTGCTTTTTTTCTCCTATATTTATAAGTGACTAGCCAAGCAATCAATGGCTCGTCTCATGCCCCCTAGCTGAGAATTCATCCTCCTTAACATTTTATTAATATTAGAGATATTTTTATTCCCATAAGATCCAAAACAAGGGATGTTTGCCATTGTTGTGGCTGGAAATTTGATTCTAATGAACTCTGTTATGAAACTATTCACCTTAGAAAAAATCTAGAATTTCACTAGAGTATACTTGTTGAATGACAATCTATATAGAACCAAAGAAATTCCAAATCTTCTTTATACAACAAAACAAGGACATACCAAAAAAATGACAGAAGAAAAGGTAGGGTGTACTGACACAACAACAATGTGGACTTTTCCCTTGTAAAAGTAGAGGAAGGATCACCCAATATGAATAAAGAAGGTGTTGTTGAAGAGACCTAGTATTCAAATTTAACATTCAAGAAACAAGTATCATATGTATATTTAGTATTTTCTAAAATTTCATGGAATGGTGCACTTAGACACTAGCCACATTCATCTCTTGTGCCCTTGATGATGATGTCAAAAATTTTCATGGTCTTGAGGTAACATATCCTACCTCACCTCCACTCTTGAAGCAAAGTAAATGGTCTTTAAGATGGAATACCCAAAGGAATTCAAACCAAATAAAAAGGATATTAGAGGCACACAAGTGTTCGACTATCATAAGATATCTCCAAAATACCGAACACCTTGAGTAGACACTCACACAAATAATTCTCATATCAAGACAACCATTTTTTATGTTGTTTAAACTCTCGAAGAGGGAAACACTCCACAACAATGCCAAATAGCTACTTGAGGCAGTATTATTATGCAAAATAAAATAATGTTATGTTGAGATTCTCATAATCGATCATCAAGCAAATGAACCTCCATGCTCTTTATATAGAGAGCATGGACAAATCGAGTCAACATCCAAGGAAAAATGCCCGCAAATGACTAAGAAATATGCCTGCAGGCCCTATAGAAGATGCCTGCAGACCTAGTGGAAAAGTGCCCGTAGCCATGAAGAAAAGTGCCTGCGTGACCTAATAGAAAATGCCTACAGGACCTTCTAGTTTTTTAACTTATCATTTTGAATTAGGGTTGGACCTTCTAGATTTTTCATGACTACAAATATATTAAAATAAAATTGAGATATTTTGTGTTCAAGGTCATCACAACCTACAAGCAACGATTCAACTACAATCATCTATTGCAAAGTTTTAATTATGCTATCCAAACATCTCATATTTATGTAATATTTCCATTAGAAATGGTGTTGACCTTTTGTCTCTTGTGTCCACTCCTTTGTATGAATTGGCATTGATGTCAAAAGGAGAATTAAGGAAGAATTCCCGCAGCATGAAGGAAAAGTGCCCGCAAATGACTAAGAAATATGCCTGTAGGCCCTATAGAAGATGCTCGCAGGACCAGTGGAAAAGTTCCTGTAGCCATGAAGAAAAATGCCCGCATGAGCTAATAGAAAATGCCCACGAGACCTATAGAAGATGCCCGCAGGCCCAGTGGAAAAGTGCCCACAACCATGCAGAAAAATGCCTGCATGAGCTAATAGAAAATGCCTGCAGGCCCACGTGAAATATGCCCGCAGGCCCTTTGAAAAATGCCTACATGCCTTATGGAAAAATTTCCGCCACTTGGAAGGAAAGTGTCCCACACTTGGAATAAAAATGCCCTCCAAATGCCCGCAAAGCTTTGATGGCTAATGGGTTGAACGAGGACATGTTTACATAATAGCTTGGTCTACCAAGTTGTTGACATATTCTCAAAGTGGGGCCATCATGACCTCCTCAACTTTCATCGAAAGCAACGTGACCTCAAGGCCACATAGGATGCCAGATTGACCTTTGCAAGACGAGTTTCTATCCACACTACGAAGGCTTAATCTCAACCAAATTAGCCTTAAAATATTTCCTTGCGATTAACTTATCATTTTGAATAAGGGTTGGACCTTCTAGCTTTTTCATGACTACAAATATATTAAAATAAACTTGAGATATTTTTTGTTCAAGGTCATCACAACCTACAAGCAACGAATCAGCTACAATCAGCCATTGCAAAGTTTTAATTATGTTATCCCAACATCTCATATTTATGTAATATTTCCATTAGAAATGGTGTTGACCTTTTGTCTCTTGTGGCCACTCCTTTGTCTAAATTGGCATTGATGTCAAAAAGAGAATTAAGGAAGAATGCCCACAACATGAAGGAAAAATGCCCGCAAATGACTAAGAAATATACACGTAGGCCCTATAGAATATGCCTGCAGGCCCAGTGGAAAAGTGCCTGCAGCCATGAAGAAAAATTCTTGCATGAGCTAATAGAAAATGCCCGCAAAACCACATGAAATATGCCTGCAAGCCCTATAGAAGATGCCCGCAAGTCCGGTGGAAAAGTGCTCGCAGCCATGCAGAAAAATGCCCGCATGAGCAAATAGAAAATGCCCGCAGACCCTTTGAAAAATGCCTACATGCCTTATGGAAAAATGCCCGCCACTTGGAAGGAAAGTGTCCCACACTTGGAAGAAAAATGCCATCAAATCGCTAAAGCATCTAATAAATAAACGGATGCTCTAGGGAGCCTTAGGAAGCTCATTCATTGTAGCACATAACCCTCACCGGGACACAAGAACACTCTTGTAGTGAATATATTTGTGGTTACTTGGTGAAGTAATATATAAAGGAAGGACCCCAAATACAGGTGAAAGGCATATCATCAAGTCTCACCATAAGGACTCCCTTAGTGGACCTCTCAAGTTACATGCGTGTGGCCTCTAGGATGAGCTTTGTCTTTCTTCTGGTTGGTTGTGTTGTTGTCCCTAGTCAAACCTCCTCCCCTACTCACTGTAGTTTGTGTTGATTCCTTGAGAATTCCTTGGGAAAACAACTAATCAATCCACTCCAACATTTGTAGAATAAATCAAATCATAAGTACAAAGAAAATCAAAACAATATAATAATAAAAAACCTAAAATTCAAAACATTAAAAAACACAAGTTTTTTACCAATGGCACCCATTATGCATCTTGTGGCAAAGATAAATTTGGGTCTTCTTGAAAATCTATAAGTGTAGGATTAGTCAACAATGATGACGAACTATTGATCCCACCAAATCAAGAACGTCTTTTTGAAAAACCTAGGCAACCTTGCCACCACCTGGGTGGTTCACCAACTACGTCCATCTAACTATCCTCGATTCCTATGGGCATGCTACTCACAACCCCAGATGAAAACGGATCATAAATAGGGCACCCACTCCAAGCAAAAAGAACAAATAATACTATCATAACTTAAGGGGGGATTGACAACCCCAATCCTACATGTTGTAAGTTGTCATCACATGTTGGGTATCAAGGAACTACTCCAATCAAATATCTAAGTTGCCATGCGACGCTCCATTAGTTGCATGTAACCTTGTGAGATCAAAGTTGCATGTACCCTTGTGGAGAAAAAATACCTTGTGATCTTGACAATGATGCATGATATATCCCTCACATGAATGTTCTCAATAGAATATGGTTGCTCAATTTCTATCGTCTTGGTTTGCAATAAGTAGTGAAGTTACCTCTACCTCTTTTCATGACTCATTCAAGTCCACCAAGACCCATATTGTGATAAAACTATAAGAAAGTAGATATCCCTTAAGCCTAAAAACACCTAAAAAGGAATCCCATATCTCTATGATGTGTTGTAAGAGACTCAAACATCTCCTATGAAAGAAATCAAAGTAATTTAAAGAACTTAGAAATGTACATTGTCCTCTTAGCAAATTTAACTAGAAAGAATAGTAACCCCTCATGATTGCATTCTAATCAATATAATCTTTGAGCCATCTTGGAAAACCAATAAAAATTTAAAATCAGTATAATCTTTAAGCCGTCTTGGAAAACCATTAAAAAAAATTAAAAAAAAATATTTGATGATTTTGGGATTTGTCTTCTAAAATATCAACTTAAGAATGAATCCATTATGCATTCAAAAACACTATTTAGAAAACAAAAAATCAAGATTTATGAAAAAAATAGCTGACTAAAAACTCTTTCCCGAAGAAACCAATTTTTAGACCTGTCCCTTCTAAAACCTAGGCCTGCCTTTTCAGTCCACACCAGTGAAAATTGACCCATTCACTGGGCTTAGGCTATCGTGCACCCACACATGCCTTGGCGCATGTGGCGCAAGAGATCCTTCGAAACCCACAGAGGTACAGTTGCGTATTGAAAACAATGCCTACAATCCCCCCCAAAAAATTTAGAATACAAACAATAAGTGGAAGGAAATGTTGAGCTTGGAAAAGACGCCTACCTGGAATAGACGGTGCAGGAAAATATCACCCCATTGCATTTAGCCTGGTGCTATTGATTATGCCGTAAGTTCGAAGCCATGAATCATCGACGTGTTAGCCACCTCTGAGTCAATCTTTACATTTTCATTTCACAGTAACCTTTCAGAAAATAATCGCCATGTTTAGTACCTTTTTTACACTGGTTCCTTGGTGAAACTCATAGATTCAAGAGCTCTTTAGTCGCTATAGATTGCATAATAGGAACTCATACTCCTCTCTTGCCCTAATTTTTATTAGGGCTCCCACCTCGCTTCACCTACAACCGCTTGCTTCTTTCTCTTGCCGCATCATGTCTCCGGCTTATCATTGCTGGTTGCTCTTTGCTGCTCACTCAACTTGATAATACTACATTCGAAACCCTACCCTATTTGAAGGCAGATCAATGTCTTTAGAGAGGAACATGCAGTTGGGTGTGTAATTTTAAGGATCCCTACATCTCTTAAAATGTAAATAATAATAAATAAATCATATTAAAAAAATGTAAATTGGTAAAATAATTTTGGAAAAAAATATTAAAAAATAGTCTATAAGCTAAATTCCATCCCTAAAATTTTCACTTGGTTATAGCCACTATGTTCATTGTGCATTTGGCACTAATTTGTCAATTTTTGCTACACTCATTTTTGTTAATATTATGAAATTATGAGCTAAATTTCATCTTAGTCGTAATTGTTGTCAATGCCTCATTTTATCAAAACATCTACTTTGAGTATTTTCCCTAACCATTTGTTAACATCTTCTTGACTATCATCATGGTCTTTGATATCTTATCCAAGCTCCTCATGATCAGTTACCCTTCCATAATTATTTGAGATGCCCCTTTGTGAGTCATTTACTCATGGAGTTAGTTTATCTATAGTATTTAATGATAGTTGTTGCTCGGGTCATTTTCATATTTTTCCCAAATTGAAGGAAGTCTTGAATATAAATCCCTATATTAGTCATTCCTTGATTGCTCTTACCTCCATGTTCGTCATTGCTCAAATTAGATTCTAAGTAGTTTATTACATCAAAGCATCAATGTTCTTTTTCTCATATCAATTAAAAAGGATCATCATTATTTTTTCTCTAGTAGGTCCCCTTATCAACTATGAGAATCTACCTAGAGATTTGAAGTACCATGGAGGTTACAGTCATCATTGGTAAGTTTCCTTACACTTTGTAGTGGATTTCTAACATTGGTCCCGATTGAGTGGATCCTCCCATGTTCAACATCCACAAATCTATTCACATGGTTGAGGTGTGTATTATTGCCTTGGTTCCCACTTTCAACAATTGTGAGCTAGCCTATGCGTAGAAGAAATTATCCATATTAGTCTTTGATGAAACAATGTTTCCACTATGCAAACTTCACCTTGGATAAGAAAGAGTCATACTTGGCAATGATACTTTAAATTTAATCCAAGACTTCAACATCACTCTTCATAATTATTTTACTTAACTCATGTCGATTGAAGTGACCAAGAGATACTTTTCTACCAACAAATCTATTCCTATCGACTCGAACACATTTGTCATGGGGGTCTAATATAGAGGCCCTTAGTGACACATATCAGTAATACTAATTATGACACATATTGTATAATGGATGCATACATGCATATATGTTGTGTGAGAAGGAGACTATTTAGTGGTGGGAAAGTAAATTGGAAAATTACATGAGAAATTATGCAAGAAGGAATCAACTAACTATTGCACACGCTAGGGCATGATTTTTTATAATCACTTGTGACAGGTTCTTAGAGTCAAATACATTGGATATAAATAAATTCCTCGAGATAAATAATACATGACCATAGAAGAAGATTGAAATTTGAGGTCAAAACTCATTAATGAAGGTAGAATGAACTTGGAGTGATAGATTGGGAAAATTTTAGATGAATGTCTAGAGGTCTACACACAAGTTAAAGAAAACAAAAGAAAAAATCCTAACATTGGGAACAAATAGCCAAAACCAACAATGCAACTAGAACTCCACCAAGGGAACTTCAAAATGCAACACCACTCTACAAAATAAGTTGCCTTAGACCTACCTCATTTGGTATGAGAGAAGTTGCTTTAGAGACCTGGAGACCTCCCTACCACTTCTCTCGTTTGGTACGAGAGAAGTTTCTTTAGACCTACCTCACTCATGTCAATGCTTGATTTTTTGGAGGCCGACCTCCCACCCCACATGTCCTCTTCAACATTTTTTGTTCTCTTGGTTTTGTGCCCACCCAAACTTTTTTCATGCTTTGGGTACCTTGAGGTATATCCCCAACCCAAAAAACTCTTATATTATTTTCATTATGTTGGTTATTGGCTTCACCCAACAAAGTTATATTTAACAAGACACATATTGCTAGACTTGGTTCCCCATGCTCAATGCTCACTATATTTAACAACACACTTATCTTAAATTCAATTCATGTCTTGTTAAATATTTCATAATGAAATAGCTATTTGAGAGCACCACCTTAGACCAAACCATACATTAATATAAAATGTACATTAGAGAAATGACCTAATTCAATTTCCTTCTATAACTCTAACCCTGACCCTCACCCAAACCCTAACACTAAACCCTATGTACCCTTTAGATACTTCCTCCAATATGTCCTAACCTCCCTACAAGTAACCCTACCTCTTCACCCTCTCCACAATGGTGCCACTATCATGAAACTCAAAAGCTTGACAAATTTACTAAGCAAAACCTTTCATCATCATTGTCATCTCTAGGTTCATCATCAACATCTCCATCATCATCATATTTTTCATCATCATCATCATCATCATCTTCATCAATGTCTTCATCATCATCAACATCTTCATCATCACTGCCATCTCGAGGTTCCTCATCAAAATCCCAATCATCATCATCTTCATCATCATCATCATATTCATCACCATCACCATCACCATCATCATCATCATCAACGTCTTCATCATAATCACCATCATCATCAACATCTTCTTCATCATTGTCATCTCTAGGTTAGTGATCACCATCTCCATCATCATCATCTTCATCATCATCACAATCACAATCACCATCATCATCAACGTCTTCATCATCATCACCATCTTCATCATCATTGTCATCTCTAAGTTCCTCATCAACATCCCCATCATCAACATCTTCTTCGTCATCATCATCTTCATCACCATCACCATCACCATCACCATCATCATCAACGTCCTCATCATCATCATCACCACCATCATCATCATCATCATCATTGTCATCTCTAGGTTCCTCATCAACATCTTCTTCGTCGTCATCATCAACATCTCCATCATCATCATCTTCTTTGTCATCATCATCATCATCTTCATCACCATCACCATCATCATCAACATCTTCATTATCATTGTCATCTCTAGTTTCATCGTCAACATCTCCATCATCATCATCTTCTTCATCATCATCATCATCATCATCATCATCTTCATCACCATCACCATCATCATCATCTTCTTCTTCATCATCATCATCATCATCTTCATCACCATCACCATCATCATCAACGTCTTCATCATCATCAACATCGTCATCATCATTGTCATCTCTAGGTTCCTCATCAACATCCCGATCATCATCATCTTCTTCATCATCATCATCTTCATCACCATCACCATCATCATCAACGTCTTCATCATAATCACCACCATCATCATCATGAACATCTTCATCATCATTGTCATCTCTAGGTTCCTCATCAACATCTCCATCATCATCATCTTCATCATCATCTCCATCATCATCATCTTCTTTGTCATCATCATCATCTTCTTTGTCATCATCACCATCATCATCAACACCTTCATCATCATCACCATCATCACCATCATCAACATCTTCATCATCATTGTCATCTCTAGGTTCCTCATCAACATCTTCTTCGTCATCATCATATACGTCACCATCATCTTCATCACCATCACCATCACCATCACCATCACCATCAATGTATTCATCATCATCACTATCTTCATCATCAGCACCATCTTCATCATCATTGTCATCTCTAGGTTCCTCATCAACATCTCCATCATCATCATCTTCTTTGTCATCAACATCAACATCTCCATCATCATCATCTTCTTCGTCACCATCATAATCATCTTCATCACCATCACCATCATCATCAACGTCTTCATCATCATCACCACCATCATCATCATCAACATCTTCATCATCATTGTCATCCCTAGGTTCCTCATCAACATCTCCATCATCATCATCTTCTTCGTCATCATCATTGTCATCTCTAGGTTCCTCATCAACATCCCCATCACCATCATCTTCTTCATCATCATCATCTTCATCACCATCACCATCACCATCACCATCACCATCACCATCATCGTCAACGTCTTCATCATCACCACCATCTTCATCATCACCACCATATTCATCATCATTGTCATCTCTAGGCTCCTCATCAACATCTCCATCATCATCATCTTCTTCTTCATCATCATCATCATCTTCATCACCATCACCATGTGGATTTCATCACAATACAAGGAACATGTGGATTTCATTCAGTTCGAAGCTCAAACAACACCTTATTTGAAATATGGACGCGGAAGCTTGCATGCATTTGTAGCCTTTGCAGTGGTGGCGAATGGGATGAATGCGAATGCATGGACTGGGTGGATGAATGGGATCGTGTGTCACTTGTAGTAGACCAATGTGCAGTTGTTGAAACAACCCAGTTAAAGGAGGTTCAGTCAGCCATTTCGACAGACTACGACCATATCTCAGATCTTGTACAACCAGGAAATAATCTCTTCTCATGCAAACTCTAGCCATGTCTCTTCCCTTATCTTCACCAGTGGTTATTTCTTCATGATCCCTACCATATAACTCCTAGGGTTTCCTCAGCAAACCTATAATCTCTAAAAAATTTAGGAATCCCTCATTGGCTTCAACAACAAGCTTATGTTAATCAACCAACAACCATTGATGCGTAGAGGTCTACACACAAGTTAAAGAAAACAAAAGAAAAACTCCAAACATTGGGAACAAATAGCCAAAACCAACAATGCAACTAGAACACAATGACCAAGGGAACTTCAAAATGCAACACCACTCCACAAAATAAGTTGCCTTAGACCTACCTCATCTGGTATGAGAAAAGCTTCTTTAGAGACCTAGAGACCTCCCTACCACTTCTCTCATTTGGTACAAGAGAAGTTTCTTTAGACCTACCTCACTCATGTCAATGCTTTAGAAGTTTCTTTAGACCTACCAAATCATCATCATCATCTTCATCACCATATTCATCACCATCACCATCACCATCATCATCAACTTCTTTATCATCATCACCATCATCATCCTCATCAACATATTCATCATCATTGTCATCTCTAGGTTCCTCATCAACATCTCCATCATCATCATCTTTATCACCATCACCATCACCATCATCATCAACGTCTCCATCATCATCACCATCATCATCACCATCATCATCAACATCTTCATCATCATTGTCATCTCTAGGTTCCTCATCAACATCTCCATCATCGTCATCATCTTCATCATCATCATCTTCATCACCATCACCATCACCATCATCATCAACGTCTTCATCATCACCATCATCATCATCATCATCATCAACATCTTCATCATCATTTTCATCTCTGGGTTCCTCATCATCATCTTCTTCGTCATCATCTTCTTCGTCATCATCATCTTCATCACCATCACCATCACCATCATCATTACCATCTTCATCATCATCAACATATTCATCATCATTGTCTTCTCTAGATTCCTCATCATCATCTTCTTCGTCATCATCATCATCATCTTCATCACCATCACCATCCCAATCATCATCAACGTCTTCATCATCATCACCATCATCATCATCATCAACATCTTCATCATCATTCCCATCCCTAGGTTCCTCATCAACATCCACATCATCATCATCTTCTTCGTCATCATCATCTTCATCACCATCACCATCACCATCACCATCAACGTCTTCATCATCATCATCATCACCATCATCATCATCATCAACATCTTCATCTTTTTTGTCTCTAGGTTCCCCATCAACATCTTCATCACCATCACCACCATCATCAATGTCTTCATCATCATCACCATCATCATCATCATCAACATCTTCATCATCATTGTCATCTCTAGGTTCCTCATCAACATCTCCATCATCATCATCTTCATCACCATCACCATCACCATCATCATCATCATTACCATAAGTGCCTGGTGGACAATTTTGCACAGTTGACCCTCGTGTGCAAAAATTGCACACTCCCTTACTGAGCAAAACCCTAGTTTCCAAGATGGATCTACAAGATGACACCTGGGCCACGGTACCGGAGGAGAGGGGCATCCCTAGCACTATCCCAATGTCCTGAATCCAACGGATTCGATGATTTGTCGATCCGAACGATGGTAGTCATTCTACGGATCGTTCCGTCTCACATCCAAAAGTCCTTCAGGGACACCTGCTGGATACCTACTGAGGGCATAGAACTCCAACCGTGCAACAAAACTGGGTTCCGGGGAGTCCTGCAAGTGTGTCTAGGAAGGTTCCAGCTGGGAACTATAGCCATAAGTGCCCGGTGGACGATTTTGCAAAGTTGACCCCCGTGTGCAAAAATTGCACATTCCCTTACTGAGCAAAACCCTAGTTTCCAAGATGGACCTACAAGGTGACACCTGGGCCACAGGACCCGGGGAGAGGGGCACCCCTAGCACTATCCCAACATCTTGAATCCAACAGAGTCGACGGTTTGTCGATCCAAGCCACGATCGTCATTCTATGGCTCGTTCCGTCTCGCATCCAAAAGGGCTTCAAGGACACCTGTTGGATACCTACCGGGGGTATAGAACTCCCACCATGAAACAAAGCTGGGTTCGGGGAGTCCTGCAAGTGTGTCTAGGAAGATTCCAGCTGGGAACGATAGCCATAAGTGCCTAGTGGATGATTTTGCAAAGTTGACCCCCGTGTGCAAAAATTGCACACTCCCTTACTGAGCAAAACCCTAGTTTCCAAAATGGACCTACAAGATGACACCTAGGCCACAGGACCAGAGAAGAGGGGCACCCCTAGCACTATCCCGATGTCCTGAATCCAACGGATTCGATGGTTTGTCGATCTGAGCCACAGTCGTCATTCTACGTCTTGTTCCGTCTCGCATCCAAAAGGCCTTCAAGGACACCTGTTGGATACTTACCGAGGGCATATAACTCCAACTGTGCAACAAAATCGAGTTCCGGGGGGTCCTGCAGTGTGTCTAGGAAGGTTCTAGCTAGGAATTCTAGCCATAAGTGCTCGATGGGTGATTTTGCAAATTTGACCCCAATGTGCAAAAATTGCACACTCCCTTACTGAGCAAAACCCTAGTTTCCAAAATGGACCTACAAGATAACACCTTGGCCATGGGACCAGAGGAGAGGGGCACCCCTAGCACTATATCAACGTCCTGAATCTAACGGAGTCGATGGTTTGTCAATCAGAGCCACAGTTGTCATTCTATGGCTCGTTCCGTCTCGCATCCAAAAGGCCTTTAGGGACACTTGTTGGATACCTACCGCACACCTACCGGGGGCATAGAACTCCAACCGTGCAACAAAACTGGGTTCTGGGGAGACCTGAAAGTGTGTCTAGGAAGGTTCCGGCTTGGAACGCTAGCCATAAGTGCCCGGTGGATGATTTTGCAAAGTTGACCCCCGTGTGCAAAAATTGCACACTCCCTTACTGAGCAAAACCCTAGTTTCCAAAATGGACCTACAAGGTGACACCTGGGCCACAAGACCAAAGCAGAGGGGCACCCCTAGCACTATCCCGACGTCCTGAATCCAACGGATTTGACAGGTTGTCGATACGTGCCACGGTCGTCATTCTACAGCTCGTTCTGTCTCGCATCCAAAAGGCCTTCAGGGACACCTGCTGGATACCTACCGGCGGCATAGAACTCCAACCGTGCAACAAAACCAGGTTCCGGGGAGTCCTGTAAGTGTGTCTAGGAAGGTTCCAGCTGGGAATGCTATCCATAAGTGCCCAGTGGATGATTTTGCAAACTTGACCCCAATTTGCAAAAATTGCACACTCCCTTACTCAGCAAAACCCTAGTTTCCAAAATGAACCTACAAGGTGACTTCTAGGCCATGGGACTGGAGGAGAGGGGCACCCCTAGCACTATCCCGACATCCTGAATCCAATGGAGCCGACAGTTTGTCGATCCGAGCCACGATCGTCATTCTATGGCTCGTTCCGTCTCGCATCCAAAAGGCCTTCAAGGACACCTACTGGACACCTACCGGGGGCATAAAACTCCAACTGTGCAACAAAACTGGGTTCTGGTGAGTCCTGCAAGTGTGTCTAGGAAGGTTCCAGCTAGGAACGCTAGCCATAAGTGCCTGGTGGACGATTTTGCAAAGTTGACCCCAATGTGAAGGCCATGCTAATCTTGTTCAAGGGGGCCATTTCTCATCCAGAGTCCCCCGAGCGTGTGTGGCCATCGTGGACAGGTCCACAATGGCCACGTGGACCTGTGGGAGTCGGTGAAATCCAAGTCCACTCGCTGGTTTGGGTTCCATGCGCTCGGAGCAAATCCTCAAAGTGTCCCTGAATGGCCCGGGGGTGCCCGACTAGAATTCCCGCAGCACCCAAACCGTGACTTCGGTCTCGAATCTGTTGATTCCGTTGGGTCTGGAACGCTAAGATTTAGCTAGGGGACCCCCCACAACATGCCTCCAACCCCCAAAAATGGTGCCAATGAGCCATCTCTGAAGCTAGGGTTTTAATCAGTGAGGACCATTCCAAATTCGCTCAAGGGGGCCATTTCTCTCTCGGAGGCCACTAGGCATGCGTGGCCACCGTGGACAGGTCCACAATGGCCATGTGGACCTGTGGGAGTTGATGGAATCCAAGTCCACTCACCGGTTTGGGTTCTATGCCACCGGAGCAAATCCTCAAAGTGTCCCTGAATGGCCCCGGGGTGCCCGCAACACGCAAACCTTGGCTCCGTTCGCAAATCTGTCGATTCCAATGGGTCCAAGACACCGGGTTTCAGCTCCGGGACCCCCCACAATGTACCGCCAACCCCTGAAAACGATGCCAATGAGCCATCTCCGGAGTTAGGGTTTTTCTCAGTGAGGGCCATTCAAAATTCGCTTAAGGGGGCCATTTCTCACCCGGAGGCCCCCGGGCATGCATGGCCACCATGGACAGGTCCACAATGGCCACGTGGACCTGTGGGAGTCGACGAAATCCAAGTCCACTTGCCGGTTTGGGTTTTGTGCCCTCGGAGCAAATCCTGAAAGTGTCCCCGAATGGCCCTAGTGTGCCCGACTAGAATGCCCGCAGCACCCAAACCATGGCTCTGTTCGCGAATCCATCAATTCCAGTGGGTTCGAGACGTCGGGTTTCATCTAGGGGACCCTCCACAGCGTGCCTCCAACCTCCGAAAATGGTGCCAATGATCCATCTCCGGAGCTAGGGTTTTGCTCAGTGAGGGCCATTCCAAATTTGCTCAAGGGTGCCATTTCTCGTCCAGAAGCCCCTGGGCATGCGTGTCCACCGTGGACAGGTGGATGTGGCCATTGTGGACCTATCCACGGTGGCCACGAATGCCCAAGGGCCTCCGCACAAGAAATGGCCCCCTTGAGCAATATTCGAAAGGCCTTTACTAAGCAAAACCCTAGCTCCGGAGATGGCTCATTGGCACCATTTCTAGGGGTTGGAAGCATGTTGTACAGGGTCCCTTGGCAGAAACCCAGCGTCCCAGACCCACCGGAATCGACAGATTCATGAACGGAGCCATGGTTTGGGTGCTGCGGGCATTCTAGTTGGGCACCCCGCGGCCATTCGGGGACACTTTGAGGATTTGCTCCGGGGGCACGAAACCCAAACCGGCAAGTGGAATTGGATTTCGTCGACTCTCACAGGTCCACATGGCCATTGTGGACCTGTCCATGGTGGCCACTCACGCCCGAGGGCCTCCAGGAGAGAAATGGCCTCCTTGAGCGAATTTGGAATGGCCCTCACTAAGCAAAACCCTAGCTCCGGAGATGGCTCATTGGCACCGTTTTCGGGGGTTGGTGGCACACTGTGGGGGGTCCCCTAGCTGAAACTCAGCGTCTCGAACCCACCGGAATTGACAGATTCACGAACGGAGCCACGGTTTGGGTGCTGTGGGCATTCTAGTCGGGCACCCCGAGGCCATTCGGGGACACTTTGAGGATTTGCTCTGGGGGCACAGAACCCAAACCGGCGAGCGAAATTGGATTCCGTCGGCTCCCACAGGTCCACATGGACATTGTGGACTTTTCCACAGTGGCCACGCACTCCCGGGGGCCTCCGGGAGAGAAATGCCCCCCTTGAGCGAATTTGGAATGGCCCTGACTGACCAAAACCCTAGCTCCGGAGATGGCTCATTGGCACCATTTTCGGGGGTTGGCGGCACACTGTGGGGGGTCACCTAGTTGAAACCCGGTGCCCCGGACCCACCAGAATCCACGGATTCACGAACGGAGCCACGGGTTGGGTGCTACAGGAATTCTAGTCTGGCACCCCGGGGCACGAAACCCAAACCGGCGAGCGGACTTGGATTCCGTTGGCTCCCACAGGTCCACGTGGCCATTGTGGACATGTCCACAGTGGCCATGCACGCCCAGGGGCCTCCGGGCGAGAAATTCCCCCCTTGAGCAAATTTGGAATGGCCCTCACTGAGCAAAACCCTAGCTCCGGATATTGCTCATTGGCACCGTTTCTGGGGGTTGGCGGCACACTGTGGGGGGTCCCCTAGCTGAAACCTAGCATCCCAGACCCACCAGAATCGAAGGATTTGTGACTGGAGCCATGGTTTGGGTGATCCTGTAAGCATTCATTTTTCAAAAGTGGTTCAGAGGCTCTTGCATCTTGGAAGTGACCAAGAGTATCTTGTAGTGTGATAAGTATGGCCTTATCGTTAGGCCTTTCATGAATTTGAGGCCAACCGTAACAACGGATTAGAAACCTGAGCTATTTCTCTAGGTCGTGGGTTTGATTATTCTATAAATCCAAGGAATCATAGGGCATAGGATTGAAGAAAAATAATTTGTCATGATTCAAGTGACTCGGGCCATGTGACTGTATTCTATATTTTCATGTCCGCTTATACTAAACGGGGTTTTTATTTTTATTTTTTTAATGACAGGTTTTACCGACGGGATACTACTATAAATTGTGTTTGGTGATAAAGGATTTTACTGTGGATTGTGTTTGGTGACATTTATGGCGACCCCCAAGGAACATATTGAAAAGATTAGGAAAGACAAGTTCTGTGTTGGGGAAAAAGAAAATCCACTTACAGAAGATTTACATCAAGTAGTTAAACAATTATCTGTTGAATTATACACCAGGGATGTACATTTTCAGATGGAGCTGATTCAGAAAATTACTAAGTTACAATTTTAGTAGTCATTTTATAATCTTATATGTTTTCTCTGTTTTCATGGTAAGATTAGTGTTTTGTTTTGGGTGTAGAATGCGGAGGACAATGACTTTGAACCACATGTGGAACCTTTGTTGGAATTTGTCATTACAACTGAAGATGTCGCTGGCGTAGGCGCTCCTGGGACCTTGATAGCTTTTAACAATGAGAAGGGATTTCAAAAACAAAATATTGATTCTATATGCAGTGTTGGATGATCCACCAAAACGAATAGTAGGGAAGGTGGTTATATTGGAGAAAAAAGTATAAAACAAGCCATAGAATGAAGATTGTGGCTCGGATCGACAAACCGTCAACTCCGTTGGATTCAAGACATCAGGATAGTGCTAGGGGTGCCCCTCTCCTTCAGTCCCATGGCCCAGGTGTCACATTGTAGGTCCATCTTGGAAACTAGGGTTTTGCTTAGTAAGGGAGTGTGCAATTTTTGCACACGGGGGTCAAATTTGCAAAATTGTCGACCGGGCACTTATGGCTAGCATTCCCTGCCGGAACCTTCCTAGACACACTTGCAGGACTCCCCATAACCCAGTTTTGTTGCACAGTTGGATTTCTATGCCCTCGATAGGTATCCAGCAGGTGTCCCTGAAGGCCTTTTGGATGCGAGACGGAACGAGCTGTAGAATGACGACCGTGGCTTAGATCTACAAACCGTTGAATCCGTTGGATTCAGGACATCGAGATAGTGCTACAGGTGCCCTATCCTCCGGTCATGTGGCCCAAGTGTCACCTTGTAGGTCCATTTTGGAAACTAGGGTTTTGCTCAGTAAGGGAGTGTGCAATTTTTGCACACGGGGGTCAAATTTGCAAAATTGTCGACCGGGCACTTATGGCTAGTGTTCCCATCTGGAACCTTCCTAGACACACTTGCAGAACTCCCTGAAACCTGGTTTTGTTGCATGGTTGGAGTTCTATGTCCCCGATAGGTATCCAGCAGGTGTCCGTGAAGGCCTTTTGGATACAAGACGAAACGAGCTGTAGAATGACGACTGTGGCTCGGATCAACAAATTGTCGAATTCGTTGGATTCAGGACGTCTGGATAGTGCTAGGGAAGCCCCTCTTCTCTGGTCCCGTGGCCCAGGTGTCATCTTGTAGGTCCATCTTGGAAACTAGGGTTTTGCTCAGTAAGGGAGTGTGAAATTTTTGCACACGGGGGTCAACTTTGCAAAATCGTCCACCGGGAACTTATGGCTAGCGTTCCCAGCTGGAACCTTCCTAGCACACTTGCAGGACTCCTCGGAACTCGATTTTGTTACACAATTGGAGTTATATGCCCCCAGTAGGTATCCAACAGGTGTCCCTGAAGCCCTTTTGGATGCGAGACGGAACAAGCCATAGAATGAAGACAGTGGCTCGGATCGACAAACCGTCAAATCCATTGGATTCAAGACGTTGGGATAGTGCTATGGGTGCACCTCTCCTCTGGTCCCGTGGCCCAGGTGTCACCTTGTAGGTCCATCTTGGAAACTAGGGTTTTGCTCAGTAAGGGAGTGTGCAATTTTTGCACACAGGGCTCAACTTTGCAAAAACGTCCACCGGGCACTTATGGCTAGCGTTCCCAGCTGGAACCTTCCTAGACACACTTGCAGGACTCCCCAAAACCCAATTTTGTTGCACGGCTGGATTTCTATGTCCCCGGTAGGTATCCAGCAGGTGTCCCTAAAGGCCTTTTGGATGCGAGACAAAACGAGCCGTAGAATGATGACTGTGGCTCAGATCAACAAACCGTCGAATCTGTTGGATTCAGGACGTTGGGATAGTGATAGGGGTCATCTTGTAGGTCCATCTTGGAAACTAGGGTTTTTCTCAGTAAGGGAGTGTGCAATTTTTGCACACGGGGGTCAACTTTGCAAAATCATCCACCGGGCACTTATTGTGATGATAATGATGATGGTGATGATGATGGAGACATTGATGATGATGGTGATGGTGATGGTGATGAAGATGATGATGATGGAGATGTTGATGAGGAACCTAGAGATGACAATGATGATGAAGATGTTGATGATGATGATGATGGTGATGATGATGATGACGTTGATGATGGTGGTGATGGTGATGAAGATGTTGATGGGGAACCTAGAGACGAAAAAGATGATGAAGATGTTGATGATGATGATGATGGTGATGATGATGATGATGAAGACGTTGATGGTGATGGTGATGGTGATGGTGATGGTGATGAAGATGATGATGATGAAGAAGATGATGATGGTGGGGATGTTGATGAGGAACCTAGGGATGGGAATGATGATGAAGATGTTGATGATGATGATGATGGTGATGATGATGAAGACGTTGATGATGATTGTGATGGTGATGAAGATGGTGATGGTGATGAAGATGATGATGATGATGACGATGACGAAGAAGATGATGACGAGGAATCTAGAGAAGACAATGATGATGAATATGTTGATGATGATGAAGATGGTAATGATGATGGTGATGGTGATGGTGATGGTGATGAAGATGATGATGACGAAGAAGATGATGATGAGGAACCTAGAGATGAAAATGATGATGAAGATGTTGATGATGATGATGATGGTGATGATGATGAAGACGTTGATGATGATGGTGATGGTGATGGTGATGAAGATGATGATGATGAAGATGATGACGATGATGGAGATGTTGATGAGGAACCTAGAGATGACAATGATGATGAAGATGTTGATGATGATAGTGATGATGATGGTGATGATGATGGATACGTTGATGGTGATGGTGATGGTGATGGTGATGAAGATGATGATGATGGAGATGTTGATGAGGAACCTAGAGATGACAATGATGATGAATATGTTGATGAGGATGATGATGGTGATGATGATGAAGACGTTGATGGTGACGTTGATGGTGATGAAGATGGTGATGAAGATGGTGATGAAGATTATGATGATGAATTGGTAGGTCTAAAGAAACTTCTAAAGCATTGACATGAGTGAGGTAGGTCTAAAGAAACTTCTCTCGTACCAAATGAGAGAAGTGGTAGGGAGGTCTCTAGGTCTCTAAAGAATCTTCTCTCATACCAGATGAGGTAGGTCTAAGGCAACTTATTTTGTGGAGTGGTGTTGCATTTTGAAGTTCCCTTGGTCATTGTGTTCTAATTGCATTGTTGGTTTTGGCTATTTGTTCCCAATGTTTGGAGTTTTTCTTTTGTTTTCTTTAACTTGTGTGTAGACCTCTAGGCATCAATGGTTGCTAGTTGATTAACATAAGCTTGTTGTTGAAGCCAATGAGGGATTCCTAGATGTTTTAGAGATTATAGGTTTGCTGAGGAAACCCTAGGAGTTATATGGTAGGGATCATGAAGATATAACCACTGGTGAAGATAAGGGAAGAGACATGGCTAGAGTTTTCATGAGAAGAGATTATTTCCTGGTTGTACAAGATCTGAGATATGGTCGTAGTCTGTCGAAATCGCTGACTGAACCTCCTCTAACTAGGTTGTTTCAACAATTGCACATTGGTCTACTACAAGTGACACATGATCCCATTCATCAACCCAGTCCATGCATTCGCATTCATCCCATTCTCCACTACTGCAAGGGCTACAAACACATGCAAGCTTCTACGTCCATATTTCAAATAAGGTGTTGTTTGAGCTTCGAATTGAATGAAATCCACATGTTCCTTGTACTGTGCCGCAACTATAGGAATCTATCGATCTATGTCAACCACTCGCCAAAAATTTCTTACCACACATCCTGCCACTGATGATGTTTGTTGATCTCTTACTCAGTCTGAAAATGTTGCAGAGCACCATTGAACTATGGATTCTGCATCTCAGATATGAGGTTCCGTGTCAAACCTCATCTCTTCCCTTTGCAGTGCAGTCTTGATGCATGCACTAGCCCCATCATGCTCGCCTTTGCCGTGCCTAGTCTCAAAATAGTTCCAGATATGCGGCACACTATAAATGTTATGAAAAATACTCATCCATTGGAATACTCGGGCATTTTTGAACTGGCCCGCACAACCATCTAACCATATCCAATGATGATCCATCTGTATATCTCTCTCCTTCAACTAATCATAGAAATTTTGAAAACAATGTTGCACATAATGCAGATCATGGGTTCTATCATCACTTATGTAAAAGTTTGTCTCCTTCAGTATTATCCTCTTGTCATTGCTGCTCTCGGGCGCATGCATATACATAATATGTAGCATCATGTTGACTTGGTCTGAATGGTAGTATTGACTCTGGATTTCATTTTGTGGCTGAAGGGTGTAATTTTCTGCAAAATCCACAATCGACACTATGGTTCCAACAGGAAATGTGCCCCTGCATTTTATGTACTGCTCATCTTGCCATCGCGCTACATGCACATGTTGAACATACTGCTCTATTTTCTCGTAGAAATCCATCAAGAAGTCACATACCGGTACCTGTTACCATGAAAACAAGGGAAATATTACAATGTGGTCCTTGGAAAAATGTATTTGTCATAAATTGAACATGTAATATGAAAAATATGCAATATTCATTTGTACCTGTGACTTCACTAATACAATCTTTTTACTTTCCCTGGCACTGTCTAATTGATAGGTTATGTACTTGAAGCTCTGCATCTCCATGCCCATCCTGCCAAATTCATGCTCCTTTCTTTCATGAATGCAACGATTCAAAAGAGAAAACCGACTGCACCTAGAACATGTCCCATATAGATATGATTTTTCATAATATTTTTGTCCTTCGGGCCTCGGACTCATGATGTTGTGGATAAAGTCTCTTGATGCATTCGGTGGTAGTATGGATCCATTGCAGCCCTACACAATGTTAGTATGCAAATCACAAAAATTATGTTTATATGTGTCATAGTAATATTCATATTCTACGTGGTATCTACAACAATAGGTGTTCTGATCAATGCATATATGAACGTACCATGGTTTTCATTTCTCAAAGGACCTTTGGCCCAGGTTCAATTGTGTGTGCTCATTCTTGAATCTCTCATAGAGTTCAGTCTGTGTGGTGTCAAGGAAGTGTTTAACATGGGGTTAACGTTCAGTAGAACCTTTTCTCATCTTTAGCACGTCTCTTTGGTTTGATGAAGGTCTAGTATGATCATGCCAAAACTTTTGTACTAACTCCTTAACAACATCAATTAGCTTCCTATCTGCACGAGGCAACCTACGAACAAAATCCCAACAATTGTTTCCACCCGGAGTGTCAATATTTTCTCTGATAACAGAGTACTTTTTAATAGTTTTTCTATTTAATTTGAGTATGTGAGAAGTGTGTGATAGCAGGAGACATTGCCTTGTGGACTTGCTTACAACTGATTCTGCTAAAACACAACGAGCCACACAAAGATATTTTGTACGAGATGTCTTCCCAATCGCATTAAATGCATATTGGAGATTTCTAACAATATGACTGCTAGCCTCTGAACTTTTAACCATCTTTATGCCCAAAATTATCCTAACAATAGCTAAACAATGTGACTTTAACAAACATAGCAATAATTGACATTTACTTGCATCACCTTTGGATTCAAAATATTCTTTGACAATTTTGTTGCATTGCCATTCGATAGTGCATTTTGGAAACTTAAATTCAAGCCTCGACATAGCACTTTCATCCACATGAATACGTCTAGGAGTTCTTCTTCTTGCACTGGACAGTCGAGGTAGGGAGGGTGGACATGAGACGTGAATACCAGAGCTTGTTAATTGTGGTGCTTCGTTCACAGATTGGGCCATAATGGGAGTGTGGTCGACATGGTTGTAGTCTTCTTGGGGAAATTGCAAATTAAGCAAGGCTTGTATGTCCATCTCTACACATGCAACATCTCTCAAAATTCTTGTGTGATGAGGAACTTTAGCATGACTCATTGATGGATTGTTGGTTGGAGATTGTGTTGATGTTGGAATGTGAGTTGGGTCCGTTGGACGCAACCGCTTTAACTGTGGTTCTCAACAAGAGGTTTTCATGTCAACAACTGTGTTAGGATCAGTGGAAGGATCTGGGGAAATGATAGGACCATGTCTCAATCTTTCCATTCCCAACCTGGCCTTTTCTCTTAAGTCATTGACCTTTTCAATGGGAATATTCCTTCTATATTTTTTTTTTGTGTTGCGTGAGTTTCCCATCTCCAAAAGTATCTTTAACAAAACTATTAGGCCTACCCCTACAAAAGAAACAACAAATAAGATATTAGTGCCATTATACAATGAACTTGACACATTCCAACATAACTTACCACTTTACAAATTAACACATACAACTACAGACTATGTTGGTTTATTTGTGTTCGAATAAACATCATTATTCCTTACAAT
Source organism: Larix kaempferi (assembly GCA_027924585.1). Classification (NCBI taxonomy): domain Eukaryota; kingdom Viridiplantae; phylum Streptophyta; class Pinopsida; order Pinales; family Pinaceae; genus Larix; species Larix kaempferi. The sequence continues at coordinate 3,432,794 of BSBM01001018.1, forward strand.
TCCAATCTATATAGATGATGGTTGGTCAAGTGTAGAGTGGAGAAACTAGTGTCTTTCCTAGCCATGAATTAATAAAAATTATGGTAGTAACACCCTACAACAGAGATGGCTAGAGAAGCCTTGGGAATAGTTTGATAGTTTTTCTACATCAAATAAGGTAAAGAGAATAAGTTTACTAATTACGCAATGAGGAGGTTGCAAATTCCCCCAAGGAATTCTTACTGGTTTACATCATATTTTTCACCTTAATTAGTGGCATTTTTTGCTTTCTCCCTTAATGTTATCAATTCTAAATTTTGCACCTAGTTTGATTGCTTTGTCTTCATAATGGAATGGTATATCCTTCCATTTGAGGCAATTTCCTTTACCATCATAAATTACTAGGTTATATAGCACCTTAAATAGTTGAAGAAACAACAACAAACTATTTCCTTATCTATAAACCTTGAGATGATAGAATGTGATTTTGAGTTTAAAATACCCATGGTTGAATTCAACAATGCATCACAATAGAACGAATGTATACTTTGTATTGTGCAAAAAATTAAGGAGGATGCAAAGGTTTCTAACAAGGATCATGGTATTGGGAAGGCCGATTAGGGGCAATAAAAATTGACCTTTCAATGTGCAATATCTAGGGTAGGGAGGTGTTGGAAAGTGGGGAACTAGGGACTATACTAATGATCATGTTGGATAGAGCATGAAGTGGGAAAGTCTTGGTTTTTGGAAAAAAATCATTATTAAAGGTGAGGGGATATTGTAAGGACGGTAAATATGGATGAATATTATCATATTTGGATTCACAGAGAAAGGAAAGGTGCATATACTTACATATATCCTCCTTCCATACAATGGTATTAAATAAGAGATGAGAGAGTTGAGGTTTTTTGGATGAGTTGAAGTGATATTTTTAGTCATGTTTAGTGAGTGTGTATTATTTTTTTCTAGCATAATATGAGGTGAAAAGAACAAAATTAACTTGGGAACTAATTACATAATGAGGAGGTTGCATACTGCATCTTGTCTAGTGTTCATATGAGTTTTTTTAGATGTGAACTTGAGAATTCTTCTTGTCAAATTCATTGTTGTCTATGCATGGATATTGCTGTAGGCATATGATAAAAACAAAAAGGCATGGGAGAATCTCAAATCTTGTGAATGAAAAGAATTATTTACAATTCACCATACCTATAGAAATTATCTCCACTTGCAATGGAAACTGGTAGCTTGAATGTATCCACTAGATTCCAAGACCACTGAAGATGTTTGTTAGATTCCAAGGGTGATTTTGTGTCCAATAGATCAATGAGTGTCCAAAATATCAATGAGTGTGAGCCAATAAAAAACCTGTAAGAGCTTGAAACCCGCAAAAGAAATGAAACCCATGCTTTTTTGAAGAATTCCCGGGAAATAGAGAACTCTGTTTTTTTTAACTAGTAACAGGCACGCGCACGCATGCTTAAATGCGCGCATGGGTCTTTTTAGCGCGTATACGTCACTAGCGCGCACGCGCTAAAACACGCGCACATGCCTCTATATAATTTTTACACCATTTATTCCCCAACGTTTACACCATTTAATGCCAAACCTTCCCACACTTCGAAAATATTTGCATAAATTGGACTCGGTGATGAAGTTTAAAGGGTGGGTCTTAATTTTTATTAGAAGGGATTAATCTTTGCGTCTTGAAAAATTTGATAATTTATGGTTGTCTATGCCCCTTAACCCAATTGATATTGTAAGGTGAGGATGTACATGCATAATAATCCTTATTTATGGCTATGCGATGAGGATTTAAATGGAAGAGGATGTAAAGACATGTTATTTTTATACGTATTTTGATGGCGAGTGTAGAAGAGAAACATGGTGATAAACCACATATGTTTGGAAGGACGGAGGGAGGTTACATAATCATGATCATGCCACCCTTCAAATTGAAGACAATTCCTGAGCCACAAATTGTTTTTTTAAATTTTATTAATAACCATTGTGGTACTTTGGTCCAAATGTTTTTTCTAACTCATTATTTCTCCATATTGTGTGCCTACTACCACCTCTCTATATCAATGCATAAATCAACCTCTGCTTGGTTTGTGGTTATAGTTGCATGCCATTGAGTGTTGTTTAGATTTTTCGTGAGTCTGTGACATTCATGCAATAAATGAAGTCTTGTAGAGGAGGACTCATCAAAGAGGCAATTTGAATTT